>LR544333.1:0-175340 GCA_900536305.3 Caenorhabditis sp. 40 LS-2015
CGATCCGCCTATCATGACAAGTCGAGATGTTCTGACTCATTTTCGATCCGCCTATCATGACAAGTCGAGATGTTCTGACCCATTTTCGATCCGCCTATCATGACGAGTCGAGATGTTCTGACCCATTTTCGATCCGCCTATCATGACGAGTCGAGATGTTCTGACCCATTTTCGATCAGCCTATCATGACGAGTCGAGATGTTCTGACCCATTTTCGATCCGCCTATCATGACGAGTCGAGATGTTCTGACCCATTTTCGATCCGCCTATCATGACGAGTCGAGATGTTCTGACCCATTTTCGATCCGCCTATCATGACAAGTCGAGATGTTCTGACCCATTTTCGATCAGCCTATCATGACAAGTCGAGATGTTCTGACCCATTTTCGATCCGCCTATCATGACAAGTCGAGATGTTCTGACCCATTTTCGATCCGCCTATCATGACGAGTCGAGAGATGTGTATCTGGTTATTACCTTTTATGACTGTGGGAGAATCGAAACAGCACGAAAGAACAATAAATAGTCGGTCTTCACATCTTCACACGGCCTCATTTCATTGATGCCTATCTGTTCAACAATGAGGAAATATAGACGGAGAAGAGCCGACAAAGAAAAGCCGACAATAATGAGTAAGAGTTGAACAACCTGAAAGGGTTATGTAAAGATTGTAATGTCTTGATAAAAACTCCTCCGAAATCTTTATTCTGAATGTTCTCGGATCAAATTAGCATTGTTGCTTAAACTAGCACACTTGATCCCTCTACGTTCACTTTTTTGAGCTGTTCTCGACATATTTCTTCTGAATCAGCGACTTTCGTGACGTGGTGCCAGAACATCTTCTTCCTAGGTTTTTATGCTGCATCTTTTCATTTGAAATCTCACCAAAATGATTCAATTTTTTAATAGCACACTCGCCCTTCAACCAACTTTGGAGTCTCATTTTCAACATCCGAGTTCTGAAATTCCCATACAGAACAATCTCCACCCTCGACGACATGTTAATCCTTCTAATCCTTCTAATAATCCTTCTCGGAATAGAATTTTCGAGAATGAAAAAGAGAACAGCACCAGAGATAAACTTCGTTAATCCAGCTGACTGATCTCATGGAAAAAAGACGACGGGCTCAGTTTCTCTCAAAAATTTATACATACAGATGTTATCATTTCAGAAAATAGAGCTTCATTCGAATAATTTTCGAGCGAAAATTGAAAACTGTCGATGTTGTGTCATGTGTCATGGTGCTCCAATATACTGCAGTCTAGGACACAGTCTATGAATTTTCACAAACGGAAATTTGAGAAAACCAAGAACTCATCTGAAATAATCATCCAATCTTCGTGATGTTTGAGATCTCGTATCGCTGCTAAGTTTTTACCAATTTCCAATTGCACAAATTTTTCCCCCATTCCAAACCTCATCATTCTCCATGTCATTGCTTTCTGTTCTCTTCTCCCATTACCTTGTTTTTTTCTTCGAAATCACAGACGAAATCTAGGAATTTCTAGGAGTTCCCGAACCTCCCAAAAGTGATAACAACTCTGAGATTTCTCCACCCCAAAATCGAATGTTTCATAAACTCTGAAAACTTGGAGTTCTGATGACTCAATAGGTCATACGAGAGGTAAAAAGAAAGGTAAAAAAAGAAGAAGAGAAAAAGTGCAAATAATGGAAGTAGTCATTTCGGATGCATACCTGACCTCTTCTCCTTTTCCAACCCTCAACTCTTGCTCATTTTTTGTGTGCTCTTTCTTTTTGCTCATTTGGAAAACGGATTGAAACATTCGGAATCCAGTGTTTCCGAAAATCTAAAACAGAGAGATTTTGATTTGTTGTTTTTTCTTGCAAAACGGCTTTCTTCGAGTTCTCAAAATTCCAAACAACTTTTCCGGGAAAAGTTGTTTAAAAATCACTATATCCAATCATGAGCAATAACACTGCTATTATTATTGTTATTACTAAAAATAAATTTGATCAAATATCGGAAATTGGAAAGCGTGTTAAGCGGTGTCAGGCAACATGCATCTAGCATTTTCTGGGCTTTCCCTTTTGTTGTTGTGAAATTCTGGAAAAAGTGATCAAGTTGATAAACAGAAGGTGGAGAGCCAGACAACCAAAATAACCAGCTGAAAACCCCCAGCTTCTTTTGTTCTAGAATTATTTCAGTTTTGAGTACCTCGATTGTCTTTGGATTTGATTTTTACTAAACTCATTTCAAAAATTAGATTTTTTACGATTATTTTCTAATGCTTTGACAAGCAGAATAGACCCATCGATTCCCGACTTCTTACCATCTTTGCTCCTCTCAAGAACTGATATCTTAAAAACCATCAAAGCTAACAAAAAGTTGCCAACTGCAAAATTGTAGTCCATCAAGTTTTATACATTTTTGTAGTTACTGGATTTTTCTAGCTCTATTAGCTTTTGATATACTATCCTTCTAACAAAACAACGAGAATTTTTCCATTCCGTTTTGGCTTGTGTTCCTTTAAAGTTTCAGCTATAGGATGATATCCAGTAAAAAACTATAACTCTTCTGGAAACCTGAAAATCTTGACTAACCGAATTTCAATTTTTCAAATCTCTCTAAATTTTTTCCGTTGAAAACTTTCAACATACACATGTTTCTCATTCCTTCCCATCAAACATCTTGTCACCCATCATCCTTCCCTAACCACAAATCAAAAAAATCAACATTTTTCTCTTTCCAGAAAATGAACTTTCAATCACCACCCAACCACATCTCAAAGGACAACATCAGGAGGACCGGTGCTGCATCATCAGCTTATGACGGGTAAGAAATGACACGAATATCAAAAAGAGTGTAATACTGATTGACTCACTGGGAGAGCAAGTGAAAAGGCGAACCTTTGGGAATTCACGTACTTTTAGTTGTGGCTCTCTCTTGAAAAAAGTTTTCTCGTCTCTCCTTTTGTCCCTCCTTACATAATTTGGTTAGAATCTCCCGAAAGAAATAGTGTAGAAGAAGGAGAGCCGCAGAGATATGGGATGCACATCTAGTCAGATTGCTTTCCGTCGCCCCAAACTCGAAGAAACTACCTTCTTGTCTTCTCTCCACATTTTTTTCTCCTACCTAAATTTGGTTCAACTTTCCAGCCAATCCAGAATGTTCATCGCCAACAACTGTATGCCTCAATTTCGATGGGAAGATGTGAGTGATCTTATTATCTCTTCCTCTTATCAACTATCTTCCTCACTTGAAAATAGTGTGCAACTTTGAGAGTGCGCAGAGAAAATCTCATATTTCAAGGTTTCACCTCGAAAATGAGACCACTGCCTCAGATCATTTCCTCTTTGCACAGAGTGCTCGCGAAAGCACAAAAATTACATTTCTCAAACTGTGAAGAATGAACTTTATTCGGCGATTCACGATTTCCGAATCTTTTCATCAGGCGTTGTTCCATCAGAGGGATTTTCCAGTCAGCTCTATCGTAAGTTTGGTTTTTTTCAAGTTTCGGAAAGTTTAACTGTCTAGTTTTTTGACTCTAAAGTTTTGTCCTGGGCTTTGTGAAATTCACTAGTTGTTCAACTATGAAAATGACTACATAGAGACGCTAAGAAGCTAGAGTGTCTACGTCTTTCCTACCCATCTCCGTCCAACCAGAGCGACTTCTATCTTCAAAGTGTCATATCTCATTAACTATCAGAGCTAGAAAAAAGATGCAGGATACAAAGATACGTGAAATTTTGTGTGGTACATTTTTGTAGTTATCAACTTTTTCATAGCACTATTTATTTTCGAGTTATGGCGCTTCAAAGAAAACGGAAACTCTATACAGGCGATGAGAGACAATGAAGCGCACTATTTCAAAAACCATCGAAGCAAATAAAAAGTTGCAAACTACAAAAATAGAGCTTGTCAAATTTTACACATTTTTAGTTGACAACTTTCTTTTATCTTATGTGGTTTCTGAGATATCTTGAATCGAAGGTCTCTCTCTCTCTCTGGTTGAAAACTCCAGATAGGCTAAGTTTGAACAGACGATTCTGGCAGGGAGCGCCAACTCTAGGAGCAACTTCTAGAAACGTGCTCCGACAGCTAAATGTCCAGAAGAGACCAGTAAAATCCTTCAATATCTGATCACTGAAAAACCATCTCTTGAACTTTCTCTCGCCCACATAATTCATTAATCCTAATTAAATTTTCCACTTTCTCTAGCTGACCACAATCTTCTGAACACAACCCAACGAAAATACACAAAAAATATATGTGAGTGGGTTAATAAAATCAACGGAGTGGAAGAAACAAATGCAATTTGTTGAGCAGAAAAAAATGTGAACAGCTCCGGCTATTGAAAAAATAATAATAAGTAATAAGAAATTGGTGGAAAATACTCGAAAACGTCTCGTCTTCTTCTCGGAGGGAGCAGATGAGCCCGGGCACTTCCTTCCAGCGAAAAATAAGAAAAGACCCGCCCGTTGGATCCACACAGAGACCCCCGTTTCCTTTTCCTCCAAAACATTCAGCTTCCCTATATTCTTTCTACTCCAAGACCCTCGTTTGCTCTTTTTTGTCTCACTTCTCCCTGAGAAGGCAGACAGGTGGTCTGAATTCTATTCTGATAAGTACTACTTTCTCTCTACTTTTCTATTCATTACCAAGTTTCCCCTTCGAGTCAAGAAAAGAAGGAAGTCGGAGATTTAGTCGAGAAAAGAGAGTAGAAATGGCGGTGCCGCATGGGCGAAGGCCCTCGGTGGCGACTTTTTTACGACAGTTTGCCGCGAATATTATCCCACTCGTCAATGTCAAACAATCGGTAGGTCATGTTGTGAAGGCTTCTTACACGATTCCGAGATTGTGACTGTCTCAATGATTAGCTCTCCAGTACTGGCCAAAAAGGTAGGAACTTTTCGCGATTTTCAGTGCAAGATCGTCCACTTTGACCAGTTAAAAAAGTAGGTTCTAACAACCCGATTTTTTTGAAAATCGATGGGTGTATTCTGAAACTCTAAATCTTCATTTTTGTACCTAACAACTTTTTCCGAAAATTCCAATCAAGTCAGTTACGTCGTTTAGCTTCCCGCCACTTTCAAATTCTGTTCATTTCAGTGCGAATTTCTATCTTTTTCAGACCCATGATTTTTAACGCAACATATATAGCTAACTTGATTTTAGTTTTCGGAAGAAGTTACCAACTATGAAACTGAAGATCTAGAGTTGCTCAATGCATCAGCCAAATTTCTAACGAATCGGGTAATTGAAACATACTTTTTCAACTGCTCAAAGTTGACCGTTTTGCACTGAAAATCAATTATAATCATATGTACATTATTGATCAGTACTGTAGTTCAAATTTGCCTCGTAATGGAAATTTTGGTGTATTTGATCTACCGGTTCTGAAAAGAGCGCCTGTAAAACTCCTCTCCAAAGACTGAGATAGTGCGCGGTGTCAAAAAGGGATGTTCAACGCAGCAAGTTTGAACGTAGTCTTATCATCACTAAACAAAGATTACTTCTGGAGTTTTATAAGAGGTTGAAATTTTGATTTCTAAAAAATTTAAAGTCTGAAAATAATCTCCAAGAAAACTTCTCAAGATTCATATAATTTTCATCGAAATTGACCTGTTGGTTCTTGAGAGAAAATTCTTAAAATCGAAGTTCCTTTTCGTGAATCCCATAACATCAAAATCTAAGATTTCGTCCAATCTTGATTGAACTTTTTGCTACTTCTTGCTTCCAAAAACCAAAAAACACCCATCCAGGTCAACACCACAAAGCTAGGAACAAAAACAACAGAAAAGGAGAAGAAGAAGAAGACATTCATGTTAGATAACTATGTGTATTCATAAACATCCATCCTATTTTTCTCGGTTTCTTGTTGTTTTTTTTTTTTGCTTATTATTATAGAGGAGGGGATTCCTTGCAAAACCTAGGTGGAGTGGAAATTTCTGAGTGTATATGACACATTTGAAAGATAGCAAATAAGATGACAGAACACCAAATTGGTACTGCCATTTTGACAGGTAAGCTTCAAAAGCTGATATCTCAAAACCCATGGAAGCTAGAAAAAAGTTGCAAACTACAAAAATGTGTAAAATCGAACACCCTTAGTTTTTGCAGTTCAAAATGTTTGTTAGCCATATTTTCAGTTATAGTGCTTTGAAGACACTTTGAAGACACCCATGCACTGGTGAGGGGACTTTTTTTGGAGCGACATATCTCAAAAACCAACAGTCCTACACTAAAGTTGCGAACTAAGAACAATTTAGCATCTAATAAGGTGTATTTATGCAGTTTATAGTCACTTTAGCCTCTATGGTTTTTGAGATACTTATAGATTTTTGAAGAGCATAGCAACTTCCCCCTTGATTTGGAGGGGTATACCACAAAAACTAGCAAAGCTACAAAAAATTTGCAAAATAGAAAAATGTGTAAAATGTTTTGAGCTGCATTTCTGTAGTTGACAACTTTTTTCTAGCTTCTCTGCGTCTTTTCGTAGATGAAGGAAAAACTGCAAATCCTAAGTCTAATTTCAAATCGCACTATCTGCATTCAAAACTGAACCGTTTTATCGAACGATTATCTTTTTGTTCCCGCCAGACTTCCCCTGGATAAACGGCTCAAAAAACACTTTCAAAAATCGTCTGATCATCTAAAACTTCTCCAATTTCTCTTTCTCCTGCCACTTTTGTTTTCTTTCCGTTCTTTTCCTAATGGAAAACGGGCGGTTGATTGGTGGTGGCAGACGCGAAGACCAACAGCTTTTCTCTCCATTTTTATAGGCCTTTTGCCATTCTTATCCACCCAAAGATCTCATTGCAATTCTGTAAATGAATAAATTCTTCTTTCTCGAACCTTGAGAGAGAGAAGGTTTGTTCGTAAAGGTTACAGAGGGTTTCAGGAGCGAGACGCAGTGTCTCTGCGTCTCTCATTCCTCAACACTCTCTCGTATTAAAGTATGTATGAAAGAAGAAAATGAAGAAGAAGAAGAAGACTCTGGAGATATTACTGCTCCTCATTTTTCATTTTGTGTCATCTCTTTTTCTTCTTTTTTCTTCTTTTCATCATCATTTTTCTCCCACCATCCTTCAACAGGAAGTAATAGTATGTGTGAAATTGTATCCAAGGAGTTTGAAAACTTTCAACTTTCTTCAAAAATCGACTGTAATTCCAGATGCCCACCACTCAAATCAACATTGTGCTCGCCGAGTCGCGATGCATGGCTGGAGAGTTTTTCAATGCCAAGGTCTTGTTGGACTCTTCGGATCCGGATACGGTAGTTCACTCGTTTACGGCGGAGATTAAGGGAATCGGAAGGACCGGATGGGTTAATATTCATACGGACAAGATTTTCGAGACGGAGAAGGTGAGACATACAAGAGACGGAGAGATGCTAGAGTGTTTGATATTTCTCATATCTTCTATTATTGAAGCGTAATTATTCGACCACTACCAAAGCTAGGAGAAAGGTGTGAATTGTAAGATTCGATGAGCTACATTTCTGTAATCGACGATTGTACCTCATTAAATGTTACGCGTGTTGATAACTCAGGACATTCTTACAACTTTGAAGATTCTCGAGATATGTTTCTTCATACTTTCAGTGGTTTTGAATTTCTTTTCTCTTTGCAAGGTTCATGGTAGTCCGTGACTCAGCTCGGAAACCAATGAAGTTGCTATTTTTACCCTCATCAATGCCAGATCCTTAATAGCCTAGAGATCTCTATCGAATCCTAAGCACCAAACCATTTTTCCAGACCTACATCGACACTCAAGTCCAACTTTGCGAATCCGGCACATGCCTGCCGGTTGGCAAACACCAATTCCCAGTTCAAATTCGAATTCCACCCAACTGTCCGAGCAGCTATGAGAGTCAATTCGGAAGTATACGGTATCAAATGAAAGTTGATCTGGTTGCCAATACAGAGCAGGTTAGTTTTTATTGAAGCTTTCGTGTAACTTTGAGATCGTTCTTTTGTCGTTTTCCCATAAATAGCCTCATTATCCTCTAGGCCTCGTGCTCCGAAGTCTTCCCATTAGTCATTCTGACACGCTCATTCTTCGACGATGTACCTCTGAATGTGATGTCTCCAATTGACTTCAAGGATGAGGTCAGTTCCTCTCGAATTCAGAAAATTTACAGGATCACTCCTTCAGGTCGACTTTACATGCTGTACTCTCCCATTTGGATGTGTCTCATTGAATATGTCACTTACACGGACGGCGTTTCGGATTGGAGAGGTACGCTAGAGCGCGGTTGCATCTCTCTGAAAATTGTGTTTCAGTCGATCGAAGCAGTGGTGACAATCAACAATCGAACTCGGAAAGGACTCAAAGAAGTCGCACTTCAGCTGATAATGAAGACCCAGTTTGAAGCGAGAAGTAGATATGAGCACGTGAACGAAAAGAAGCTCGCCGAGCAGTTGATCGAGATGGTTCCACTGGGAGCGGTTCGGTCGAGGTGTCGGGTGGTGGGGAATGTGCTCAATTGATAGAAAATAAGAACTTTACTTCAGGAATTCGAAAAATGTCTTCTCCGAATCCCAGACGCCGCACCACCTACACAAAATTACAATCGAGGAGGCGGAGAGTGTTCGATTATCGCTATTCACTATGTGTTGAAGTTGACAGCGTTGCCAGGTGAGGAAGTGTGCGCTACGGTGAATTGAAGCGCGAATTCAAACAGAAAAATTTTATATGTGTCTCTCGAACGATTCAAAAGTTTTCTGCATTTCTGTGTCGCGGTGTTTGCACGAAAACTCGCTATAAGTTTTTACGAGATGTTGAAAATGCGCTCCGTCTCAATCAAAATTTTGCAATTTTTCGAAGGATTGACGGATCTTTGATCTACCAGTGTTTAGAAAATTGCTCGAAAATTTTCATACCAAATTCTGTGTTGGATCGAGTCGGTAACTCTCTTTTTTTTTCGAAACTCTTTTGTTGCAAATTGCTTTCTCAATAGAGCGAATTTGGCACAAACTAAAAATTCATTTTCAGGAATCGAATGCGAAGTCCCTCTGATCGTGACCAGTTGTGGATACATGGATCCTCACAAACAGGCGGCGTTCCAGCACCATTTGAATCGCTCCAAAGCCAAAACGTCATCTTCCCAACAACAACAACCGAGGAAGACGAGGAATATTGTAGAGGAGAATCCCTATTTTCGATGAATAATTTTCGTTTTTTATCTTCGCTAACTTCTCTTTCATTTTTCTCATTGCCGGGTCTTCTATATATTTTCTATGATTTAAAAATGAACAATTTGAAGCTTGAAACTGTGAAAAGAAAATAGTTTTCCACACTTCCTCAACACAAAAAATGACCTCGAAAACTTCTCTTCCGTGTTGACTCTCCCCTCTCGTCTCCCCCCACACACACTACGGCCACTCGTTCTTATACGCCGTGTTGTTGTCTCTCAGTTGTTGCGTGAATGGCGCAGTGGGTTGTGTGCCGGGTCGGCGGCCGCGAGGTCGTCGGATCGCTCTCCAGCTCCATGCAGACGTAAGAAAGTCAGTGTGGCGTTTTCATGAGCGGAAATTGTATTGTTCCATCAAAACAATTGTCAGTCTCCTTGTGAGCTAATGATCACCTAATGGTTCAAACATTTTGGATTTTATTTTTCGTTTTTTCGTCTGTCTTGTGTGTGTGCTCAGGTGGCGTAGGAGAGCATTCCACGTTTTGAAACTAAATTGAAGTTTCAGGTTTCGTTTTCAAAGTTCCGTGATTCTTTCAGAATGTTTATGATGATGTATGAAGATCTTGATCGTAAAAAATGGTAACGGTCTGGGAAAATGCAAATGTTTCTTCATGTTTTTCTTGTAAACATGACAGTTTCTCTCATGTTTGACGGTCTCGTGTCGCATTTCTCGATTTCTCTAATTTTATGTCAAATGTTTTTTCTTTCTTTTTTTTCAACTTTCTTTCCGCGTTCATCTCAAATTGGTTTATCTCTCAAGACACACATTCGTTCCGTGTTGATCCGTCTTATTTCCGTCTTCGAGAATCACTCTGTTTTTTGAAATTTTCAGAGGGCCCTTTTTTGAGACACTCAAAGTTCTAGGAACCTTGGAAATCTTTCAGTAAACACTAGACAACTTTTTGAAGTTCTTTGACTCCTTTTTTTCAGAGAAGGTAAATACGAAATTAACTCAAGTTTTCTCTAAAAATCTCGAACCTTAACTTCTCCTCATAAATCATTTATCTTGTTTTTGATTTCTAGATTCTAAGAGTTCCTCTGAAATTTTTAAAACTTGATTTTTTCCTCAAAATTCCCAGAAATTTCCCCGATTTATGATCTCTTCTCCCCGATCGTAAGCCTCTTTTTCTGGAACGATTATCCTTTTGACCAGTCCTCGTTTTTTTTGTGTTTTATGTTCTTGTTTGGGGTGTAGACAGGGCGTTCTTTTAATTTTTCGAGAGTCTTCTGTTTTTGGAAATATTCAAATTTTGGCATTATTTTGTCAGAATTTTCTAGAGATGTTCTAGGTCAACTGATGGTGTTGTTATTAGCGTTCCGCCACACAGCATCTTAATATTCGGTGCAAAATTTTGCGGTCGTTTAGAAACTGGTAGATCGAAATTGACTGGAAACTGGAAACAGGTGACTACATTTTTGATCTACCAGTTTCGGAATCTTAGGATTTCAAAATCTCAGAATCTCTATAAAGTCAAATTTTGACAGTTATCTTCCTGGAGTTGTGGTTTTTAGAGTCAGAAATTCTATATCTGAGAACCATCAGAATCTCAGAGTCTACGAATCTAAGAATCTCAGGATCTCAGAATCTCAAAATCTAGAAAAATTTTTGAACCTGAGAGATTCTGAATTTTTGAGCTTCTGATTCTGGATGATTCAATCAAAATACATAGTTCAGAATTTCAGTAACCTCTGAAAACCTGAAATTCTGTTTGATAAGGAAGTGGAAGTTATAGGTGCCAATTTTCAAGAATCTATTCGAACAAATTCTGACCTTCCAGAGATTCAGATGAAGATTGACGACGTCCCAGTGGCATCTCCTTCCTTTTTTGATTCCTCATGCATTTCGGAGTTCATCGTATTCATCTCCCCAGCCAAAATAGAGCATCCGTCCTTTCCCCGCTTTGTACTTTTTCTTCTTGTGCATTCATGCTGAAAATGATGAAATTGCTGCTTCCCTCAAAGAGCTATCTCTTTTTTGGACCGCCCGAACTCTTTTTCTTGTTTTTTCTCTTTCAAAAATCGTTTTGCGAGAATGAATTCTTTTTGTAGAAAAGATGGAATGAGGTGATATGGGATCGAGTGACGGAGATGTGCTCGCTGAGCACCTCTGAGGTAAAGAGCAAACGACCTATTTTGATGGGGAAAGGGAAAATGGGAAGGAGGAGGAGGGGAACGAAATAGAACAACCACAGTGTTGGCTTTGTGCTTAGCTTCCTCTCTGTTTCTGATCTACTATTCTCGTTCCATGAGTGAATAAGATGTATTCAACTTTGAATCCTAGTATTTTGTGAAGGTAGTCTTTGAATGAGTTCCAAATTCATGTAGTTGAGATTCTCAATTTCAGAGTCTCGGAACCTCTCGAAATCTGTCACACTTTTTGGCGCGAAACTATCCGGATTCAAAAAGAACAAATGATCAAAAGAAGAAGTTAGTCTCTTTCTCTAGTTCCAACCCTTTTCCCATCGTTCCCTTTCTTTTTCTCCTTCTCTGAACCAACAGCTGTGTCAACTGATATGATGAACTGATGATGATGATGAGGGAGGCTCAGCGAGGGAGTGAAAAACGGAAAAAAAAACGGATATGTGTGTATTTTTGAAACTCTGATGATTGAGGAGGCGCTATTTTCTCTACCCTCACTTTTTTCGCGGTCGTGGTTTACCTGCGAAGATTTTTTTTTTGTTTCACCCAGGTTTTTCCGTGTTTCCTGTCACTCACAAGAAAAGTGTTTACTGATGGAACAAGTTCGTCTTTTTTTGAGTATGCTCAGTTTCAAAGTTTGATGTGAGAATGCCCTTGAATTAACTTCCGTTCAAGAAAGTTAGAACTCTTCTATGTGTTTACAGTACAGTGATCTCTTGTTTTCACTGTTTTGAAACCCCATACATACACAGAGATTGCCCTGAAAACCGGTCTGGTTCGGATATATTTGTAAAGTCAAAAAAATGATTTCCCGTATCCCTAACGTCTGTTTTTTTTTTATTCGAGTAGTTTTTTCGAAACACTTTGGAATTTGTGATCTTTGACTGACAGTATTAATGATTCACTCATGATAGGCATACTTGATTTGAGCCATTTCCATGAAATCTGAATAACTGGAAAGCTCAGAATCTCAATATTTTAATTTCGTTTTCAGTTTTCTTTTGGGGGCCAAGTCAGTTTCAAATCAAACCAACTATCCCTTGTGAAACCTCAAAGTCTAAATTGTTCTTGCATCTCAACCTCGGCAATACTCAAATAACAACCGCCACCTCATCATATCCCAACAGAGTTCAACGCTATACACATTGTTATTACGCCTCTCGTTTCTTTATTATTCCGTTGTCTACCATGAATCTGTTTTTGGATATCTTTGATTACTTATTCTGTGATAACAAGAAATACCGACTCGATGCGATTGGGGAGTTGGTTTACACGAATATTACGATTTTGGTAATGTCTAGCTCGAGTCTGGACAGTCTCCAATGATTCAGGGTTTGAGTTATACAGAGATCGGTCAGCTTCAAGTTAGGCTAGAACATTGCTCAACTTGGAACCTGAGTGCCAGATTGCTCAGCACTAAACAAAGAAAATAACGGAAAGCTCAAATAAACAGTGAGAATCAAAACATATAAAACAAAGAAAAAACACCAAACTTTTTCTCGTTTCAATCATCAGAAAGTTTCTATTCATAGACAGGTGGGTTTTCCTCATCTAATTTCGTATGAATCGAAATGACTGACCTCCTTATTATTGAACCAAAGATCTGAATGGGAGGTATCCTGTCCTTTTTCAGGGACCCTTTACTAAAAAAAGTTAATTTTCCGAAGAAAAAGTCGGTTGGCGCTTCAAAAAAGTCAACAATAATTTCTGGCAACAGGTGATTTTGGAATACCCGAGTTCTGGTCTGTCTGTCTGACGCCCATACTATTTTTTTGAACGAAGAAGGGAAAAGAAGAAAAATATCTGATTTCTTTCATTGTCCGGTTCTCCACACTATTTTTTGTGATTTGCATATTTTTGAATTTTTCCGACATTCTTACAAACATTTGTATGGTTATGTGTAGGTGTGGGGGTTTTGAGAGTTTTGAAATTTTAAATTCATTTCTTCCTGAGAACTTGTGAAGTCTGCAATTGTTGAGAGTTCGGAGCTTTTGAATATGAGGAATTCTGCTGGATCTGGAATTTTGCCATATTCAAAAAATAAGATTTTGGATTCTGAAAATCAAAATCCTGAATAAATTCTAAGATCGTGGTTTCAGATGTTCATGAGAAAACTCCAGTCTCTAAATCTGTACTCGAATTTGAATTTGAATGCTTGAAGTTTCTAAAAGCTCTAAAAATTAAAAAATTCGAAGATTTTAGACTTCGGATCTCAAAGATTCTGACTGATGGGAGGAGCTCAGTTCAAATTTTCCGAACTGATCTCGTTTTTTTTTCGTGCTCTTATTTATAGAGATTTTCGGTCTAGCTTGTTGTAAGTTTTGCAGAATTTGGACCAGATTCAGAAAATCTCAGATTTCTGTCCTTCTGTTTGTCCGGATGTCCCAAGTCTTTGGAAATTCTGAATTCGGTTTCTGTAATTCTCTTCACTCGGTTTTTTCGGATACTTTCCGTCTATCTTGACCCTCTTTTAGATCAAGCTCTTCCATTGGTGGAATTCAAGATCTCCAAGTTTAAGTCACTCATTCCCTCCCTCTCTAACTTTCAAATCCTCCTTCCAGATTCTATCTCTCCCCCCACCCCCAACAGTTTTTTCTCCTCCCCCTGTTGACACTTTAAAACAGTTCCAAGGCTCTCTGTGTCTTCCCCTCTTCCCTTTTTTTCTGATTCAACCAGTCACACACACACAGTTTTCCAATCTCTTTTTGTTTCTACCGTTCTTCCCTGTCACCCGATACTTTCCCTTCGTTTCTGCCAGTTTTCTGTGCTCATCATCATCATCAATTTTTGACTTTGTCTCAAGTTAGTCAGGTCTATTTGCGCTTCCCGTCCGACACGTTCGCACCTAGAAAGTTTTAGTTTCTAAATTATGTTAACTAGAAACTTTTCCTCTACTTTTTTAGGTCAAGAAAGGAAATCTTGAACTTTGATTCTTGTTCCAGAGAAAAAGCGAATGAGTAGGTGGATGAGATAGAGAACGATGTCCCCAATGGGTGGGGGACCCCTTCAAAACTATAATTAACTCGAAATGGGAGGAGAAGAAAAGAGCAAGAAAGGAGCAGCGGGTTGATTGACAAAGATTGAGAGGGGGGAGAAGATCTCTTTTAGTTCTGTTTTTTTTTCTTGTGAGCTAGAATAGGAGAGGTTTGTAATTGGAAATCAAGTTTTACATAGATTTCTAGACTATGCATAGGTGACGTTCTTGGGTTGGAGGGGAGTGTTCTCATCCTCTTTTCTGGTGTAGACCGTACAATTTTGACTTTCATGCTTTTTGGGTCTCGATTAGAGCATTTTTCCGAACGGTGACAGGTAAAATGCTGAATTCCGCTGATCTCTGATCTTGATTGAACTACAGTTTGATGACTATCAGTTAGAAAGAGTCGAGTTTGAAAGCTTGAAAATTGGTTCCCAAAAAACTTTTTTTTTTTTCTGAAACTTTGTTTTCATTTTCAGCAACAATTCTAGATCAATGCACTCATAAAGTGACAGCAGAATATATAACCCAGTAACCAATTTTTAGGTCCTATAAGTTGACTGTTTTTATTATCTCTCCCATTATTCAGTTCCACTCTCTCAACCATCCTGAACAGGTCAAGATCAAAACACCCTTTAGAAATCTGAACATTTCTTATAAAAAAATGTTGAAATTCTAAAAACAACCTAATAATTGTAGGCTTTGTGTAAGTGCAAGCATTTCGTTTTATTTCCACTTTTCGATTTCTCGCGATTCTCGTGACTTTCAAAATGTGAGAATAGGATAATTGATAGTTTCGGTGAGAGTCAGTGAAAGGAGTCAGATTGTGTTTGAGAGGTCGTTTTGAAGCAGAAAAAGAATCTGTTGAGAAGGTCAATGTGGGATAAATGGGACTTTAAAAAGCAAGTTTTAAAACCTTCTCATTTTCTCCACGCGTTGAGACTTTTGTGACCAATATTGTATCAAGACTCAAAACGTTTTCGAGACTTCAGAAGACGTCAAGCTTCGAGCTTTCTAAACAGTTCAGAACCCTCTAAAAATCGTCTTCCAATTTGTCAATTTCTCATTGAAACCGATTCATCGGTTCTCAAGGAAACTGTCCCCTCAAGAAGATAGTTTTATAAGCTTTCAGTGTCTCAGACTCATTCTATTTTAGGGATAATTACCCTGAAGCCTTTATTGATCTTCAAAAACTAGATGACATTATCCATACTCCTAGAAAAAAAGAAATCCGAGAATGCAAAAAGTTCTCCTTTGCTCCCTCATAGGTCAAGAATCATCTACATCCTCTGCTCCATCACTTTCTTTGATTATCGTTCGTTTCCCCCCACTCCATCATACTCCAAAAACCATGTGATCCTCTACCTTCTCTCACATGGCTCTGGTCTCGTACAGTCTCGTGATTGTCTCTTTTTTTTTGTGGTTTGTTTCGGTTCCCATCTTGTTGCTCCACCCACTCTGTAATAGTGCCCAGACATCGTATTCAATAGAAAAACAGGTCTAGAAGCATCTTGAGGTTTTATGTAATTTCCCTGGTGTGCACGACGAGCAAGCTATCTTATTGTCTATCATTCTTGTTATCGTTACCTGTGATATTAATGGCTCTTTGAGATTCGTATAGTAACGGACCCATGGGGATTGTCTGGGATCCACGTGCATAGTGTTTCTTGGTATAGGACGGTTACAGCCGACGACTCTCTATGAGATCATGTCTAGTGCTGGAAATAGGAGGGAACGAGGGAAGAGATTAGCACGCGTTTCTTTGGTTTTATTATCTTCTTGCTGATGTTCGGTTTTTCTTGCTGTGGTTGGTTTGCTTGATTTCGAAACGGGAAGGCCGGACGAACAGACACACAGAAACTCATGAACTCAAAAGTATTGAACCTTCTGCATCTGGTAAACTTCCATTCGGATTACCGAGTTGTCGTATTTTAGGCCTGCACAAACTAGGTCCTAGATTTTACGTTAGAGCGCGATTGCTAGAAATCTCACTTCCTATTAAGACACATCCAGCGAATCCTTCTCTATGGATCCCACTATTTGGCGCCATTCCAAGCATCTCATGATATAACAAAATGATTTCAGGGATGTTCTAAGATCCGACGACTCGGCACGAAATGTTACAGGTTCTTGTTTTGTGGGCCGAGTTGTCAAATCTTCGACCAGAAGAAACTTTTTATTTCCATTCCTCAAGTTAGCTTTGTTCCTCTAGAAATCTCCACATGACTCACTTGACCTCAGTCTTCTAAAAGCTTCCCAGAACCAAGAACCTTTTCACAAAACAACCAAGTTTCCCATCCCCTAACTCATCCTTCCAGATCTTCCCATATTCCATTCTCTCATCAGAATTTCTGAGATTCTCTGGATTTCTATCTCTCCTCGAGCTCAAAGTTAGCTCCATCCACCCTCATACCCAAAAAAGGAACAACTTTCTGCTCTTTGTTGTTCTTCTTCTTCCCCGTTCTCTCTTTCTGCTCCTCCAAATGATAACAAATTAGAGATTTAAGGTTGTTGACGACAAGATTTTATAGTACAACGTTTCTAATCTCGAACATGCGGTCTCTTTTTTTCTTCTTCAATTTGTTATTCAGCGCACAACAAAGAGGTGTAATATAGAAAGTCTGATGAAAGTTTCATGAGGTGAAATGAAGGCGTTTTGATTTTCAGAAAGTGAGTGAGATCAGGAAGACTAAGTCTTCATGATACAGTTGTTGGGAGTTCCGCTTCCGAGTTCCGAGTTCCAGCTTCCGAGTTTGAACTTTTCCCTCTTCTGTCTGTGTGTCTGTGTCTCACTTGTTTCCACCAAAGAACCTGAAACCAATCTGGAATCTCATGGTATACGATAGTCGGCAGGACTTCAAAGGGATTCGAAGGCCGCTTTGATGAATATCATGGAAGATTGAAAAGGAGGAGGGTTTTCTATAATGAGAAATTTCGATGAGAGAAAATGGAAAGAGCAGTGGGTGGGCGTGACTTCCGGGTACGGAAATAGTGAAATAGTGTGTGTCTTACCACGAATCACTGTAGAAAGATCAGTGTCCAGTGGGAGTCTTTCCGAGTTTCGTATTCCTTGTCGTGAAATTCAAGTTTCTCTCGAAACAGATGACGACTTCAAATACTGTATTCGACCAGGCTTCTTGTATCTTTGAAAAAAAACTGTTGGAGACACTTGCTTTCCAGTGTTTCCACCCATCTCTCATCTGTTCTCGACCCCACATTTTTTCCAAACTTCTGAATTCTCATTCCCAATTTCTGTAGATTCTGACGTCTGTTTGCCCGGATTCTACCCTCCGTTCGATTCCTCATGACCTCACTCACCTCGTACTAGATCTTCGCTTTATAACGAAAACCCAAAAACTAGATTTTCCATCCCTTATTTCCTAGACAGAGAATTCCCCTCTGAGCCCCATATACATATACATCCACCAATACACAAACAGTACTAAACTCTTCAGAGAATGTGTGTCATCGTCTCTCAAAATTCCACGTCACTTTTCTTCTCCTCTGATCCATATACTGATCCATCCACATAGTACAATTCAATGAGACATCCCTAGATTATCTATAGAAGATCCTTCTTCGAATTTCGCATTTTCCCAAGACCCCAAATGATCTTTTTTTTCGTCCATCAGCTTCCTCCCATTTCGACTTTCCTTCCTAAATCCCACCACCACCCCTCCATTCTTCTCTTCCCCTTCTCTGCGTCTCTCTCCTCAACGCCTGGCTCCCCAAGCCCCGCCCACTTTTGCTCACACGTTTAGAAACACACTCGCTCCGCCTCTCCATGAATTCCTCGTGGATACCTCCGGTGGTGCAGACTCCTTCTTCTCCACCGCCGGCTCCTTCACTCCTTCCGATCGTCGACGACTTTCAAATGTCGTGCCGATTTTCGAACTATGGAGATCATCCGCCAGAGACGTTCGACTCGATTACTTGTGCGTCGTGCTTCTACTTCATCTACATGCTTCTGGAGCACTATAAAATGAGGTGAGGATTCGTGCTCTATTGACAACTTTTGACTCCTAAATAGGTCAAAAGGCATCTAGAAAGAATGTCCTCCATTTTGACCGAACCTATCTCAGTTTCTGTAACTGTTATAAGGAAGTGGTCCACTGACAAAATGTTCAGGTCATCATGAGCAACTTTTTGTTAGTTGATCATCTTTTGATACCTGTTACAGAAACCCAGATAAATTGAATTGAAATGAGAATAGCAGAATTTACGGTAGCTTCGATTCCGGTGTTCACTGTTAAGCTAAGATTCCCAGGAAAGACTAAAAATATAAAAGTTTTTTCCCTCCGAAAAAAGAGGACAAAACGGTGTGGTGGTGAGAAAGTCAATAATTCATGATGACGTCCTTTTATTCAGAAGTAGCACCTCGTTTTGCTCCCCTTCCCGAGCCACAATTAACTTCACACCTTTTTTTCGGAAGAGGGGACAAGATGTCATTTTTTGGGAAGAAAAAGTTGAGAAGGAGGCGATAGGCGATAGGTCAAATGTGCATATTTAAAGTGATGAAGATCTGAAACAGGAGGTTTCGATATTAAAGCCCGAAAGTTCAGAATCCGTGATAAACAGAGGGCTCTGGATTTCAGATTTTGAAGCGTCTAACTTGCTACTTTCAAATCGTTTAAAAATCAGATTTTCGAATTTGAAATCAAAATCTTGAAAACTCCAGAATCCAAGTTTTCCGAATGTTAAGTTTTGATTCCTGAGAATGTATTGTGGAATTTCTCTGTTTCCCAAAAGTAAACTTTCATGAGTACGACCTCAGATTTCAATGATAGGGTCGACTATCAGGTATTCAGTTTGTGATGCTACGGACCTGGTGATCTGAAACCTGAAAAATCAGACTCTAAAAAGTTTTCAACGTTTTGAATGTTCAGCCTGAATGTCTAGTAGTCAATCTGTGGGTTACGTAGCTTTTTTTTGGTTACCTGCCAGTCTATCAGACTCATTTTTAAAGTTCCCTCCAATTTATCAACGGAGCGTATTTTTAAAGCTCCTTAACTCTGAAGACGCCTCGACCAGGAACTAGGAAAAAGTGGCGTCTTCTGACCGAAAGATTGATGAAAACGACCAAATTTTTTGATCAGTATCCATGGATACAGTGGGAGGGAGATGGTCATAAAATTTACGAGCATTAATAAATTTTGTTGGATTTTTGTGCTCTTTTTGTCATCGGAGCAGGAAGCAAAATTTGGAGAGAATCGGGAAGTAGAAAAGAAGGACTGACAATTTTCGATGGTAATTGAGAATGTTCAGGAGAAAAAAAATCGGACTTCAAAGGGAATTTTGGATAGTTTTAGAGCTCTTGTAGAGAAATTCAAAAGATCTCAAGTAGTTCAAAATCGCACAAAAATTCAAACTGACAAGTCAGAAATTCCTGATTCTAAGCCTTAGATTCTGGACACTAGATCCAGAAACTTGTCGATTCGAGAGTATCAGAAAAGAGATTCAGAAGATCTTTGCGAGTTCAACATTCTATATGCTCTAAATTTCCAGATACGATACCTCTCTCTGCGAAGATGGCTCCGGAATCCTGGTGTGCCCCATGGACACGGATCCCAGAGACTGCAACTGTGAGAATCGAAACTTTGTTTACAATCTGCCAGAGTTCGCTTCAAACACGTAAGTTTTTTTTTTTCGTTTCTGAAGCATCTAGAGGGAGGACTACTAGCTCTTATTATCCGCTCTCCCCTTGGATTACTATAAGCTCCGCCCTCTTTTTTGTCTTCCTGCTCCTGATCCTTTAAGCCCCTATCGAGACCAAATTTTGACCTTGTGTCCCGGTCAGAAGATCTCGAAAAATAGACTTCTCATTATTTCAATTTCACTTTCACTTCTTCTTTCTTTCTTTCTTTTTGCTCACTTCCTGTGTCATCTCGGATTTCACTACCATCCACTGAGCAACCGAGCATCGAGCACTAACATGAAACAAAAAAAGAACATATTCTTTCTTTTCCCCCCAAAAAAAAATCCAGAATTCTAGAGGGGACCACAGAAGGTTTTCCTGATGAGAGACCAAGGACAAAAACGTAATACGATTACCTTTTGGAGGCTATGTTTAGACACTGAGGGGAAAGAATTGAAAAAGAAAGGATAGACACACTTTGTGTCGCCTCAATTCTTCTTTTTTTTTCACCCCTTTTTTCGCAACATTTCTCTCAATTTTCGTTCGTCCCGGGTTCAGCCCCCCTCAGCACACGTTTCTTCAAAATGATTGGGTGAGAGAGAAGGCAAGAATGAGAGACGCAGAGAGAGAGAGGTTGAAGAGACACGCACTGACCGGAGGAGCAACGTGTGTATGCTTCAAATACTTATTTCCTGCTCTGACCATGTAAAGGGTAAGAATTTGAAGGCGATGGAACTCTTCGGGGTGGGGGATTTGGAATCAGGAAAATCTTTGAATCTTACACCAGGAGAGTCAAAAAGAAAAATGTACGGAAATTTGGGCATTCGGACAGATAGATTTAGGGTCGTCATGGACTACAATGATCTGAGAAAGTCAAAACCGGAATTCCGGTAAAAAAACTGTGTACAGTCTCCCGGAAATCTTAACATCGAAACAAGCAGACTAAATTTTTCTAGCTTGACTTCCTCTCTTCATATCTCGACGGCAGGTGATCCGATTTCAATGAAAACTATACAGATCGATGAGAAATTTTAAGGAGGATTCATTTTTTGAAGATGAAATTTCAAAGACAAAAATATTGACGATCTAATAGTGCAGATGTTGCTGACGCATTCCATTTCATTGGTTAATCTCTGGTGGAACTTCATCTTGATAATCGCTCAGAATTCATCCCACATTTCGCTTGCCAAAAAAAGATAATTTTAAGAATCAAATTGTGATTATGAGCTTCTTGAATATTCCTACCAATTTTTATAATTTTTGTAAAAATCTAAAGACTTGTATTGCCGAGTTAATAAGAATTTTTGCGCGCTCTCTTAGAAAGGGTAGATCGAAAAATTCAGCACTAAAATCATGACCCTAATTTGATATATCAGGGCCACAGAAGCGAGCGAAACAGTTTCAGCCATTGATAAATTCTTCTGGTCAATCTAGTAATGTTTTCTACTAGATTTTAGTTCAAAGATTGAATTCTAGGCTCTTCTAAACGTTGAAGTACCTACTACAAGAAAAATGAGTTTTTTCTTCCCCTCCTATTGCACCGTCCTTCTCTGTGATCTTTGTCCACGATGACATTTTTCTTCTTCTCCTCCAAAACTTGAACCCTCGAGGTCAACATTTTCCAAAATAGTCCATCTCGAAACATTTCATCTCAATCCATTCGAACTTCCCGTCTGACTCAGAGAATTCTTCGAGAATGTTTCTCTCCACTGCCTGTCACCTCAGATTTCCGGTCCCTTCATCATGCAGCCGAAACACAAGAAAATTGTTCGACGCAACAAAAAAAATGGAGCCCAAAAAAGTGCTCCCTCCCTCGTCATTCACTCTCATTTTTTTCGTGGGGGGATTTCTGACATTTTTTGAGAGTTCCAAACGAAAAGATGAATGATGTTCGGGAGGGCTCGTCGGGGGGATTCAGAAGACCTCCTGTCATGGAGGAAAAAAAATTAGAAACATTTTTGATTTCTCATGGGAAGGAAGGCGAAGGGGGGATGATGATGGAACTCATTTGGGACTGAATGAAAAATTGGGATGCGAAAAAATTCTGTAGAAAACAATGGAGGAGAAATCTAAAAACTCAAAAAAATGATTCTGACAGTCGAATGAATAATAACAAACTCTTAGGTTGTGAGAACTTTCTTGATTCCAAAATTTTGAGTCTCTGAGAGTCTGATGTTTTTGAATAATCGCGATGTTCTGAAGTTCATAGTATCCTAGCTTTTCAAATGTAAAAGTTATAGGATTAATAACTGTTGGATTTTGACCTGAGATTCTGAAATTCAGAGTCTCGAAAGGGTTCCGATAGGTTTTGAGATTTTGATGGTTTCTGAGATTCTGGGAGATTCTGAAAATTTCCAAAGTCTAGAGGCTCCAGAAATCTCCGAAAGTCTGTAATCTCGAGAAGTTGAGATTCTCAGAATGTGGAGTCTCAAGCTAGGGATCTCCATCTTCGAACCTTGATAGTTCAGATTCGAAAAGTCCACACAAGATCTCCCGATCTCTGCATCCATCCCAATTGTTTCCCCTCTTCTTCTCCTTGACCACTCGTGATTTCCTATTTTAGGCTGCACCTTACCTTCCGCCCACTTCCCCTCCCTGCTCAATGGACCATTCTAGTTTTTTTCCTTTAACCATCTGCGTCTCTTCTCTCTCCCAATTTTTTCATAGAAATTTTGCCTCTGTTCCGAAGCGACAAGAAGATCCCTCACTTGTTTCCCATCATAACCGCGAATGTCTGCGTCTCTTCTCTCTCCCAATTTTTTCATAGAAATTTTGCCTCTGTTCCGAAGCGACAAGAAGATCCCTCACTTGTTTCCCATCATAACCGCGAATGTCTGCGTCTCTCGATTTTCAATTCTCTCTCCCAAGATATCTCGACTCATAACGCAACACATGATGATGAGGGGGATATTTGAGAATTCGAGATAGTTTAAAACATAGAACTTTCGATTGCGATGGATCTTGTCTAGAGGGGTTGAAACCGGTCTCCGAGAAGTACTAGGGATTACTGTATTCCAATCAAGAATCTCGAGAGACTTCGACGGAGTAACCTGGGGAAAACCCATTGGTCATTCTTTGAGATCCAAAGACAAAAGAGCAAAAAGTGACGGATGATGAGGGATTCTGGCGCGAAGATTGGCGGTGGGAGAAAACTGACAGTTTTGTGTAAAGGTTTGCAACATTTCAATCTCGTTTTCTTCTCGAGTAGAACCGGGACAAAAAGTTTGAGATGATGAGGAACAGGAAAACGAAGAAGAGAAAGAAGCAAAACACATTTGATGGGTTTGGGAAGAAGGGGGAACAGATTATGGATTAGTTCGCTTTTTGTCATTTTTTGGGGAGTGGTAGAAGAATCAGAAGAGGCAAAGAGGGAAAGTTCAGGAAATGTCTGGGAACTTGAGAATGGAATTCCGAGAACATTGTATGGCAGAGATGGGAAAAGCTTTGAGTTATATAAATTAAGGATATGTGGATTTTGGCTTCTGGAGATTTTGGGATCCAGAATTGAATCATGATTGAGGATGATACTTAATAGTGTGTCGTCCCGTGAGAATTGATTCTCGGCAAAAGCGAGAAATCCCGGCGAGAAATGCGAGACCCGCAGAATTCCCGTCCCGCATTTTCCCGAATCATTCCCGTCCCGTCCCGTTCCCGCAATTTCTCACATTTTCCCGTCCCGCAGTTTCACGTTCCCGCGATTTCCCGCAAATCTCATTTCCCGCGATTTCTCGCAAGTTCCCGCTGGAAATTGCGAGTATTAAAAAAGGTTAATTTTGACTTATTACCGAGTAAAAACGTGATCCAATTTTGCAGTTCGAAGGTTTTTTTTCTTTCCAACTGGCAAATTGTTGACACGTGGAGATTTTCTGTGATCAATTTTTTGAACACTTGAGCCTTTTTTGTATTACGTTCTTCTGGACCTATGACTTCATACACAATGAAATCAAAAAAGAAGAGCCCAGTGTGGCATCTGTTTACGAAGATCAACGACAACAAGGCGAAATGCAAAATCTGCTGTGATGAGTTGGCTACAACCTCTGGGAGTACAAGCGGACTCAATCGCCACGCCGAAAGGTTTCATGCGGAAGAATTGAAAAAGGTTTGTGATGCGAAGTTTTCACCGGAATTCGATTTTTTCAATAGGCAATAAGTGACCAAGAAGAAAAAGACCTCTCGGATTTGACCGTTGTCCAACTCCTGGTGATGTGCGTTTTGAGAAACGAATCAAAAAAAAATATGTGTTTGTTTTTCCAGGACTGTGTGTACTTCCGGAATACCATTTGCCATTGTCGAAAACTCTTATTTTCAATCTCTTTTGTCTAGAACAGGATGTTCTCCTATCAGCGCCGATCAACTAAAGGCAAGAATTATGAACTTGTCGGAGTCAAGTCGTCATTGTCTTCAGAAAGAATTGAAAAATGAAGATGTGAGAGATTCGATTGTGATTCAAAAATTCAAAAAATTTCAGAAATTTACTTTAATAAGTCTAGTATCAGCTGAAATAGACTAATAAAATCAAAACCATAGTTTTTTTTCAGTGAAAACTCGAAAATGTTTGAACAAGATGACATTATGGACGAGGAGACAGACGAGGATTCTGATGAATTTGATTCTGAATCTCCTTCTGAGATTCCCCAGGATAGCATTCAACTAAACCATCTGGGCCTGGAATCAGAAGACTCCGATGATGATTCTAATGAACTTGATAAAAGTATGGAGGAAGCGGATATCGAGAAGGATAATGAGGAAGAAACGGCGCAAAGAAGTGAAATCTAAACTTGTTGAATTATGTTATGAGTTGTTTTTTTTCTTGCTCATAGTTCTTGACGACTGAAATAAACCCAATAAAGACTTTTCGCCACAACTATCTAACAATCTTTGAGGCATCCCGTGACTTCCTGCAGGTTTTCTGCAGATTTATATTAGTCTCTCAGTTTTCTGCTACAAATAAATAGTACTGTGAAATTCTAGCTCTCGACTTGAGGAGCAGGCTAGACAACATTCGGTAAATGTCAGGACTCAGACCTCAGGACTCAGACCTCAGGACTCAGACATCAGGACTCAGACCTCCTGTAAAAAGTTCCTGGCGAGCTTTGAGTAATACTCGCAATTCTCAGCGGGAACTCGCGAGAAATTGCGGGAAATGAAATTTGCGTGAAATCGCGGGAACGGGAAACTGCGGGACGGGAAAATTTGAGAAATTGCGGGAACGGGACGGGACGGGAATGATTCGGGAAAAGCCGGGACGGGAATTTGCGAGAAAGAAGCGGGAAAAGTCAAAAATGCGAGAAATTTCTCACGGGACGACACACTAATACTTAAGTTTAGTTCCAAATTCTAGATAATGAAGCAGTTATTTTTTGACTTGATGGTTTCGAAAAACGTCTAGGTCTTTTGATTACTTTCAATAGCCATTTCGAACAATGCAGTAGGGACTACAAAAAATCGAAATGTTGAGTTTGGAGTCTTGACTTTAAAACTGACATTCTGCAAATTCTGAGATTTTAAAACTCATTGTTCGATTATTCGAAAAGTCACTCTTCAGAAAATTTTTCGAGCCTCTCTTCGAACTTTTTTAAAAATTCAGAAATCCGAAACCTGTTTTCAAGATTGTGAAGGAAAATCTGCAAGCCCTTCGCTCCTCGAAACGGGACGAAAAAAATCCCGACCGGAAAGAAAACAAGTACTTTAATCCCTTGTAAGAAAAGCCAAGATCATTTTCTTGCTCTTTCCAAAGAAAGGAGAACAAAGAGTATGAAGAGTATGATGATGATTGACAAGTTTTGATGAGAAAATTGTCTTTATTTTTTGCAAACAGGAATTCCTTGAGAGGTAGACGAGATTAGTTAGAGGGAAAAATGAACGATTACCAGTTTTTTCTTGGGGTAAAAAGTGAGAAAAAAACAGAAAATAAAAGAAGTGATTAGATGGGAGAGATTGGCAAGGAAGGAATATAACAGGGTGAAGGGAAAGAGGGACCAGGTGGTCCAGTAATTACCCCCTGGCCGAGAAAATATCAGTCCATCTGGAACTGGCCTACTTTTCCTCTGGCGTCCACGATTTACCTGCTATTTCCAGCCGGTTACCATTCTTGGTCATTCTGAATTTTTGAGGGCTTTTCTAGACCACAAAGATCTTTAGACCATATTAGGAGTTATCTAGTCCTCTACACTGCTCAAAACTTGTCGATTCATATTACGGTTAAGTTAACTATGTTTTGTCTCTTGAGTTTTCAAGATTTTTACCATATTAGGGTTGACATTTGGTATTGCAGAGTCTGGCCTTGTTTTTCTAGGCCATCCTTGTTAAGTCTTTCCAGATTCTAGATCTCAGTTTGAGTTTCTCAGGACCTTCACACTGCTCGAAACTTGTCTATTCATATTACGGTTAAGTTCACAACTTTTTGTCTCTTGACTTTTCACGAGTACAGTAGTCTTTCGAACATTCTGCAATACTTCCCCTCGGACCTCCAACTCAATTTCCTAGTTGTTTTTTTTGTCTGTTCTGTTCCTCATCCCCCCAATCAACACACTTTTGTAAGTTTCCGGACCACTGACGGAGAAAAACCGTGATGAAGTGCGAAACGAGGAAATTGAATGGGAGAATTTCGCGCCGGAAAGTTCGCTTTTTTTCTCTTCTTCCGTTTTCTTCCTTCACACATGCGCACACCAACTCAATCAGAAAGATGTGCCCTTTTTTTTCGAAGAAAAAGAATGAACCCTTCTATTTTCTTTTCTCATCTTCTTGTTTTGGCCCCATTTTCTGGAAGGGATGGAGAAGAAGATAAATATGGGGAGAATGTTGGAGAAAAACGGCGAAGAAGAGAATTTGAACTATGTGGACGGAGATGAAAAAAGAGAAATTCTTGGAACTGAAAATAGTGTTTACGAGAAGAAGCTTGAGGTGATCTAGGATTTGATTTGGAATGGCCTAGAAAACCAAAACTAACAGTTTCTAGGCCAGAGGGTTTTGAAAGTTTTGATGGAATAGAAAGACAAGAGGACCAGATTCTAGGCCACGAGGGTTTAAGGGTTTCCCTAGTATTCCGTAATCGTCAAGATGGAAGAAAGTACGGTGTCCAAAAAGTTCCAACATTGTTGACTATACCATCAAGAAGTTGAGACACTTTCCGAGGCTCTAGTGGCTCAAGAATTGAAACTAGAAGGTCATGGAGATCTTGAAAAGTTTTGTGTCAAGCAAAACATATTAATTTCTGCAATTCCCTATTCTTACCTGAATTTCCATGAG
Source organism: Caenorhabditis sp. 40 LS-2015 (assembly GCA_900536305.3). Lineage (NCBI taxonomy): Eukaryota > Metazoa > Nematoda > Chromadorea > Rhabditida > Rhabditidae > Caenorhabditis > Caenorhabditis tribulationis. The sequence goes on from LR544333.1 coordinate 27,156, forward strand.
CTCAACTCTTGCACAATTCCCTCAAATTTCAGCTCCCGAATAACTCCACTCAACCGTCTCACTCTTGATCCTCCCCTTCCCGTTCACTTCGAACTTATCGTCAAAGACTGTTGCTCCGCCGCCAGATACTGTTGCCGAAACACACTTGTCAAATGTGAGTTGTTTCGTTAGATTACTGTACCCTCATCAGAGCTTTCAGACCATCACACTCACGACGAGCGTCCGTGTCCGGCAACATGGGACGGATGGAATTGCTTCGACTCGGCGGAGGATGGACTCGTGGTGAAACAATGCCCCAATTATATCTATGGCGGGTCGAATGTCAAAACAGATTACGATAGACATTGTGAGTGGTTGTGCGAGAATCATGGAGAGAGATGATAATTTCAGCGAAGAAGCTGTGCACTTCGAGAGGTTGGGATCTGCCGATAATGACCGGCGGATTCAAGGAGTACACGGACTACGCGGGGTGTATGCAGAATGATGTGAGTGTGGAGGTGGCGATTTTTTCTGACTGTCACTTTTACTAGAATCTCTGTAGGGGTATGGTCACCAGAATCATGTGACAGATATACTACTTTTAGGGTCACTTTGGCCAAATTTTCCTTTGTTCTTGTAACAGATATCGAAAAGTAGTCAACTGTAAAAGTGCTTCTTATATTTTCATGAACATTTTTCTAGTGGACCACGTTTTGATATCGGTCACAGGAACCGAGATAAACTAGGTCAATGGGAGGATAAGGTTAGTGTAGTCTCAACTGAAAAAATCTCTTTTCCAGGACGCTCAAGCGAAACTCGTCGCCGGAATCGTCACCTACTTGATAAGCGTGTTGTTCCTTATACCAGCCGTTATTGCACTCTTTGGTCTCAGGTTAGTGTTTGGAATTGATGTGGAACTGAAAGCAGTCCGTTAGGGCAAACTTGCATTGCTGTCAATTAGTGGTACTTTCCAAAACTGCTCAATAATGTAGACCTTTAATGTGGGGTTTCATAACTTTCGGAAAGTGGACCGATTGGTCTGAAAGCTACACCAATCGGAAGATAGTTTTGAGTTGATTAAAGTCATGGTTATAGATATGTACGTGTTGAATCATGAAACCGTTCTTTGGCATACTGTAGTGCCACCATGAGGCCTTATTTGGATTCCTGAAAAGAGGAACTGTTTCTTCTTGCTCAACCTCTTACCATCACTTTTATCGAATTTATTTTGGTACTTGTAACAGATATCAAAAAGTGGTCAACTATAGGTAGCGGCGTGATCACCTGTTATAACAAAGTGTTTAAGACTGCATGGGAAACGATTTGACAGTTGATCACTTTTGATATCTTTCACAGGAACCGAACCCTCTCTTCTTAAGTATGATCCAAATCAAGGTGCAAGAGGGTTTGTCAAGAAACCGCACTTACAGATTCAATGTTCCAAAGTTCGACCCACTTTTCTCACTGCCCTTCTCAAATTCCCCCATCCATTATTTTCAGACCGATCCGCAAGAACCCCATGTTCATTCTCCACCGTCACTTGCTCATCTCTTGCCTTCTCTACGGCGTCTTCTATCTCTCCACGACGACACTTTTCGTCGTCTCCTTCGCTCCACTGTCCTCTCAAGTCTTCCAGAACCATGTGAGCCTCTTTTTTCTTCTTTTTCTGATCAGTTTGGTCTCTTAGGAGGGACACCCCGCGAAAAGTGAATTATTCAAATTCCTTTAAACGGAAACACCAAGGGACCACCTTCGCTGTGCTTGGAATAGAGGGGTGTAAAACCGAAATAGTGACTTTGATTTCAGATCTTCTGCCGTTTGCTCTTCTCCATCCAACTACGGTATCTTCGAATGACGAACTTCTCGTGGATGCTCGCCGAGGCGGTGTACTTGTTCCGACTGCTGCATACGGCTCAGCATTCGGAGGGAGAGACGATGAAGGATTATAAGATTGCTTGCTGGGGTACGGTACTTTCTAAGTTTCTGCGATTCATCTTTGTTTTTCCAGGCATTCCCGGCGTGATCACCTTCGTCTACTTCATCGTCCGCGGACTCAACGACGACGTCGGAATGTGCTGGATCGAGAACTCGTCCGTCGCCTGGGTGGAATGGATGATATTCGCACCCTCGCTTCTCGCCATGGGGGTAATCCCGTCTGATTTTTCGACCCCAGAGTTCAAGTTTCCCCCTTCCAGGTGAACCTGCTACTTCTTCTTCTTGTCGTCATCATTCTCGTGAAGAAAATCCGCTGCGATCCGCATCTGGAGAGAATTCAATACAGGTGAGAAGAAGCAGAAGGCATTAGAAGGAGGGGCTATTTTTTGAACCTCGGAGAGAGAGGGCGACCGAAATTGAGAAGGATCGGGTTTCGAATGGACGAAAAGGACAAAGATAGAGACGTCATGGGGCATGGAAATTTGAAAAAGAACAAGTTGGAAAAATTAACTTCGGGGAGATTCAGATTTAGTGAACTACCTGGAGAAAAATTTCTTGAATGATCACCTTCTTTTGGAGCTCCAGAATAACAGCATGTGTTAATTACTGTAATTGAAGCATACCGTCCACTTTGACCAAATTTATCTTGGTTCCTGTTACGGGTATCATAAAACGGTCAACAAACAAAATGTTTATGAAAACATGAGAACCATTTGTTTAGTTGACAACTTTTTGATATCTGTTACAAGGTTCAAGATAAACTTGGTCAAAATGACAGCAAGAGGTGTCCAAAAAATAGATTCGCTATTCATTTAGATGTCTGTAGAAAATAATTCGACTGAAAAGAAAGCAGAAAAGTTACAGAAAAGCGGTTCGTGGAGCGTTCATGCTGATTCCGGTGTTCGGTCTTCAGCAGCTGTTCACAATCTATCGCTTTGGAAACACCTATTATCAGGTGTTGGATCAATCGCTTAATGGTCTGCAGGTATGTCTGGTTGAAGGTGGACTAAAAATTCCGGGTAGGAAAAACTAGTTCTTTGAATCTCACAGAAGCTGAGAGTCTGTAAAAGTGCGAGAGTCATTTGGAACGCCAACGTATAACTTAATTTTCAAAGACTTGTAGCCCTGATCGTGAAAATCATTCCATTAGTTGACAACTTTCGCAAGATCTAAACACGAACCAAAATAAATTTCGAAAAAGGAATGTAGGGCAGCACTATTGCAGGCTCTACAGTGTATTAAAGAAAAACGCTAAATCACATTTTCTTGACCAGCACTCTTCTTGGTCTAACTTCCTCCTCAAAAACTCATCCGCTTTTCTCTTCAGGGTCTCATCGTCTCTCTAATCGTGTGCTACTCGAACAAAACCGTCCTGGAAGGATTCCAAAAGTGGCGAGTCACATATCAAGAGAAAACGGCTCTCGGCGTCGAATGCCGTCAGCGAATGAGCATTCAGGAAAGCGGAAAACTGATTCTAAGGTCGCCACCGCCGATGCCGACGGAGCATGTTCAGCTTTAAGCCTTTTCAACGTTTTCAAACTTCATTCCAAACTCGCTTTATATTTATTTGTGTCCTTCTTTCCGCCTTACCGTTCCGTGTCTCAAAAGACCAAAGTCCTCGAAAACCCTCCCGTGCATTTTCTATGTAAAAATCCCTCTCGAAAAGAGATTTATTGTGTGTTTGTTTGTACAGAATCGATTAAAAAGAAAACAATTTTTAATATGTATTATTATAAGAGAGCACGTAGTTATCAACGCCTTCAGTTCACTTCGCTCGCGTTCAGGAACTTCTTCTCCAGGGTGACGGCTAGTCGAACGCCGGCTTGCACTTTTCTGAAGAAATAGTTTTTATTCGGAGAAAGTTTGATGATTTCTTACCCATTATTCTGAATCATAAACTCCTTCGCCTTATCGTGAGCAATGAAGATGATCGTCACCACGTCGTCCGTCGACCTCCAGCACTTTCTGAGAGGTCCTATCTTCTTCGCCATCTCCTCTATCTTTGCTGTGGGAACCTGCTGAACTCCAGACACGTTTACAGCTAGGAACGCCTTCTGCTTATCCTTAACTACTGCCGGAGCCGCCTGAGCGATTGGAGCTGGTGCCGAGATGTTCTCCTTCTTGTCCAAGGGACCATGTCTTCGCTCCTCCTTCTTTCTGACGATCTCTTCTCGCTTCCTCTTCTGCTCATTCATCTGATTGATGTAGTCATTCGAGAGCCCCAAGGCCTTCGCGCTTTCCATGGTCGACGCTCTGGTTTCTTCCTTTTTACGGCGCGAGTCTCTTTCTCTTTCCGAGTCTCTATAAGAATCTCTTTCTCTTCTACGATCCTCGTGACGTCTTCTATCTCTATCGTCTCGTCTGTCCTCTCTTTTGTAGCTTCTGACCTCACGATGATCCCGTCTTCTTTTCTTCTCGTCACGTCTTCTGTCTCTCGATGAGCTTCTGGATCTCGATCTGCTGTCACTGGAATCACTGGAAGCACTGGAGTACGAGGTGCTTCTTCGCTTCTTTCCCGAGACTCTGCCTCTGCCCTTATTCAGCTGTGTCATGAACTGAGCCACCTCGTTCTCCCACTGTCCTGGATTCTGTGGCGCACCGCCCATTCCTCCTCCACCGGCGAGTCTCGTCTGGTGTTGATAACCGATGCCGAACCCAGCACGCCCGTGATTCGAAGGCGCTCCGACGAGCGGTATTCCGTTGGGGAGTCGTGGAACTATTTGAGGGTTGTTGATGCTGGCCATGAACGCTGGCGGTGGATAGAAGACACGCTCGGGTTCTCCCTCGATTCGAAGAACCACTCCGATTGGTTGGTCGCCGCTTTTCAGCGGGTTGTTGGTGATGGTCTTGTCGAAGAGTGAAGGGATTCCTGGCTTGCCATTCTGGAAACGGATAAATATGGGTTATCTCTGAGATGTGCTACAGAAAACATTTCAATTGATCTGTGCGAAGGAAAATGTTCGAAAAAAGAAAACCCTGTTTTCGATTTCTACTGTTTCTCAAGTCGTTTTCGGCTGATTTCTTAACATTTTCGCGAAACCGAAAATCTGACTTGAAATTAAATTTCAACTGGTTGAAAGACTTCAAGCGGTTTTCGTGGTAAGATACCGCCTCGGTCAGTCTAAACAGAAGATCACCATGATACATTGCTTTTCTGATATTTCAGCTTTCGGTCAGTATTTTGAAATGCATTCAGATCTCATTGTGATCTACATTCTCTTCCGATTCCTACCTTCGCTGAATTTTCCTTCTTCGAATCCTCACTATCGTCCGAGTTCACACGGGCGCCTCCCTTCTTCTCAGAAGTGTATCGACTGGTTCTCTCGCGACGATCGTCGTCGTCCTCCTCCTCATCGTAGTCCAGCTCTTCCTTGTCGCTCTCCGCCGCACCGCCGTGCACGTCTTCTTCGTCTTGGTCCTGAAAGTTGTTTTTGAAGGTTTTTGGTGTCCTAAACTGAAGGTGATAGTGTTGAGGCGGCCCTAAAAATGTCTAACGTTACTGTTTTTTAGGGAAATGTAGACAGCAAACTAAAATTTTCGGGCGAAAATCAAAAATTCCTGTCTAAATTTTAGAGTTTGAGAAGTTGGATTTTTCAATTGTCATTCTGGAAACTCCTAGGGCGAATTTTTTCAAATTTCTGATGGGGAGCGTTTCGGGGGTAATCAAAGCTTCGACACACCGCCGACTCAGAGGAACAGATCCCGAGGAAAAGTACGGAACGTAATCGATCCTGCCAAACTTGCAAGCTTGAAATTGTACCGAAACCAACGGTCGAAATTGTGTCCCAAGCTTGCTAGTAGGAGGGTCGATGATGTTCCGCCCCTATTTTGGTGGTATGTCGAAGCTTTCATAATTTAATCGAATGCCTGGAGTGTTCCCCTCCTCTTGCTCTCGACCTGAAATCTGTCAAAAACGCAAAACAAAGATCACTATTTCATTACGAGACAATCACATTAGATCACTAATCGGTTTCTTCTCATCATCATCGCTGTATCAAACTGCCGCATCACAACATCTCATCGTCTTACCTGGCGCTTTGAATTAACAGACTCTGAACATTTTTTTCTACTCAAAACAAGATTTATCGACTCTTTATGTGGTGCACTTTATATACATCATATCCGTCGATAAAGACACATCATCATTATTAAACCCGGCTTTGGAAACATCGGTCAAAATTCAAAATGGAAAGTGTACAACAAGCACCGAGAACAACCCGAGGCGGCGATAAGAAATTCGAAAAGAAAATTATTATCGAGATTGAGAAAAAAATATCAGTTGACTGAACCGTGTTTCGTCCCTGGTGTATGTGGTAGTAGTCGATACGATTTGTCGGGGGTGGAAAAGTCTCGGGGTCAGGAATAGGGGGGCTGGGAAAACTAATAGGTCAAAGAATGTCGAAAAATACCCGAAATATGGCACACAGTTTTTGGAGAAAATCGAATTGAAGAGAGGGGTTAGGCAGATCAGAATGGCGAGAAATTGAGAGAAAATAGTAGCGAGAAAGGATAACACAGATTATAGAAGTGCGAAATTAAAAAACAAGGTACAAAACAGAATCTTCGTCTTAGAGACCTGGGGGTCGCATCAAAAAGGCAACTGGAGTATCGAGGGGAGCAGAAAAGAACAACCTGGAAAGGGGAACACACTTACTTGATCAACATTATTATCAGTGTCTGGAGCGTGCTCCGGATCTTGCTCCGAAGCAGGCTCGACAGAATCCAGAAGAGCCAACTCGTCGATCGAGTAGTTGGATGATTTGTTGGCGATGTCGCCGGCGCCGAGAAGAAGGTCCTCGTCGAGGAGCTGGAAAATAATCGATAAATTAATGAATTCTAGTGACAGGGCTTACAGTGGAATGGTCGAATTCCGATGCCGTTGGTTCGTCGAGCAGAATATCCTCGTCGATGGAAGTCATTGTTGCTTGAAGTTTCTGGAAAAATACCGACTTGAGATGAGAATGTCTGCGGAATTTTGAGTGCAGGTAATTTGAGACGTTTTGAAATCACAGAATCTTCGAAGAAAAACCCAAAGCACAAACTTTCGAAAGTCTCAGCGAGGGAAAACGCATTGGCAGTGAGGAAGACGATAATCGTCATAAAAAGGGGACAAAAGACGTGATTTGAGACCGACGACGAAAAACCGAAGAAACAGTGGGGAAATAGAAGAAGAAGAGAGAAAAAAAGGAGACAAATGAGAGACGGGTGCGCGCGCGAAGGGTGAGAAAATCGATTGTGTGCAAACACGCAGTGGCATGCATCCTTACGCGCAAATGCACACAATTGTCTACCGTACCTCCGACATCGATTTTCGCCTCGAAGTTCAAATTATTTGTTCTCTCCAACTCGAAAATGGCTCCCAATTCTGCTGAGTATTCAGATGAACTTCCCTCAAGTTCAGAAGATTTTTCACTCGAAGAACGACTAGAAAAAATCGACATAAACTCAAACTCTAACCGGCCAGAAAAAGAGTTTCAAAAGCACCAACGATTTTTGCGAATGGCAAAAGTGACATCGTTACGGAGTAAGGACCCAAACACCCAAGTAGGATGTGTGATAGTGGACAAAGATGATTGCATCGTGTCGATCGGCTACAATGGATTCCCCATCGGTGTCGATGACGACGTTTTTCGATGGGATAAAGAGGATCCGGAGGATAATAAGCATCTGTATGTGGTACACGCCGAGATGAATGCCATAATAAACAAGGTAAGGTTTACATTGGAAAAATAAAGAAAAATAAGTGAACATTAAAAAAGGAGCAAAAATTAGTGAGAAATGATGCAATCGAGTCAAATTCGATGTGAAGGCATCAGAGTGAAACATGAAGTTTCAAAGTCAAATTAAAACTCAAAATTCTTATGATTCAAAATGATTAGAAAACCTTCTCTGACGAGCAATTCTACTAACAAGCTACAAAGTTTCTAAAAGTGTACATATGAGTCTTCAACGAGTCTCCTATGACCCGCTTCCGGCTCCCATGCTCCCAAAACTTATCCAAGCGAAAGGTACACAAAAATTGTCTCCGGACGCAGACACGTTAGACCAAAAATTTCAACTGACAAAATGTAGACCGCAATGCAAGCTATCGATTGCAACGATCTACATTTTGTCTGTTGACAACTTTTTTGAACCATTCTTGGTTTCGAAGATACCAAGAATTTTCAGCAAGGAGTCCCGATTTTCGAATTCCCTCCAAAAACACCAAGTTTTCAGCGCTGTGCTACCCTCCACGACTGCACCGTCTACGTCACCCTCTTCCCTTGCAACCGATGCGCCCAAATGTTGATCCAGTCGCGAGTGAAGAAGGTGTTTTTCCTCGAGGATCGTGACGAACTCGCATTCCGTGCCTCCAAAAAGATGCTCGACCACGCTCGACTCCCCTACGAACAGATTCAGATGCCACGGGGGAAATATGTTTTCGAGTGTTGACAGACTTAATTGTGATATGATATCTTGTCCCATTTTTCTCTTGTATTCTCTCGCAACACTTGTTATTTTTTCAGTCATCAATCCACTAATCAGTTTTTAGATAAATTTCATTCAATTCTTATCACATCATTTACAAAGATCGCAACTCTTCGGGCACGTCTTCAGAATCACCGCCTGACTGTACTTGGTGCAGAATCCATGGGCAACCCATGTGGAGCACATTTTGTTCGAGTCCTCGCAGTTTTTGCACGAGTTGCACGTTTTCGGACACAGGCGGTGCATTAGGGGAGCGTACTGAGCGTCGGAGCACCGTTGAGTGTTGGCTGAGCAATCGTTGGCCACGTCGAGGCAAGCTGAAAGAGGAAGGGGGATTATCTGCGCTTTTGGTGTGAAGTTTAGGGCGTCCATTGGTAGATCACGTTAAAAGCAAAACTCAATGATAGAATTCTTGATCTACCAGTGCAAAGAAAGCGCGCGTAAAAAAATTGCAGCGAAGATCAAGGTGGAGCGCGTTTGTAACTCACCCGTCGTTCCATTCCCATTCCCTCCGTTCCCTCCGTTTCCGCCCGGATTCGTTCCATTGTGCGGACACCTATTGCACGTCGACGGACACTCTTCTGATAGCAGATCGTAGTAGTCGATGGTGTTACAGAAGCCCTTAAAGGATGAGGGGTCGAACAGAAGTGCGCTCCACTAGAGAAGGTTTGAGAGCTTCTATCAGCCCAAGGTCACCTTCTCGTGCAGTGGAGCGCACTCTCCATTTCAAAAAATGTCTAATAATTTCAAAAAACTATTACCGCCATCGTTGTGCACACTTCAGACTTGCTCTTGTCCGCGCAAAGATTCGCATTTTTCCGGTTACATTTTCCACAAGTAGCTGGACATTTTTCCTGGAAATTCGCAAAATGTTCAGATAGTTTTCTTCAATATATTCTCGGAATAGCAAAATTTACCTTCATAAACTCGCTGAACGTATCCGAGTCGCATTGAGAAATCAACGCGGTGCAGTTGAGTGTGGTGTCTGGTTGAGGGTTAGAGCATTTGTACGATTCGCAAGCGTTACATGTCACTAGGCAGTCCTGGAAGAAGTTTTCCTCTCAATACATGGTTCAAAAGTCAGGTCAGGTTGTAACCTTGAGATCTCGTAATTTCTGTTATAGAAACGCAACCCTTACCGTCACTTTGAGCCAATTTATTTCACTTCCTGTAACAGATATCAAAAAATAGTCAACTAACAAAATGTTTATGGCAGTATGAGAATCATTTTATCAGTTGACCACTTTTTGATATCTCTTACAAGAATCGAGATAAACTCAATCTGAGAGTGCTTTGATTACAGAATTCACGAAGTCTAAGAGTAACTCTATAAAAGAGAGAACAGTTACACTATGAAAGTGAGAGAGGGAGAGAGAGCACTCTTACCCCTAACATTGCCTTGAACGTGGCATTATAGCAATTGGCCAAGTCCTCAAAAATACTCGAGCACCTCGTCTCCCTCTTGCTCGTTGCACAATCCTCTGCCACAGAAACCACTAGAGCAACATTCAATAATATCAGCAATGGTGTCAATAATTCACGTCGCATTTTGAGCCCGACTTTCAGTTGAAAACTCTTCCAGCAACATTCTCATTTATATCATCTTTCCCCGGCAGGTGCTCAAATAGGCCATGCTCCAGGTGAGAGTTGAAAAAACAAAAACAACGTTTCCTCCTTTTGTGTATCTCTTTTGCTATTGAAGACAACAAAAGAAGTTCTCCCCTCCTCTGTGTCATCATAATAAAAACAAAGGATTGTGTGTTCCTTATCTCTTTCTCGCTCAGAATCAGTGCAAAAGGATCGAACAGTTGGATATGCAACTGGTTTAGAGGAAGACGATGGAATGATGAAGGGAGATGTTGCGTCATTCGGAGAAATTATGGTCGAGGGATGGACGCAAAGTTCTGGAGATGGTCGGGGGTAGAAGGGGATGGAGATTCCTGGATTCTGGGTTCCAAGATTCAAATGGTTATGAGGAGATTCTGATACTCTAATAGATTTTGATGGATTCTGATGAATTGTGAGATTCTTAGATTCTGACGGAAAATGATGTTTTGAGAGGATTAATCCCGATTTGAGAGGATTAATCCCCTTAATATTGAAATTCGCAGATAGGATTCTCAAATTTTGAAATCCTGGTTCGGAAAGCCATACCTCTAGGAACACTAACAGACTTGCCCGATATGCTCAATGTTTACCATCTTCTGTTCTGGAATCTTCGAATCTACAACTGGATAATTTCTTCAAGGACGACTTCAGAGATTCAGAGATTCGAATGGACTCTGATACATTCTGGAGATTCTGGGAGATTCTGAAATTCATTTCCAAACTCTAGAGGCTTCAGAAATCTCCTGGAAAACGTTCTGAGTTTTCGTCGATGACTGATACCATCTCGAGAACTGAATCAGTAGATTGACTAGTCATTTAGTCGTCTTCATGTATAAGGTACTCAGGATCATCTGGTCCAAGCTATACTATCCCATAGAAACTTTTTGTTTTTAAGGTGTTCTTAATCAGAGCGTCTAGCGCCTTAGAACCAGCTCAGGCTTCTGCTGGAGTCGGATGCTGGACCAGAAATAGTCACATTACCTGATGGAGACTTTTCTGTTCAACTTCGAACTAGCTTCAGTTTTCGAACACTCTTCTGGAGTAGAAGTAGATTTCATTGATTTCGCTCTTGATCCCTCATCTAGTTTTCCACTCGAAATCGAACCAGAGGGATTGCTCAGTGTTTCTTATGCAATCCTGATGTCTTAGCCCTTATCAAATTCACACCATTCCGTTCCACAACTTTTCTGATCCTTCACTTCCTTTTATACCATGCCTCCAATCTTCCAGATCTTTGTCCAACTCTCTCCCTTCTTCTCCTCCTATCTAGAACATCATCTGTTTGTCCTCCCGACTTTCCCTCTCTCTGAAAACGGTTCCAAATGATAGTCCCCCCTATTCTCCTCTTTCTTTCTGTCTGAAAAAGGAGATGTCGTAACTGGTAAGTGAGAACCGGTGTCATCATTCTGTGATAACATGCGTAGAGATGGTTGTGTGTGTGTATGTTTTTGCCAAAACCAGACAGTTTCGCGCAAGGAGGGAGGGACTTCTCAGAAGACGCACACTTCTTGTTTTATGCAGTAGTAGTAATTGGGATAAGTATATAAGATCGACTTGTTCTCCCTAATAAGCATCATTCTTTCAGCGGATACTCGGCTTTTAAAGCGTCGGGGCATTTGCCATTCGTATAACGTTCTGGATCTTTTTTTTGGCTTCCGTCTTCACTGTCATCTTGTGATTTTCTCTCACCTTATAATCTGTTCCAGAATGGCTACCTACCTTCGGTTGGTAGTACTGTTACTCCTGACGATCCACGCTTCGTCGTTCCTCTTCCCCAGCGCCGGAGGCGGTGGCGGAGGTAAGATCTTTTTGAGCGTTCCCTTCTGAGCCTCATCGAGTTTTCAGGCTGCGGAGGTGGCTGCGGAGGCGGCGGAGGATGTGGCGGTGGATGCGGACCACCACCACCACCACCATGCGGAGGAGGATGCGGAGGAGGAGGCGGATGTGGAGGAGGTGGAGGTTGTGCTCCAGCTCTTCCACCACCACCACCACCATGCGGTGGAGGAGGTGGATGCGGAGGTGGATGCGGAGGCGGTGGCGGAGGATGTGGCGGAGGAGGTGGTGGATGTGGCGGCGGAGGCGGAGGCTGCGGAGGTGGAGGTGGAGGATGCGGAGGCGGAGGCGGAGGAGGCGGCTGTGGAGGTGGCGGAGGAGGATGCGGAGGCGGAGGAGGCGGTTGCGGAGGTGGCGGAGGAGGTTGCGGAGGCGGAGGAGGTGGATGCGGAGGCGGAGGTGGCGGAGGATGCGGAGGAGGTGGCGGAGGAGGCTGCGGAGGCGGAGGAGGTGGATGCGGAGGAGGAGGTGGAGGATGCGGCGGCGGAGGCGGCGGCGGAGGATGTGGAGGAGGAAGCTCCGGAGGATGCGGAGGAGGAGGCGGCGGCGGAGGTGGATGCGGAGGCGGAGGATCCAGCGGTGGAGGTGGATACGCTGTTGCCCCATCAGGAGGAGGTGGTGGATGCGGAGGAGGAGGTGGATCCAGCGGCGGAGGTGGATACGCAGTTGCCCCAGCCCCATCGTACGCTTCGGGACCATCCGGAGGAGGTGGATACGCCACTAGCGGAGGTAGGTCGAAAGAGGGCTAGGCGAGTTTTCAGTTTCTAAGTTTCAGGACACGGAGGAGGCGGCGGCGGCGGATACGCTACCGGAGGAAGCTCAGGAGGCGGATACTCAACTGGAGGAGGAAGCTCTGGAGGAGGTTACTCCACCGGAGGAGGTAAGTCCCCGTCCACCCAGGCGCCGTGATCAGTATCCAACCTCGAGTTTCAGGAGGAGGATACTCTGGCGGAGGCGGCGGAGGATCGAGCGGCGGATACGCTGGAAGCTCGGGAGGATTCTCTGGAAGCTCGGGAGGCGGAGGATACTCTGCCCCAGCCGCTCCACCACCACCCCCACCGCCACCACCACCAGCGCCAGCACCGGTCGCCGCACCAGCCCCATCCGGCGGCGGAGGATACTCTGAACAAGCAAGTGGTGGTTCTTCTTACCCATCCCGCTTCAGATTCTCGCGCTTCTTCAACAAGGCATAATTTAAGTACCATCATCATCATCATCCCACCTGATGTATTATGTTATTGTGATCAGAGCGAGGCGGAGGTAGTCTCTCTTTCCTCAAGAAGTGTCCTAGTGTTCCTCATATTTTCTCTTTCTTCTGTTCATGCCCCCAACTTTCCCCTGTGTCCTGTATATAAATGTTTCCAAAGTGTGTCTTTCGTCTTTTCCTAACGCATCGCATGAAACAGAGTTCAGAAGATTCAGAAGATTGAGGATCGAGCCAAAAGATCCGAAGGATGGAGAAAGAGCAGAGGAGGTAAGGGTTCATGTAGTTCACCAAACTAACAAGAGTACGCATGAGATTCGCACATTGACGATTTCTAACTGAGTGTATTAGTACTCATTCTTCTTGTTACTTCCCAATAGAGTTTACAAACATCTGATACTCATATAGCTAGATTCCAGCACTTAACCAGTTCCCAACACCTTCATTAGACTTTAGTCCAGAATGCTAAGAAACTCAGAAAGTTCTAGAAAAATTGCCTTAGAGATCCACTAGCTTAGGAGCGCGTGAGCCTTCACTGCTTCCTCTAACGCCCTCGCTTCTTTCAGAGCACCGGAGGATCCTCATCTTACGGAGGAGCATCTTCAACGGGAGGATCTTCATACTCTAGCGGAGGAGATACCGGATCCGCATCGAGCTACTCATCTGGAGGCGACACATCTTCATCTTCTTCATCTGGAGGATACTCTAGCGGAGGATCAACTGGAGGAGAATCTTCATCTTCCGGAGGATACTCTGGAGCATCGACTGGAGGAGAATCATCATCATCGTCGTCTGGGGGATACTCTAGCGGAGGATCCACAGGAGGAGAATCTTCTTCGTCCGGAGGGTACTCAGGAAGTGAATCTACCGGCAGTGAATCATCATCATCATCCGCTGGTGGATACTCTGGAGGCAGCGAATCTTCAAGCAGCACCGGAGGTGGAGAATCCAGCTCATCTGGAGGCTACTCGGGAGCATCTGAATCCAGCTCATCTGGAGGCGAGTCCTCCTCTTCCGGGGGCTATTCTGGGGGGAGTGATTCATCGTCGAGCTCCTCCTCTTCCTCTTCTGGTGGCTATTCTGCAGCAGGAGGCAGCGATGCTGGAACTTCATCAGGAGGAGAATCATCGTCTTCAGGAGGATATTCGGGATCTTCGTCATCATCTGGCGGAGGAGAGTCGTCTTCATCTGGAGGATACTCTGGATCTTCGTCATCCTCAGAGTCCATCTCGGCCCCTGAACCAGCCCCAGAAGCCGCAGCGCCCGCACCAGAAGAAGCTGCTGCTCCATCAGGAGGATATTCCGGAGGAGGCTCCTCTGAATCCGCGCCAGCACCAGCCGCACCATCAGGCGGAGACTACTCCTCATCGGGAAGCTCCGAGCCCGCCGCAGCCCCAGCACCTGCCGCCCCAGAACCAGCTCCAGCTGCTGGAGGCTATTCTGGAGGAGGAAGTGACGCTGGAACAGCTACTGGAGGCAGCAACTACTCGGGAGGTGGCGAGACCGCTGCAGTTCCCCCACCACCACCACCACCGGCACCAGAACCAGCTCAAACCTATTCCGGAGCCGGTGAAGCGGCGCCAGCTGCCGCTGCACCAGCCGCCGCAGGATACAGCGGAGCCGGAGCACCAAACGGAGCCAACTACGATGAGGCACAAGAGGATGTAGAGGAGTACGAAGGAGGAGCCGCCGGATTCAGAAACAGAAGATTCTCGAAGGGAGGCACCGTCGATGACACACCAATCTGTAACTCCGTCAGACTTAGGAAGCTCATCAGACAGGTTTGACAAGCGAAACATTGGATCCTACGACATTTCGCGTACATTTTCAGAGTCTGACCGAAGACCCAGAGACGTCCATGCAACGACTCGCCCAACGTGTGAAGTCTCGTCTCGTCAGCGGCGAGTTCTACGTGGCTTGCGGTGAGCAAGGACTCTCGCCGATCGAGGGAGAGAACAGAGAGCACTGCTTCATCAAGGCCAACAATTTCGCTTGTTACGTTCTCAGAAAAGCTTAAGTTATATTTAATCTATGACAACACTTATTTATTGGATTGTTTAATGTTTAATATTTTTGCGTTCTCGCCGCTAATCAAATGGAATTGGGGATGACCCAAAACAATAAATTATTTATAATCTTTTGCGAAAACCTTTTATTCAGCATTTTCCAAGAATCTTGATGATGTTATACTGGAAATCTTGTAAAAGAAGGGCACCACCTTTGCTGTCACTTTGATCAAATCTATCTCGATTTGTGTGTCAGATATCAAAAATGGTCAACTAAGAAAATTTTCATGACAAAATGATCAATATTTTGTTGATTATCTACGTTTTGATATCTGTTACAGGAACCGTGATAAGTTGAAGACCGTGAAGGGTCTCTAGGAAAGAAATGGACGGCGGGCTCCATCTCCTGGCTTTTGCTCACATCTTCGTTCTTGAGCCTGCAGCTCCATTTTCAGGATCCTCGGCCCTTCTTTTGAAACTTTGCTCTGGAGCCTGCTGCTCCACTTCATGGGCTTCGGTCAGGCATTTGAATCATAAATCAAAATAGACCCCAAATATCCAGAAATAATCTGGGAGAATTTTATGAAAATCGGTCAATTTTGAATATGTGGAAGGGTGCGTTACACATTTGTCGTCCAAAATGTTCCGACATTAGTACTGGAAAATGAGATAGTGGTCGAGTTACAGCTAAAAAGTTATTAGCAGAGAACACTTGAAACTTTCCAGAATTTCTTATACTCAAATTTCTCCCCCCTTCCCTCTCTTTTCATCTTCCTCCATTTCCCTCTCTTCCCATTTACAATCACTTTAATTGCTCTTTCTTCTCCATTTCGATCATTTGGTCTTCCATTCCACTCTTCCATCAAAAAAAAACTCCCCTAAATCACCAGAACCCCTACAGACATGTGCCGACGTGCCTTTCCAACCCTCAAAGTGCCTCAATTAGTTTCAAAAGTGTACTAGAAAATGTATTTATCCTCGATTCGCAAAACACCTCACGATCGCACGTACTCTCCCACCTACAAAATTCACTTTTCTCACCGTCTACGTCTCCACTCCCTCGTTGCGCTCTCGCGAGTACTGAAGACTATGACGTAGAGAGACGAGAGAAAGAGGAGAGAATTAGAGAGAGAGGAAACTATATTTGTCATCATGATACTATCTAGAAAAAGAAAGAAAGAGACATGTGCTAATTTTCATGGTCCCCCTCCCCCCGGTTGAGTGTTCTTCATCGATTTCTGATCTTTAAGAATACGTGACTTCGTTTGTTTTCAGACTGTTTGTTTTGAATAACTTTCTTTTTGCTTTGTTTTCGAATTCATTAATAATCTGAAGCGGTGCTTGAGAATTAGACTAGCATCTGTTTGACTATCTCCTTCAGTGTATGGGATGTCTGAAAATTTTAGGAAAACCAGTTTTTTTTGCAAGAAAACGAAAACTGAATATTCCAGCTGACTGGAATCTATTTCGCAATAATTTGATTTTTTTCGAATTATGCATAGTTTTTTTGAAACTTTTGAAGTGGCTCTGACCTGTGATGGATCCAGGCTCAAAATCGATGTACATTGACTAGAATCGAGAAATTTGATTTGAAATTTGAGCATTTTTATTTAAAGTGTGATATTTGAAATTTCGAGATTCTGACATTTGCAGGAAACTAGAAATTCTCCTTTACGATTGATTCTGAAATTCAAACTTGAGCCTAGTCAGAAAAACATTTTTGGATGACTGTTACAGCCAAGCTCGACTTTCGTACTTCCATTTTTCAATTCTTTGCCTTTCGAGCCAAACCAGGAAATTTAGTTTTTTTCCCTCCTTGAGTTTTGACTTTCAATCTCTTTCCCCAAATTCCATTTTTCTTCCCCTTGACTAGTTTTCACACCAACAAACAAACCTTTGACGGAATAACAAAACACATTTTGTTATTCTCCAAAAGAAGGGGATTATCATGCGCATTTCTCATACGAGATAATTGTCTCTCCTATTACTTTCCTCCTCCATTTCCTTCTGCAGAATTCTCACCAAAAGTAAACATGTTTCCCCTATTGTTTACCTATCCAACCCAGAAAAAGACCTCCAAAACGTGGCCACCACCCAAAAAAAAACTTTCAGGGAGAACATAATGACCTCTGATGTTCTGATCTTATCATTGCATCCCTCCCTTCTCTCCTCGTTTCTCTCAATTTGCCCACCTGGCCAACACGTGTAGAAGGAGAGAAAATAGACACGAATTTTGTCACGTCCACATACACAGCAACCTCAAAATATTGTTACACCTTGTTTTCGCTCGCACTTTTCTAGGGGAGAGTCTTTGACTCTTTGATCTTTTGGTTGAGTGGAGGGGAAGCTGGATTAGGAAAAGGAAGATGAATCCTATGAAGAGAAGAATGGGAATTCTAGGAACCTCAGCTTTTCGGATTTTCGGAATCCTCTGAATTTCCCATTTTCGGAATCTGGGAGCCTTGGGAAAGTGGAGTTCCTAAATCTGTTCTGCAGATGCCTGAAGGGAGACTATTAGCAAATGTCTAGCCCTGGAAGTGATATTTGAGAGGGGCGAGGCCTTACTTGAAAATTTCCATCTAAAGCCTTAGCGCCCAGGGTGGTTAGCCAAGGATCCTGTTCATAGCAGGTTTGGTAGTCTCACCACGAGCTAGTACTAGAAGAATGCAAAGCAGTTTTAGATTGACCGTCCAATTTAAATAAAACATCTGTTGGTCCTGTCTGTTCTTAGGTCTTTGTATCCGAAAACTTCAACTTCTCACTTCCTACAATCTCTATCATTATTCCAGACAACCATGTCCGAACTCCGCATCATCTCCACAGAAGAAGTCTCCCAACACTGCGACGAAGACTCCTGTTGGATCATCCTCCACGGAAAAGTATACGACGTCACGAAGTTCCTCGAAGAGCACCCCGGAGGAGCGGAAGTCATCACTCAACTCGCCGGACTCGACTCCACCGCTGAATTCGACGACGTCGGTCACTCAAAAGATGCTCTGGAGATGGCCAAGGAATACCTCATCGGACAACTTCCAGAGTCGGAAATCCCCTCGGTTGATGCTCCGGCACCTGCTGCGGTTTCTGCTCCAGTCAAAAAAGGACCATCTGCATTCTCCGAGTTCCTGAGGTCACCGGCGTTTGCGAATATTGTGATTCCAACGACAATGGGGATCGGGATTTATGTGATCTATAAGTGTGTGACAAGATCTCAATTGGTTTCTGTGCATTGATGATGTTGCTCAATTTATGTTCTGAATAAACTTTGATTAGTGACAACTGAAAGTTGTCTGAGCTTGCTGAAAATAATGAGTTGAAATAACAGAAAGTCATGGATTCTTCAAAAACGTTTTCGCGCCCTTTTTAACCTGTAGATCAAAAATACGAGTTGGTCTATCTAAGGCGGGCAATTTTTCGCCCGAAAGGGAGAGATGGACCATGGACCATCAGCTTAGTTTTCAAAAATGGACCTGCTGATAAAACATTTTTGCTCTCCCGCCCTCTCCAACTGCTCTAGCTTCTCTGCGTCTCTCCCCTCTCTCCCCAATTTTCAATTTCCCTTTTTTTGGGCATCCACTCGAAAAACCTTGCCGTTATTTTGTTGTTTACTCTCCAGTTTATTGACCTTCAGCCATTCCCCCATCATCATCATTGCTTCTAATGCCCGACCGTGTTCTCTCTACGAAACTAGACACTATTTAGAACCGAGAGGAACTCGACCGATTCAAAAGATCATAGATGGGCGGAGCTTCAGAATGCCAAAGTGGGCGGAGTCTCCCGCTGAGGTGGTCAAAAGTCGGCGGTTTCGTGAAGGGTGGCAGCACCTCACACTCTATTTGAGGGCGAGCGAGAGTTTTTTTTTCAACCTCATTTTTTCTCTTCTTTCGTCTTGAACGTCTTCTTCTTCTCCATCTCGCCTTCAATATGCTCAATTCTAGATCTTCCAGAACTCAACAATGTCGATGAGCCGTCAAGAGATCCAGGACCTCTGTGTGAAGTCTTTGGAAGAGAAGATGGTCGGAACCGAGGGCAAGAATGTCGACAACGGCAACGGCTTCTATCAGTACTTCTTCACCAACTTCCCGGATCTTCGTGTCTATTTCAAGGGCGCCGAGAAGTATACCGCTGAGGATGTTAAGAAGAGTGAGAGGTTGGTGGGAGTAGTCAGATGTTTATTTTCGAAGTTCCAAAGTTTTGAAATCAAATTTTTGAGGAGTTTGAAGTTTCGAGGAAATCAGTCTCTGAAGATTTTCAGACGGGTTTCCAGAAGTTTCGAAGGGTTTTTTGAAGTTGAATTAAAATTCTGGAGCATTTTTAAAAGTTTAAAAAGATTCTAAGCAATCGAGTAGACTCTAAAGAATGATAGAGGAATCGAAACAATTCTAAAAAGTTAGGAAACATCTCAGAATATTCTGCGAAACTCTGGAAGACTTTAAAGCCTTCTTGCAGACTTTGGAAGGTTCTGAAAGATTCTAGAAGACTCGGAAAAGCTATTTTAGACTCCAAAGAGTTCTGGAAGAGTCTCGATGTTTCTAGAACCTTTTAGAAAGTTCTGGAAGATTGTGGAAGAATCTGGAAGGTTCTGGTGGATTATGAAAATTTTAGAGGATCTTGGAGAATTCTGGAAGATCTTTAACGTATCTGAAAGACATTGACGAAACTTCCCTCATTTTCCAGATTCGACAAGCAAGGCCAACGCATTCTGCTCGCGTGTCACCTCATCGCCAACGTCTACACCAACGAGGAAGTGTTCAAGGCGTACGTGCGCGAGACCATCAACCGTCACCGCATCTACAAAATGGACCCGGCTCTCTGGATGGCCTTCTTCACCGTCTTCACCGGATACCTTGGATCGACCGGATCGTTGACCGACCAGCAGAAGGCCGCGTGGATGGCACTGGGCAAGGAATTCAACGCCGAGTGCCAGGTTCATCTCAAGAACTCGAATCTTCCATACGTTCAGTAAACTTGCTAATATGCACGCTTGCCTTGATTATGAATGAGCTTTTGAATTTATTATTGCTACTGCATTTTGTACAAAATAAAAACATTCGAATCAAACATCCACATAATCCTGATAGTCTATAATCTGGAACATCTTATCAAAGACTCTCCTTCTTCTCGATCTTCCAATTGAAGACAGTCTGACTTCAGAATCCATTCCACGTAGAATCCTGTAGGTGTCCACGAACTCATTCAACTTTAGTGAGGGATTCGAAAGAAGTCGCTCTAGAGAAGAGGAATCTTCATATTCCCGATTGAAGCTCTCCAATTGCTGGTAGTACGGAGCCAACACCGCTGGCAACTGCTCCATTCTCCATCTCTCCGGAAATCGTTGAGTCCAGACTAGGAAGTACAAAGCGTTCGAGTTATAGACAATTGTTGCAATGTCCCCATTTTCCTTCTCAAGATCCATCCCATTTTCGCAGTCGATTCGAACGAGACTTCTATTCTCGTAATAAAGGTACTTTTTCTCTCTTTGTTTCGAATCCCATTTCTTAGTTTTCAGGTGCTCAAACTCGTGGGAAATCGGTCTTTCTGTCCAACCGAATCGAATCCTTCCTAGTTTCGAGTTCGGATTGTTCAGCCAGTGCTGAGCGAACGCTTCGATGTCTTGCCATTTGAACCAGTGGGATTGGAGATGGGCGAAACGGCATTGGAGTTGGAGGAGGTCTTTGGTTCTCCAGGAGAAAACATTCGAAAGATGGAGCTCTTCCACGGTGAAGGCCTGGAAATGGGAAAATGGGTTGGCGAGGTGAGAACGAATTTTGATATATGCGAACTTTTTCCTGTGTTACAGAAGCCAACGAATCTCAAAATTTCAGAATCAAAGAACTCAGTTTCTGCAGAAGCATGAATTTAGTACTTATTGATAACTCAGAACTTTAAGGCTTTCCGATTTCGAACACCAGAAGCATAGAATTCCAGAAGTCAAGATTTGGTGAATCCTTGGAGTTCTTCTGGGCACCTTTGAGGTTGAGATTCTTTCTCGAATTATTTTCGAATTCTTAACTTGAGAAGTCGAGAATCTTAGACTCTTCTAATCCGTTCAGAACTTCAGAATCTCAGAATCTCGGAATCTCAGAAGCTCTTGATTTATCCCCTCTCTCGAATTTCTCACCTGCCTAATCACATACTCATCATCGACCTCTGGCTTGACCACAAGTTTCTTCCTGATTTGAACGTTCTCAAATATCTGCAGAAGCAAAGGCTTCATCATTACTCCTCCCACAATCCGAAGACTCTCTAATTTCTTCAAATGCTCATTCTGGAAGATATCTCTGATCCTCGGACTGTAAGAAATCGCGAGTTCCACATCAACGGGTCCTGGAAAAACGTGAGACAGATGTTTGGAGACTTCAATCATTCCTCTCTGACAGTCGGTGTAGGATATGTTGAATATGTCTGTTGGATAGTCTGATTGAGGCATTTTTTGGCTGAAAAAAAGTCTGTAGAAAATCACATTTTTCCTCAAAACTCACATGTAATAAAAGTGGACGTTCCCCACTTGTCTCTCCTCCTTCATCTCGTCTCGACTGACTCCGCTAGTAAAATCGAAATAAAGAGAATTTCGAGATTTCAAGAATCTGACTTCAATCTTCGATTGGCACGGTTTGAAGGTGAGGGAATGGAGAGAGGCATGGGTTCTGGTTTCTCTGACGAGTCGAGTCATTCGTTTGGAGCAAAGCGAGATGTCGAATCTGGAAATGGGATTTTGAGATTCTGAGATTCTAGTTTTCTAAAGCTGACTAGGGAATGTCTCAGGTTGGAGTTATAGGATGTGCCTTATACCATTCGAAAGCTTAAAAAATTTCCAATCCATTCATATATTCAGTTTTTGCGGCGGACTCAGCATTCTCGAGAAAATTCAGTGAGAAGCTCAAAAAACCAGTTAATTTGTACAGAAAATCACACTTTTGCAAAATTAACGTGTAATTTTCAGTACAAATCAACTGTTTATTTGGGCGTTCAACCCAATTTTCTCAAGAATGCGGACTCCGCCGCAAAAACTGAATAAATGACTGGATTGGAAATTTCGAAAGCTTTTGAATGATATAGGCCACATTCTCAAACTTCATCCTATCTGTGAACCAGTCCCTAGTGAGAGAACCCAACCATGCTTCAAGACTGTTAGCCGATCAGAATCTCAGGATTTTGAGATTCAGAAGTTTGAAGATTCAAAAGATAACTCACAAATCTGAACTCTCGAACAACTGAAAAACAATAAGACGTGCTACAGCTGGTAGGTTTATGATCGGTACAGGAATGAAGTCCGTGTCCATTCTTCAAAGCTTCGGAATCGATGGAATCGTAAACTAGGCAACAGAAAAGTGCAAATGAGTGACTGGTCAGCTGGTCAACTAATGTTTGTTGGGTGGGAGAATGGGAGGAGGGGGGGAACGTTTCGGAGGAGAAGAGTCTCGGATGAATAATGAAAAGAAGAATTGCGAGAGAGAGAAGAAGAATAGGGAGAAAGGAGAGAAAGCGAACGGGTAGGTCATGTGAGAGGGAGAATGGGGAACATAAATAAGAACAAACTAATATGATACACATATGCATAGATGGATAGGGTGCAGGTTGTCATGAGAAAAACTCTAGAAAGAAGTCTGTAAGAAATAGAGATGGGAAGATAAATCTGAAAACTGAGAAGAGTGTCAAAAAACAACTCTAGATTTCAAAAATTTCAGTTCCGTGCAATATTCCCCCGTGAACCATTGAACTTGCTCGACTTCTCTTACCGTTCGGACCAAGCTCTGATTGTCCCTACGATGCAGAAAACGATTATTTCGTTTATCAGAGAATTCAAAAAACAACTCGAACGACGATCGAAGAAAAAGAATGGCACCGTCAAAGTCAAAAGAGAAGAAGGAGACGGCGAAGACGAATCGTCGCGGTAAAACGATCGTCAACAAGGCTCAGCCTCAAAGCGCTGCATCCGAGGGACAGACTCCCGCCGAGTTGGCCGATCAGCTGTCGAAGGCCAAGAATCGTGCGCAGATGTACGAACTGGTGAAGGGACATGCGGCGAACACAGTTCCCGAGTTCTTGAAGCACGTGCCAGCGAGTATCCGTCTGCCGATTCCGATCCGTGACACGAGAAGATTCAAAGTCGATCAAGATGAGGAGTTCTTCCCGGGGCAGTATGTGAGAATGGAGCAAACCGAGTACATTATCGTGCAGGCACCCACCAAGAAGAGCCAATATCTGATTTGGAAGGCGATTCACCAGGTGAGAATTTATCAGGAAGGGGTTTACGGTACATAAACAATACTTTCCTCCAGGATCGCGTGAAACTGATGGTCTCCCTCTGTCACGATGAGCAGGTGAGCAACTCGGAAGACTCGAAATGCTTCCCCTACTTCCCGACGGAACCCGAACAAACGATGGAGGTGGAGCAGAAGAAGGGCGGAAAGTTCATACTCGTGTGCAAGGCCCGCGAGGGTCTGAGTATGGGCGGCATGAAGTATGAAATCGAGTTTACGGACAGTGAGACGAAGGTGGACCAGGTTAGCGACGATCCGAATGCGACGAATGATAAGACTCGAATGATCAGTTTGTTCCATTTGAACACGTGGAGTGGACAGAAACCGGAGGCTGGGAATGTGATGGAGCAGGCACAGAATGTCGCTCTCTTCTTCCGCGAAGTTCATAAGCAGGAGATGAATGTAAGATCAAGAAAACCACATTTTCAGTTCCAACTAGAACTTTCAGATCCTTCGCAAGAGCATGGAAAACCACGTGCCGCCCGTGATGCTCCAATCATTCGACGGAATCAATCGTAGTCCGGACGCCTGGATCGCGTTGATGCTTCTCAGAGAGGTCGAGAAACGAGAATGTTTCGATGTTCCGAATCTGATGAGGTCGATGATGAGATGGCGTCCAGGGTCCATCTCGAACTACTACCACTTCTGCTTCTGTATGGCTGTTTGCTTGCACATTGGAAAGGAAACCAAGTGGTGTGAGAATGTAGGTTTTGGACTCGTCGATTCTGGAGTAAAAGCTTTTTCAGGACTGCAACAATGCGTTGAAGGATTTGACGGATAAGTTTGGTCAACGGAAACTGAACGAGACTGGAAACCTGGCTGTCTGAGGGATCAGAAACTGAACGATTTGTAGTCAATGAAGATTTTTGAATGAAAAAATGTGTTCTGTCTATTATTTTGCATTTTGTTAGTTCACCGATCTTTTTGATATTTGTCACAGGTAAAAAAACTTCATTGGAGTTCAACATTTCTGGGCGCGCCCGTATTCCTACCAATGGGGGCCTGGGGGTTGATTTTTTTTTTTGACCTGCTGACCTGTTATTTTCTGAACGTGCGCCCGTAATCCTGGAGGTTGTCCCCAGTACGGGAGATTCAGCCTGCTCGGACAGAACAGCCACAAAACACACGTGTTTCATGGAGGAATCGAACCCGGGTGTCCAGATTCGAATCCATCCCTGTTAACCACTAGGCTACTCGGGACACGGGAGTAGAAAGATAAGAAGATAACTATAAAGGTTTGACGTGAAAAAAGCGAGCAAAGCTTTTTTTCCGAAAGTTCGCGTGTTGGGTTTTAAATAAAATCGCGGGTTTCTGATATTTTCTGTTGGTTTTATGCTCAGAAACTCGGAATCCATCGAAGTTCAGAAAATGTACAGGGTCACCATTTTAATCAAAATTGAGCTAGCAACTTGAAAATTTGGGGATATAGTAACTAAAACATGCTAAATAAGATTCTGCTAAAATCGATGCAAAAAATTGTCGCCAGCGCCGCATTCCACGCATACTCCGAATATAGGCTAACTTTCGCTGATGTTGTGAAGCTTCAAATATCTTAATCGGTCCCACCCACTCAAGCCAGCTTCCAGGCGTTTACTAACTAGGGAAGGGTGTGAACGGGGATATACAACTTCAGTATGTGATGGGTACCATTGGAAAGAGCACGTTCTGAAATGTATAGTGGCGTTTTCAAAAACTGCTGTCGGCTTCTAGAAGTCGAGTTATGACCTTCTAAAGTTTGATTTTTTGCACGCGCAACAGATTTGGTAGCCTTTGGCCTGCAGAGAGCCAACTTCAGAAGATCATAACTCGACTTCTAGAAGTCGACAGCAGTTTCTGAAAACGCCATTATACGTTTCAGAACGTGCTCTTTCCAATGGTACCCATCACATACTGAAGTGGTATATCCCCGTTCACAACCTTCCCTAGTAAGCCTGTATCTGGTGGGGGACTAATGTTGAATGGTAGTGTTGAAATCTTCTTGTATCCATTATCAGTGGCACTTATTCAAAACTCACTGAATTTCAGTATAATTCATTCAAAACGCGGATCTTTCAAAACTCAGAATCAGTCACAATTTAAAACAAGCACATATTTACAGCCATTACAGCCGCTCAGATGATACAAGTAGAGCCACCCATAGGGATGTTCGGAATGACCACTACGCAGTTTTTCGGAATGCTTAGGAACATTGAATGGTATTGTAAGAATCTTCAAGTATCTTAAACTGTCCACCCACTCAAGCTTGCTCTCAGGCGTTTACTAAGCCTGTAATGAGTGGGGGATTATTAATAGATTGTGGAGGTCAGAGGTTGAATGATATTGTAGTAATCCGCTTGTATCCAATATCAGTATCATTCTTTCAAGCCAGCTCTCAGACGTTTACTAAGCCTGTACGTAGGGGGGACTCTTATTGAATTGTGGGGGGCTCATTTTGGCTGGTGTTGTAAGTGTCTTTAAATATCCTAATCGGTCTAATCCGTTTTGACACGGTTTCGTAATTTTTCGAGAAATTATCGGAAAATTCTTCGAAATTCTTCGAAAATTCTTCGAAAATTGTTCGACAAAATTTCAGGAATTTATCGAAGTTTCTCGAAAAATTACGAATAATGTGAGACTTTCTGTGCTGACAAAGGCAGCATCACTCCGAAATTTTGCACTGTCTTTCGTTTACCACATTTTTTCGACAAACGTCAAGGAATTTGATCCTCGAAAAATTTTTCGCTTCCTCTCGCACACACTGGAGCACTCTCTCACTAACTCTCTCAAAATACGTGGCGTTTTCGGTCGAGTTCAGGTGTTGGCGTCAAAATTATTTATTCAAATCTTGATAGCCTCTTTATAGAATCGAATTGCTAAAGAGAAATTGATGCTGAGAAAATCAAAAACGTAGGAAGCGTGAAATCTCGAACCGATAAAAAAAAACAACCCCCCGGGCCCCCTATGGTGGATATACGAGCACACCATTTCTGGTCACTTTCATAGGCACAAATCACATAAAAACCAAAATTGTATCATTCTTCGATAATCTTCTTGATATCCATAAAACAAGCCCGTCGATAATGACTTCCGATGCCATTCAATCCGTCTGCATACAAGTTTCTCAAAATCCGAAACGTCTCCAGAAACTCGGCCGCCGTCAGTGTGGGATTCGAGAGAGTTCTCTCAAGGGATACTGTATCCGGGTACCGTTTATTGAACATGTCCAATTTCTCGTAAATCGGAGCAAGTTTCGCTGGCAACGCCTCCAGCCTCTTCTTCTCCGGATACCTCTCCTTCCAGACGAGAAAATGCAGAAACTGAGTCTCATCGATTTGTTCGAGAACAAAAGTGGCCAGTTCTCCATCATCTCTTTCCATGTCGAAGCCATCAGTGCAATTGATCCTTTCCACATGATCCCTTGCATCATGATAGACATAGTGGGACTCTCTGCTGGTTCCGTCCCAAGGTTCCGCGTTCAAATTGAAGAATCTAAACTCTCGACCGGAATCCCATTGAATGCATATCCGTTCCCAACGTTTGCCCTTATCTTCCATCCATTTCTGAGCCAGCGCTTCAATGTCTTCAGATACGAAACTGTTTTGGAAAATCTGAACGATTCGGCAGTTCATTTGGACAAGGTGCTCTCCGGACATCCACGTGGCAGTTTTCAGTTTCAGATCTTCTTCGACTTGCAGGGCCTGAAACTGTTGAATGGACTCGGAATATATCTAGGGTTTCATACTTGCGGAATAACATAATCCGGATTGGTAACTGGTCGAATATGCAACCTCTTCTGCACCTTGACCCTTCTGAATATCTGATCCATCTTCTCGACCCACGGTTCTTCGACTCCTCCAATATCCAAAGCATTCAACGTTTGAAGATGTTCATGAGAGAAGAGGGCATCGACATCGAAGTGATTCGGAGAGATGCCAATGTTCAACGGTCCCTTGAATAGGTATTGGAAGTGTTCGGATACGGCGGCGACGCCTTCTTCGGTGTTCGGGTGAAGGCAGTAGAACTCGTTGTTCCCAAGGGTACCGTCCACGGTGCGTTCACTGGAAATGGAGAGAGTTCTGATGAATGGATCATTAGCGTTATCAGACTATAAAGAAAAATGGTCATTTTTAACCTGAGAAACCTGATGGAACCATCATCAGTCTTTAGACTTCAGTCTGGATGTAATTTTTTGACAAAATAGGTGAAAATCACTGGAAAAGAGATCCAATAAGGTTCGACCGTTATCAGAGCAGGTCAGAAACTAGTTAAACTGAGTAAGCCAGAATTCTGGAAAAACTTCAATTGATCAAAACATGTTTCATATTTCGTTTCGTTTTATGATTTTCAGAGGCTTGAAATCTTCATTTTCTCAGCTTTCCAATAGTATAAACATCACATTTAAATCTCTGAATCTGACAAAGTTACGAACATTAAAAATAGGCGTAAGTCACACTACGGTAGTGGGCAATGCTTGAATTCCCTCAATTTAGGATTCTCAAAATTTGAGAATCTAGGGATTCACTTATGATCCTTTCACAACTCCCAACTTAAAACTCACCACTTCTTAAAAAGCACATTCCCAACCTTCCTTGTCTCGTTCAACTCGGTTAACCCAAACGGTTGAAAATCCCACCAAATGACACTGGTCCTTCCGGGAAAATGAACGGACACCAGGTTCTGATTCCGAGATAGGGCAATCGTATGAAGATGCGCTTCGATTCGAAGATTCTTCACATAGAGAGACATGCGACGAGAGCACAACGAGAGGTCGAATCTGAAATCAGGAATAGATGTCTGGAGAATTTCAAATATAGAGCTAACAAATCAATGGGGTCCAAATATCTCATCGCCTTCTCTCTCACCACAACTGGCAGGTCTATGAGCCGGAATGGTTTAAGGTTAGGGTCCAGGGGGCTCTTCGGTGTTTTTCGGAAGTATTGCTTTGAATCGTCTTCAAACCCGGTTTCAGCTTCTGGTTGAAGGGGAGGTTCAGCTAGTGGAGGAGGGGATTGACCCCCCACCATTCTTCTCACGGTTTCTTGAACCTCTCTGTCCACTGTTTCATCGTATACGACGCCGAGTTCGTCTTGGTCCATTTTTGTGGAAGGTTGTAGAATAACCAGGCGTTAACTTAACAAGCGGTCAAAAACAGAGGAGAGGGGCAACTTGTTCCAAATCAATAAAAGTGCGGAATGCAAATATGCGAACGGAGAAGAAAGCGGAGAAAAGGAGACGCGGAGTAGAAGCGGAAAGGGTTCCTATAGGGTAATTTGAAGAGAGAAATAGTGGGTGGGAAGAGGAGGGTGCAGAGGGAAAGAGAAGCAGGGGGGTGGTTGATGATAATATGCGAGAGTAATGTGGAGGGGTTCGTGGTTTGGGGGTAAAAGGGAGTGGGAGAGAGAGAGATCAGGAAGTGACATGTAGAGCGGAAGATGAATGCGTTGCAGATAAGATATTTCCGGGAATGATGCAACAAATTGGAGTAGAGACAATAAGGAGCGTGGGCTAACAAACTGTGAACGAATAATAGCCAACAAAAATTGGATTTTCGTGCTTGAACAACGCTGGTTCATTTATCGACAAGCAATGGGAAAGTGTTCGTCATTTTGTCAAGAATTTGAAATCGAGAGAAGTTCAAACTATTTCTGATTTTTGTGAATTGCAAATTCAACAAATTTTCAGATTTCTGAAAACTGTGAAGGTTAGTGATAATTGTCAGCAAATCTTCCCTAATATGTATTTCTGGCTCCACAAACTGCTGAGTGGTCATTTGTTATTGGATTTTTCTGAAAACTTGAAGATTTATTAAGCAACTCTGATTCTTCACTTTTCTTGTTGAGAATTCTAGGGTATTTTTTCCTTTTTAATAAAACTTTCATTTGAAATATTTTTCACCATGGTCACAAGCAATGAAATCGATATAAGAAGCTTCAGTTTTCAAAATTTTTTCCGCGATGATCAAAATGTTTAATTTCCACTCTTTTCTGTGAAAACTAATCGCGTTTATTCTTATTTCTGGAATTTTGAGAAAAAACTGGGAAAACAACAGATTTGTGTTGCTTTCATTTTTCTCATGTAATTCTTGTGAAAACAATGACATTTTCACACTTTTCCAGCCCAAAATATTATTCATTGATATTACTGTGATTCTCGATAATGTTTTTCATTAAAATGTTTTATTCATAGAGATAATGCCTAAAAAGAATTCCAGAATCCCGACTGTCGTAATTCGGGGAGTTTTAGGAAAGAGGCAGGAAGAAAATAAAAGTCACGTAGGAATAAAAAGGAAATGTTGAATACCAAAACTCCCAGAATTCCGGCTGTCGTGATTCTGGGAGTTTTGGAAAAGGAACGGAGAAGATACGAAGGTCACGTAGAAATGAAATGGAAATTTTATTTTCCAAAACTCCCAGAATCCCGACTGTCGTGATTCTGGGAGTTTCGGGCAAGGGAAGGAAAATCACGTCCTTTGCATATTTCGAGAAATGGAACAGTTTGGGGGATATTAGAGTTTCATTTACTCAAAGCCGTTTCAATTGTTTCATGAGCATTTCTTCGAATCGAACAATCTCAGATCTTTTTCGCAGAGTAGCAAGCAGTCCTGAAATATTTTCCAGGTTTTTTGAATTGTCAGGCTCCACTAACCGCTAGTCTTCTTGAAATCAGCTAGTCTTGATAAAACAGTCTCACCTCTATCGTGTCTTCCATTATGAAAACGGGAATGACTTTCAAAACTGTTCAACGTGGACTTCGTTTTTTTTTAAAGTTTCGTTTCTACGTGAAACTTGGAAGAGACTTTTTCAATCCACGACACAAAATGTTTTTCGAGAAAAGAAAGAATGTATCATCGGTGCGTTGTGGACACTTCAGTGACAATCTGATTTCTAGAAGACTAGCGGTTAGTGGAGCCTGACAATTCAAAAAACCTGGAAAATATTTCAGGACTGCTTGCTACTCTGCGAAAAAGATCTGAGATTGTTCGATTCGAAGAAATGCTCATGAAACAATTGAAACGGCTTTGAGTAAATGAAACTAATATCCCCCAAACTGTTCCATTTCTCGAAATATGCAAAGGACGTGATTTTCCTTCCCTTGCCCGAAACTCCCAGAATCACGACAGTCGGGATTCTGGGAGTTTTGGAAAATAAAATTTCCATTTCATTTCTACGTGACCTTCGTATCTTCTCCGTTCCTTTTCCAAAACTCCCAGAATCACGACAGCCGGAATTCTGGGAGTTTTGGTATTCAACATTTCCTTTTTATTCCTACGTGACTTTTATTTTCTTCCTGCCTCTTTCCTAAAACTCCCCGAATTACGACAGTCGGGATTCTGGAATTCTTTTTAGGCATTATCTCTATGAATAAAAAACTTTAATGAAAAAAATTATCGAAAACCACAAAAAAGTCGGTAGACAGATGAAGCTCGAAAAACTGGAATAATATCAGCGAAATTTTAAAAAGTGCACATAAATTTCAGCAATACTGAAGCATCCATTGAAAAATGTTTTTCTCCAGAAATTAGTTGTTTTTATGCCAATTCGAAGAAAGGCAAAAAATTTTGAAATTCGACGCTTCTTATATGATAAAAAAAGCAATAAAACCAGAGAATTTGAAATTTCCCACGAATCAAAACAATTATTGAATGAATCTTGCGACGACTAATCGTCCTCATCAGAGTTTTCTTCAGACTCGTCATCCGGCGAGAAGGGCTTGTCGGTGTGGAGTCCAAGAGACTTCTTCAGGAGCAGATCAAGAGTGTCCACATCGATCTCTTCGATATCCGCAGGAAGGATGTTCTCGAGATCATCGAAGGTTTTGATGTTGGCGAGACAGCGTGTCTGGAAGTTGGACATTCTTATTTATCAGCTTGTAACTTCTGTTGGGGCCCCCTGCGGCTTTTCACCGAATCTTGATCCCAAATTTTAACTTTCAACCTGTTCAATTCTGCTCAGTATCTAACAAACTTCCGATTTACAGCTCCAAAAAGCAACACTTACTTTCAACTTCTCCAGTCTGAACTTCACCGCGAACACAAACTTCTCATTCCAATCTTTCCGAGATCTCTCTAGAAGAAACTCCTCACACTGATGCTGGGCTCTTTCGCACTCGTAAATGTCCCCGAGCTCCAGGATTCCCTCAATTGTGTGCTCTAAAAGTTCATGTAATTTCTCAAAGTCTAGACAACTCTTACCACTGATCACATCGACTCTATAAACGAACTCCAGGAAGTATTGGAGGTGGACTGGATTGATGTCGGGAAGAGGAATCTCGTATCGGGATGCCTCGACGAAAGGACCGTTGAACATACGGGCGAATGTGGCACATTGGGAGGAGAGGAACTGAAACAGAAGACAACTACTTCGAACACTCTCATGAAACACCCCCATGTACCTGTTTGAGAACGTAAAACCTCTGGCCCCGAGCCAGCAACACTGCATTCGCGCACTTCCCATTCTCATCGAACTTTATGATTCTTGGATCGAGACTGGCCTCGATCTGAATCTTCAACACTCCATTTCTATTGGTGAATCTCTTCAAATCTTCAAAGTCTGCCTCAATTTGCTGAGATCCATCTGCTAATCCATCGACGATAGCCATTGTGACCTGTCCAATCGGTTGGTTCTGCGGACGTCCAATGATTGAGAAGGAGACGTCGGCAGTTCCTGATTTGAGGGAATTGGTGTGACTCTGAGAGTGGGACCTCAGTTCGAAAGAGTATCGGCTTTTGTCTTCCCGGGTCACGCGGAGATCCCTGGAAATTGAATTAGTGGAATCGAGCCCCGTCTTGTCCCTTCAGAAAGTAGGAAAAAGTTACCGTAAAACCTATCATAGTTGTACCCTCTTGAGCCCCACTTCCAGGGCATCAATCTCGATTCAAATTATATATTTTTTAAATTTATCAACTAATGAAATGTTGCTCAAAATATGAGCTGAATTTCACTAGTTGACACGTTTTCGAAATTCCTGATGCGAACCGAGCTAACTCTCTTCAAAGTGAGACAATGAGAGTGCAAGGCTTAACGGTGTTGTCTCGAATACTTACCAGGATCTATCAAGGTGTTTGCAATGGAGCGGATAGAATCGCTGATTTCCAACATGGAAGGATTCGATGTTTTTCACCGAAACTTCTTCGAAGATTCTGATAATTATGGTTGACCCAAAAGAATGAGTCAGCTGGGAGTTACGAAAACACGGCGACGGGATAGTTGGATCAGAATCGACAGGATTGCTACGCTTCTCGCCTTTACGCTCAGCCAATTCGATGGATTTCTCGAGTAGTTTCGCCATCAGCTGGGAGCCCATTTCGTGACGATCGCGAGGGAGAAACGAACAGAGATCGCTCAACTCTTCGATGTTGTCGATAAGTGTTCCCTGAAAGTTTAAAAGTATTGGTTCCACTGCACTTGGAGGAAAAAATAAGAAAAATAAACTTGATTGTAAATTTCAGAAACAGTTGTCAGCTATTATAAATTCGCAGTCTGTTGGCACACTTTTAAAGGCACACAGACAAAGTTCTAAGGATATCTCGCCGCGCATTTGATCTCTTCCCAGTTCAAGCTCGCCGCGCGAATTAAAATATAAATTGGGCGCCGCGGAATTGAACTGGAAGAGATCAAATGCGCGGCAAGATATCCTGGGAACTTTGTCTGTGCGCCTTTAAGAGTGTGTCAACATACTGCAAATTTATAATACACAAAAGTTCCATAGTTGCTGAACAAGCATACGAAAGAAAAATCCGATAGTTGGCAACCACCTTCTCAACGTCTCAAAGGCTGCCTCAGACTATACCTGCAACTCCTTCTTTCGATATCCCAACTCTGCAATTTCGAACTGCTCGCACACATACTTAGTCGATTCTTTGATCAAATGACGTTCACAAAAGTCAACAACCATCTGGCATTCGAATCTGATGGCGCACTTGTAGACTCCGCGAAGGTTGTCCTCTGAAATTAGGAACTTTCGAGTTTTGAATCATTCAGCAATCTTACCTGTGACTTTCTCCCCGTAGAGCACCTCCAGGAAACTCTGCACCTCATCTATTTCCAAATCTGGATCCACATTGAACTTCGGGTCCTTCGTCTCCATCAAGAGAAGATCAAATAGTTTGCAATGAGCCAAGAACTGTCTGAGCACATCGAACTTTTGCTCTTTGACCAGGAGGGTGACATCAGAGACTTGATCTTTGAAACATCTCAAGATTTTCATTCCGTCTGCAATCTTCCGAATGTTGACTTCTATCAGGAATTCGACCCTGCTAGCGTTTGGTGAGTCGTACGGATTCAAATAACATTCCGCGACATCGGTATGAAGGAATTTGATAGAACTAGTACGATCTCTAGCTTGAGCTGCGTGCCCAAGTAACTTCTTTCCTTCTTTACCAATCGCATAAAGCCACCAATTTAGTTCAATACTCCAACACGCACATCTGAGCATGATTGTTACGTCAGTCTGGTTATGACAATAACTAACTTGCCTGAAATGTGAGTTTGAAAGTTCTGAAAAAGAACAAACGGTTACCAGTCATTATTGTAGAATGTTCTCCAGCCGTATCTACGCCACGAATGATCTATAGGACGTATTTGCAGAATTCGGAAACCTATACCAAAGGCGAATTTCTTGTTGACAACTGGAATGAGTGGGTGGTCCATCTGAAAATGGTTGAAGTGTGTGGTTTGATGTTCGTTGACAGGAAGATTTGCTGATATGATGACTCGTTACAAGTAATGTGGTGAGTTATGTTCGCGTGGTACTTTCATCACTACTGATATCGTAGGAAAATTGCTGTCCAGCAAGTTAAGACGGGAATAGTGACGCTAGATAGTGTTGTGAGCATTTCAACATTTCTTCTTGGAATAATTTACTGATGGTGAACAGTGATTTTGAAGAAAAGTTGTCAACTTCTAAGATAAGAGTAAAAAGTCTTTTGATACATCCACCAGTTTCCCGGAAAAAAGGAACGGCTCAAAGTTGACGAAAATGCGCGACGACGATTTCAAAGGAGAGAAAGAGCGGACCGTGTGCACGTGCGTCTACAACCAAGGTCGATGCTGCCTGACCAGACACCACTTTTCAAAGAACAAATGCAGATAAACGGGGGGTAATAGTGCGTTCTGTTGCGTGTATTGATCGATCATAGGAACCATTGACTCGAATTGGAGAGGAGTAATATTATTAAAAAAAAAGGATATGCGAGAATATTCATTGTTTCAAAAGCAGGAAAAACAACATTCAATAAATGATCCAAGTACTGCCAGAATTGCTCATAACGCATCCAACATTCGAGTACTTTTTCTTCGAGTTGTCAATGCTCCACAGGTTGGTAGCAGTGTCGCAAGTGAGGGAGACGGATACTGCTGCGCCTTTTGCTTTTTTGAGCTGAAAAATGGAAATTTTTGGAAATACACAAAACTTGAAAACATAACGGAGCGCAGTTGCATTGACGACTGAAAAGAAATCATACCTGTGTAACTTTTACACCCTCCTGAACCGTAATGTTTCCAGAAATTCCAGTGTAATATATTCCACCATCCACCGTTTCAAAGTGACAGGTTAGTGTAACCGGCTCGGAGCACTTGAAATTCTCCTTATGCACATCGGTCATCGCCGTAAACGAGTGTGCGGGGAATGGGCAGCAGGCTGAAACAGTTATGGGTTTGGCTTGGAAATGTTTCAAATCTTACCATCCGTGAGGAGAATTGGAGCAATGGCAAAAGTGAGAATAAGAAGGAGAAATGGAGACAAGGAATTCATTTTAGAATCGTTTGACTAACAACTCCAAAGTAGGTCTGATTTCGAAGTGAGTACTGTACTCCTTTTATACTGGAAATGTAAGAGTCATTAAACCCTGCACAGTGAGTGAAATGGATAATAACTCTCGATAGGGGAGAGGTGATAAATTTTTGCAGATTTTATTAGTGATGGTAAAAGGGTTTTTTTTTCATTTTCAGGAGTGGTATTGATCTCGATTGGAAGTTGAAGACCGTAGCAAGGGTCCACATCAGAAACTTTTTCAATCTCAAAATCCAGAGCTGTTAGAGAATCCGAGTTTCGAGTTCCATTGAACAAACTTGAGAATCAATAAATCAAATTTCCCGTTCTTTCTTTTTTCAGTTTTTTTTTCATGACAAGTTTTATTCAGCATCCCCTGAACTATTTTTTTGTCACTTTTTCAAAAAATGGAATAGTTGGTCACCCCGTTAAGGATGTTTTGCGAATACTGGTCTTTTATAGTCCCTTTTTGCTCAACTGATCGCAGGCAAGTAGTAAAGGAATTCGCGCACGGATCAGTTTAGTTGTAACTTTTATGGAGGGGTACGGTATGGACGGCATAACGGATCGGCACATCAAATCTGTGAGGGTGTATCCCAAATCGCCTGAGTTTATGTCGGTATAGTAAGGCTCAGTCAGATACCAGAGAGACAGAATATTCATTGTTTTCAAACCAGCAAAAAAACTTTTAATAAATGATCCAATTACTGCCAGTATTGCTCATAACGCATCCAACATTCGAGTACTTTTTCTCCGATTTGTTCACACTCCAAAGGTTGGTAGTAGTGTCGCAAGTGAGAGATGCGGATATTGCGCCTTTTCCTTTTTTGAGCTGAAAAAAAGGAAATTTTCGATAGCATAAAAATTGATCAACAAGTAATAGAACCGCTTCAAATTATGAGTTCTGTTAAATTTCATTGACCAGAGCTTTTCCTTTATTCAAGTTTTTGGTCTGTTCTACAGAAGCGTGCTCTACCGAACAAAATAAGTTATAATTTGCGGCGGTTCTACGATTCTATGAATACCATACCACAGTAACTTTCACTCCCTCCTGAATCGTCACATTTCCAGCGATTCCCACATGAACTTTTTTATCATCTTCTGGATCTTCATCTGTGGTAAACTGGCAGGTTACTGTAATTGGCTCGGAGCACTTGAACTCCTCCTTAGGCACATTGGTCATCGTCGAGAACGAGAATGCGGGGAATGGACAGCAGGCTGGAACCATTTTGAGATTGGATGGAAAAAGTCGGTGATTTGTACCATTAGCAAGAAGAATTGGAGCACACGAAAAAGCGAGAATAAGAAGGAGAAATGGGGAGAGCGAATTCATTTTGAAATGGTTAGACGAATTCCAAAGAAGGAGGTTTTATAGAAAGTGGTCACAAAGGAATTGATGGTTCTGAAAACGTTGTTGAATGAAACAATTTTAATCAGAAAAGTTTAGAAAATTATGAGTAATGAGAATCATGTGAAGGGAAACTTTGATTTTTTGACTCTTGTTCTGGGTTTTTTTTTCGGTGGAAAGTTTGGAGATTTTGAGAGCAGAGTTCAGGGTCAAAACATAGTCATGGTTGGCAGAGTTCCTAGCAGGATTGAGGAACTTGGAAATTGGATTTCAGAATTCGATCCTCGAAATCCGAAACTCGGGTATTGGACTCCGAAGTTTGAAACTTGGTACTCGGAAGCCAGCCTCCAACCTCCAACCAAGATCTTTGCCACCCTTCAAGAATCAAAAATCACTTTTACCATTACTAATAAAATCTCAAAATTTCATCACCTTCACTCTCGAGTTATTACCCATTTAACTCACTGTGCGGGGTTTAACGACACCCCGATTTCAAGTATAAAAGGAGTACAGTATTCACTCCGCAATCAGTATACTACTCTCATCATGAGATTGCTCCCCTACTCTCTCTTCTGCATTCTCTTGCTATCCGTGCTGGTGGAGGCAACGTAGGCGTTTTGGCTACCGTAATCCATCGAAAGTTCTTGGATTTTCAGCACGAGAAATGGGAAGCCGTGTCGACGTGGATCATCTGGAGGGTCTTCTGGAGGCGCTGGTAATAGTGGAGTGCTCGGTGACACTGGAATGGGTGACGATTTGGATAGGAGTGGAAATGGTGAACGGCCGGATAGAAACCATGGAAACGGAAACGGAAACGGAAACGGCGATGAAATAGATGATGGTGAGCTGGAAAAGTCAAAAATTCTGATTTTCAAGAAAAAAAATTTAAGTGAAATAATTCAAGAATTCCTTTTTTCGGTTTATCTAATTTTCATCAAATTCGACCCACGAGGAGTCGAACTAACTCTATTCAAAAATATGATTTGGAAACGCGCTCTATTGCACAGTTTGAAAACAAAATTTGAAGTCGTTTTCTCTTTTTTCAGAAGAACGCCGCCGCCAAATCTACGAGGACGGAATCCAGAAGCCCCGGAGTCAACCAGGATTGTCTGGAGGAAACGGAAACAGAGATGGAAACAGAGATGGAAACGGAAATGGAAACGGAAATGGAAACGGAAATGGAAACGGAAGCGGAAACGGACAGCGCGGTGGAAACGGACAAAATGGAGGAAACGGTGGGAACGGTGGAAACGGAAACTACAATGATGTCAATGGAAATGGATCAGAGTTTGCCGGAGGAGCAACCAATGGAGGAGGGGTGTCTGGATCAGGAAATCAGGGAGGAAATGGAAATGGTTCCGGCCCCCGAAGGGTCGATGGCGGAGGTGGCTACGTCGATGAGGACGATTTTGTTTCGGACGAACACGACAAACCGAGAGGACCCGATGCCATAGATAGAAGAGGACCAAATGGAGACCCAGACGACTACGACACATCCAATGATGGAGACCACAATTCACGAGATAGAGACTATGGAGATGAAGGAAGCTCCTCATCCTACACTGAGCACAACTCCTCGAACAGCTCTTCAAGCTCTCATACAAGAAAAACTACAACTCGAAAAGGTGGAAGAGGCACATCCAATGGACAAGATGGTCGAAGCGGCGGAAGATCGTATGTGAACAAGGATTCTCGAGAGCGTCAGTATGAAGAGGAATCTTCCAGAGGTCGTACAAGAAATTCTGGAGGCCGGGAAGGTCGAGGAGGTGAGTGATTCAAAACGCAGGAGTTTCTGAAACCGGTAAAGGTTTTCAGGGCGAGGTGGAAACGGAGGACGTCAAGGGGACTATGAAGATACGGATCGCTACTCAAGGAAGGAATCGGAAGATCGTAAGTTGGGGAGTAGAAGCTCTTACGGGTATGATTTGTAGAAGATCCCTATGAGATTCTCTTCAAGATCCTAGATGATTGAAACTCCATATAGGGTCTAAAAAAATTTTCAGGCCGAAGAGGCAACAATGGTGGAAGACGTAATAATGGAGACAGAGATGCGGAGGACCAGGGAAGCTACGAAGAGACCGGAGAATCTAGATACGTGGATGAGAATGGAAGAACCAGACACACAACTTCTGGTGGAAATGGTCAGTGCCAGAGATGGTTGGAATTCCGTCTTCCGTCATTCAAAAACTACAATTTTTGACATCTGGGCCCCCGAGATTCTTAACATCCTTATTCCAGTTCAAAACGACATCAACCGAGGAAGAGGAGGGCGTGGAGGAAATGGAGGAAATAGAGGAAATGGGGGTCGTCAAACCTATGATAGCTACGAGCAAACTCGCGAAAACGAACGAACCCGGCACACAACTTCTGGAGGCAACGGAAACCGTCGGCCATCTGGAAATGGGAACGGAGACGGAGGATACGAAGAGGAATCCACCAGCATTCGAAAGATAGTTTCCGGGAGAGATGGAAGAGGTAGTCACTAGATTTGCGTCTTTGGAAATACGGAGAGTTTTCAGATCGTCAACGTGGAACTGGACGCTCTGATGATAATGCTAGAGAACGTGTTCGAATCATCAACGACAATCCACAAGATGACGATGTAGCTAGAGATAGAAGACGTGAAACGACCGTTCGATTCGGAAACGATGGAAGACGTGGAGGAAATCAGGGCGGAAGAGGAAACAGTGGAAGTCGTGGAAACGGATACCAAGAAGACAGAAACCGCAGAGAAGAGGAGGAAATGTCCAGAAGACGTCAGACTACTCGTGGAGAACGGAACGGAGACAGAAGCGGCACGAGAGGCTCTGGACGATTCAGAGATCAGGAGGATGAGGGTTACGGTCGCCAGAGGACAAGTGTGAACTTTGGAAGAGATGCAAGTGGCCGTATGGTGAAGGAGGAGAGGAAGCAACAGAGTACACATGATGAGGATTTCGATCAGAGTGGGCACAGGAAGAAGAAGCATGTGAGTAGTCTTTGAGATGCGCATTTTGAATCTTGAGACGCAGAGAAATGAGGTTGACCTCGTTGTCTGCGTCTGAAGCATTAGTCACCAACTATTTCATAGCTCTAGTTTATGATAAGATACTGAAGCTATTGAAGAAGGAATAGCTCAAAGTTTAAAATTTCCAGCGCGTCAGTGAGAACGGATCCGAAGAAGAGGAATTCTCCTCGTCGTTCTCCACGTCTTCTAGATCGGCTTCGTCTTCGTCGTCATCTTCCCGTAGAACCACATTGGATGAAGGATTTGATAATGATGATGATGAAACTATGTTTGTCAGACGTTGAAAGTTCTATCAAGGTTGAATGAATTTTTAAGTTTTGAAACGCGTGAGAGTTTGAGTGCAGTCTAGAGAGATGAAGGTTCCATGGATCGTACTTACTTAGAGAGGGAACTTCTGGATTTCGGTGGTAGAGTGCTAATGCTTCTCCAAAACCAATCGGATCAAAATACGAAACTTTCAAAGGTTCAACCTCTGAAACCCCCCTCGAAAAAAGGCACTGTCCCATCAATACGTCATCGTCGAAAACTAAACGTTTTCCTTGATTTTTTCAATGTTCATCCCATTCGTGCCGATCATAAAATATCGCGTCCCTCTCCGAATCTGCAACCCCCCGCTTCGAGTTTTAGTGTGGATCATAAAAAACTCGAGGGACAGTTTCCTATAAAAGACACCGCGCTTCTCGTGTAGTTGGAAGATCGCGTTTTGATTTAATGACCCTTTTCAAGAAGAGCTACCGTACACCCACTTGTTGTCGTTTCAGGGAATGTATTCTCCTCAGGGTGTCGCCGTGGCGACCCTTCTGTTTCTTGGTGTGGTTCAGGGAGGACTTCTGGAAGACTTGAAGAGCAAGTTCTCAAAGGCAACGTCTGGATTCGGGTCTTCCGGATTCGGAAGCTCTTCTGGATTTGGAGGCGGCTTTGGAGGTTTTGGTGGTGAGTGGGGTCATACTTTTCGACTTAAGAGTTCGATTGGAGGCACTTTTCGGTCTCGAAAATCCTATTATCTAGAAATAAAGAACCATATTTTAGTATCAAAGCCTAAATTCTTGGTTGTAAGAGCACTATAAGCTCAAGTCTAGTCGGTCCAAGTTTGAGGCTTCCAAGTTATCGTTTCCATGAACCCTGAGCGGTCTTTACAAGATTCTGAAGTCCAAATTTTGAACAACCTAGTAGTGTTGTCTTCCTTAAATTGCCTAACAAACCATATAAAATTCGGTCCACTGGTAGCTAAAAGATGCACGTCGTGAAAAAGACATCCGAACTCCAAAAATCGAGTGATGAAAATTTTGACCCACTTTAGTTTGCTAGGCTCCAGATCCTTTGGTCCAGGCTCACTCATTTGAACCAACACCCAATCATAACCGCCAAAAAATCGCCTAAACTTTCCAGCAGCCAAACAATCGTCCTCCTCCTTCGGCGACGCTTCTGGAGGTTTCGACGTTCCCAAACTCGACGCCAGCAAAGCATCCGTCGTCCAATCGAAAAAATCCCACAAGGGACACCACCAGAGCAGCGGATCCTCATCGAACACTCACTCCTTGACAATCGTCGGTGCCGATGGAAAGAACATCACGCAGAACGATGAGACCAAGGATGGATACAACAAGGAGCAGAAGGTCGATGAGGCACAGGAGATGAGCAAGATCAGAAACGCCGATGGATCAGTGGTAAGTGGAAGAATGTTGGGGTGAACTAGACTTTATTTTCCCGTTAAGGTCGAGAGCGGAAAGAGTCACAACAAGTCATCCGACGACGACAGCAGCTACAGTCTGGCCAAGCACAACATGTTGCAAGCCGATAAGAATGGAAATGTGCAACAGGTTAACACCAACAAGATCAATAACCAATCTAGGTCAGTTCTGGAGGAAGAACCCCTTTTCATCGCCACGATTCCAGATCCGCTGCCCTCGACGAGGCCCTGGAAACCTACAACCAACAAAACGCCGATGGAACCTTCATCCGCAACAACACCGGACACAAGAACACCGACGAACATCTCAGCCACAACGTGCTCGACGAGTCCGCCAACATCGCCCTCAACGCCGACGGAACCTCGCACAACGTCACCAACGTGAGTGACCTCGATCATTTTTATCTCTAATTTCCAAAATTTTGATAATGATCCGGTTATTTCCAGAGAAAAGGATCAGTTGGAGACTCTCACAAGTCCGACCAGAACTCGTTCCAAGAGGCCGAGAGCAAGGATGCAGCCGGCAACCAGGTGGCTATCAACAACGTCAAGAAGGCCTCGTCGGAGAAGGGATCCAGTTCCGACTTTGAACAGAATCTCGAAGCTGCCAAGAACGCCGACGGAACCTCGTTCTCCAACTCGACTGGAAACTTCAACAACACCAATTACGATAAGGCGATGGCCGAAGAACTGCAGTCCAAGAAGCTTGTCAATGCCGACGGAACGTCTTCTCTGGAGGCCAGTCACGCTGGATCCAACAGCAGCAAGATCAACTCTCAATCCGGATCCAACGCAGCGCTGGATGTCATGGGACCGAATGGAACGTTCTCGCATGTTGCTAACAACAAGACTGAAGACTATAATCTGGATGAGGCTAACCAGAGTGCTGGAAGTATTAGCGAGCATATTGGAAAGAACGGAGTCAGATCGCTCAATCAGTCGGCTATCGAGAGTGGAAGAAAGGTAACGGGAATTTTTCAGAAAGCTCTATCTCGGCGGCTAGTTGTCCGATTTCGATGGAAATTATAGAGATTGATAGGAAATTTTCTGGAGTTTAATCTGAAGAAACCCATCAAATTATATGAATCAATTTTTTCAGGCCGAGAGCAGAAACAAGACCGCCGTCGACCTCATGGACTCTCTCGACGCTTCCGGCAAGAAATCATCCCTCCGTTCCAACTCTTCCAGCGGAGTCTCCCTCGATGAGAATCACAATAACACAATGGCCTCTCAACAATCCGTCGATGAACTCGGTAACGTCAGAAATCATTCCGTCGTTGGAAGCTACAAGAACAAAAAGACCGGAGAGTTCGGCAACGCCGATGTGCTCGCTTCGGTTAAGAATGCCGATGGAACAGAGAGCATTTCGAGCCTCAAGAACAACACCAACAAGAACACCTATGATGCCGAGAAGTTCGCTGGAGAGTCTACGGTAAGCATTGGAGGGTTATCATCTATTGAGTCTTTTTGTTTCAGAGCGAGAGAGTCAACGGAACTGTTCTCGATCACAACAAGTCATCTGGCTCCAGAATCTCAAAGACCGATGGAAAATCTGACACCGAGGCAGCCACTTTCGAGAAGGGACTTAATGGAGCTATGGTGAGCAGAATGTTGATTTTTCAAAACTATTTTGAAAAGTTTCCAGAAGAACGAATCCATCAAGGCTAACCAAGCCTACAACACATCCGACGGAGAATCCTTCCAACTGGACGCTCTTCACCAAATCGGAGCCAATGGATCTGAGATCACACATAACAAGGAGAGCAGACAGAACGCGAGATCCGCCAACGCCAAGAACAACCTCGAGACAGCTCTGGTTTCCGACGATGGAAACGGACACAAGATTAACGACCAGAGCAAGACCGCATCGGATACTCATGATGCTCAGAGTGGAAGCAGGGATACTGATGATCTTCTGGTCAAGAACAAGGATGGAACTCAGCTTCATATCAATGATAACAGCGAGCAGACTGCTCAAGAGCACAATGACAACGAAGTGAAGTCGGCGCACAGGTTGGAGCAGAACAAGGATGGATCCTTCTCGGATGTGAGCAGTGACTCTGCGAAGAAGCACTCGTCGAAGGATGCCA
The DNA here is from genome assembly GCA_900536305.3 of Caenorhabditis sp. 40 LS-2015. Classification (NCBI taxonomy): domain Eukaryota; kingdom Metazoa; phylum Nematoda; class Chromadorea; order Rhabditida; family Rhabditidae; genus Caenorhabditis; species Caenorhabditis tribulationis. The sequence goes on from LR544333.1 coordinate 70,333, forward strand.
CCGATGAGCGAGGAACTGTGTTCGACCATAAGGGACTCGATGGAAAGTCGACGTCGCAGAGGAAGCACAGCAAGGTGGACAACCATAAGAAGGATGCCGATGAGGTGGTCAACTCGAAGATCCACTCCAAGTCTGCCGATGGAACTGAGCTCAACGACGTGCAACACTCCAACATCTCCACCTCAGACCTTCAAGAGTCTCAAGTGGCTTCTGATCAGAAGAAACTCGATCTTGGAGATGGAAGAGTTGTCATAAGTGGAGACGAGAGTCATGTGAGCCACGGAAAGTCTCGAAACGACGCCGCGATCTCCCACCAGATGAATCAAACCAAGGCCGATGGATCGAGTGTCCACCTGGATACTGGATCCAATGCTCACAGCGATTTGGAGACTCGTGGAGAGGGAGGAAAGAAGACGAGATATCAGGATCTCGGCAACGGAACCGTCTCCTCGCTGGATGAAGGATACGACAAGACGATGAGGAAGGGAGGAGACAAGACTGTCAGTCACGATAACTCGTTGACTTCTGATGGAAAGGGACACTTCACTGAATCGAAGAATGCTAGCGACTCGCATCACGTGATCGATGATAAGGATGTGAAGCAGCACAAGGATGTTATCATTATGTAACCGTTTTCTCATCAGGTGTTTTTTTGGCTTTGTGTATGTGTGGAGAGTCATGTCTCAATAAAGTCGTGTACTTTTTACGAGCGGAACATCGAACGGGGACCTTTTCAGAGGTGTTGCCGACTGCTGAGATTAGTGGTCCCGAAAGAGATATGAATACTTCGTCGTTGACTTTCCAGAATCCTCTAAAATCTTCCGAAACTCTTCAGAGCTCTCTAGATTCCTCAAGAACTCTCTAAAGTTCTTTAGAATTTTCCAGAACTTTCCGAACTCTCTTGAAACTCTTGAGAATCCTTCAGAAACCTCCAGAACCCCTCAGAACCCCTTAGAGCCCATCAAGATCCTCCAGAATCCTCTAAAGGCATTCAGAATTTACCAGGCCATTTTAAAACTGTTCAGAACCCTCTAGAATTCATAGCAATGATCCAGAATCCTTCACAATCCAATCCAAAAGTTTCAGTGTCTTTCAGAATCTTTTTTAACACTTTAGAGTCTCCTAGAATCTTTCAGAAACGCCTAAAATCCAATCATACCGTATCCTTTCCGGCTCCATGGCCTCCTCTCCATTGTCGACCTCGGTCGGGAGGCCTTCACAGTCACTTATAGGAAGAGTGACAGGTCTACCAGACGTCAACACCTGTCTGGAATCTAGAACAAAGGGATGTGAAGGCGATAGCCTCTGACCCGAAGGGGGTACACATAATTGAGACATGACGTTGTTTAGCGACACCTGGACGATGCGAGGGACCGAATTTCAGAGGCAGAGATTGATCAGGGAAGTTTGAGAATAGGATATTATGCTACGAAAGAACTTCATCAAAACTTAAAACACGCTTCCAGAGACCCAAAAAAAAGTGCGGGGGTCTTTTACATCGAGTGTCTCTTGGTACTAACCGAAATTGCTAAGTGCATACTTTTCTGTAGAATCTGCGCCCAAATTCCCGCCCAAATGCTTCTTTGGGTTGGGTTTCAGCAGCTTTTGACGATTGGGCTTAGTATTGGTGACCTTTGTTTTTGAACGGATATCTTACAAGAAGACTATTTGGCTGACCGGGTTGAACTTGATCTCATAGTCTGGTTCAAGATGAAATCGACTCTCCAAATTCAGATTTTGTAACAAGAATCAGTTGAAATTTCACGAGTTCGAGTTGTTACCTCGTAACGTAACCCTTATGGTGAAGGAAACTCTATTTCCTGTAAGATATCTGAAATTTTAGCCAGAGCGACAACTTTACGAGATTATAACTCGTACTTTGTGAGAGTTCAGCTGATTTTCATTGCAGAACCAGAGTCGGCCTGGTCGATTTCACCTTGGACCAAACTATAACATGTTCATGTTTTGAAAATTCAAAATGTCTCCCTACCAAGTCTTCAAGATTCTTATCTAGATCCCCATCATCTTTGTCAAATAACTTTCACGCCTCTTAACTTAATTTTTGATCTACCCCATACAGAAAATCGATGCGACGGCCTCCCGATGAACCATTCTTGTTTATATGTGGTCCCTGTCTTACCCGCCTTCACATCTTAGACCATCGTATTAATTGTTCTCCACTCTCACTGTCGGCACTTGTTTTCTACATCCTTCCACTTCTTAATCCCTCGATCCACCCCTTCCTAATACACCTGTGCTCACTGTACGCATACCAACCTGGGAGGCGGAGTCTATTCTGCCCCTGGTGACGAGTGAACTCCTCTGTGTCCTCATTCATTCGGGATGTTTTCATTCTCGATATCTTCGACTCAACTTTTCTCTACCCTCCTTTCCAATAATACTCACCTTTACCCTTCTTCTTCCCCCAACTCTATTACTTTCTTTCAGAAACAATGTCCATCTCAGTCTCACTAACCCCGAATGTAGAATCTCTCTGGCACTCATGCCACGCTCTCACCCACGAGATGATTCTGACGGCGCCTGGACGAAGAATCTTCCCGACCCTCGAATACGCTGTCTCGGGTTTGGAGCCGACGAAGAAGTACGCGATGTGCATGCACTTGGAGCTCGTCGATAACAAGAGGTTGAGATACACCGATGGTGGATACACCGAGTCAGTCTCCATGGAGAAGAAGGATCCACCACGCAAGGTATGGCACAATCATGGTGTGCAGACGGGAAGTTTCTGGATGGAGAAGGTCGTGAATTTCGATCAGATCAGAGTCTCGAACAAGAAGTCCGTGGAGGATAAGAGTCCGTCATTTGTAAGTTGCAACAGTTTTTTTTCACACTGTAACTTTCGATATTTAGATTCACCTCCATACGCAACACCGTTATATGCCAGTTCTCAGTATCTACACCGGGGATGAGAAGATTCAAGAAGTCAGACTGCCACACACACTCTTCATTGCCGTCACTTTTTACCACGTAAGTTTAGCCCACTGTAACTGTAATCAACATTAGATCGAAAGCAGATGTTTTAAATAATTCAATTAATAGTTTTAACTTTTTAATTTTTCAGAACAACGAACTCGGAACTCTCAAGACCAACAGCAATCCATACGCAACAGGATCGCGCTCGGAGCGTCGCCGCCAACGGGAAGAGGAGGCTCCAGCTCAGCCAGTCAAGAAATCAAAGAAGGCAGCTACTCAGGATTTCTCTTCGATGTTGACAGCATTCAGTCCATTCATGGCCAGCATGACCCTCCCGGCCATGGCAGAGTCTGTCAATTCTGCCAAGGATCCTTCAGCTTCCGCCACCCCGATCAGCTCAATTCTGGCCAACTTGACCCTTCCGAATTCTGACACCAAGGATTCTGCCACCCCAACTACCCAACGCTTCGGAAGCATGCCTCTTCCAGCCATGGCATCGTCTCCAAACTCTTCTGAGGAATCGTCTACTTCAACCAGCTCCTTCTTGGCCAACCTGACTCTTCCAGCCATGACAGATTCCGTCAAGACCTCGACCACCTCAACCCCTAACCCATTGCTCTCGCTGTTCCCCTTCATGAATCCATTCTTGTGCGCAGCCATGGGACAAGCAATGCAACTTCCCACTTTAGCTGACTGCTTCCCCACCCCGTCCCCATCCATCACTCCAGCCAGTGCTCCGATCTCTCCAAAGAATGCACCAAAGGAGTGCTCGGCGATGAAAAGTGAGCCGGAAGAGGAGGAGATTGAAGTTGTTTGATTTCATATCACTTATTGCTCTCCATTTTATGCATCTTGCTCCATTCTCAATGTTCCTGCGGTTCCCATTTCTGATCTCCCCCTTCTCACCCTCTCACTGGTATCTTTTTATTTTTGTCTTCTCTCGATCTCAATTGAATAAAATTATGCTCAATATTAAATTTCTGTTCATCAAAATTTTCAGTTCAAAAACTGGAGAGCTACATTGAACTTTCGATACTAACTAAGTGCTGAGTTTTCTTCTAAGTCCTGAAATTTGCTTATTTTCGAAGAAGACAGGAAAGTTGCGGCAGCTTTAAACGCTTACATCCAAGATTTTGAAAAAGGAAAACATTTTTTCGAGCATACACAAAATGACAGAAAAATAGTGGTTGCAAACCAGAAAAATGCCGTTTTTCCTCTGATGAGCCGTCCCCCCGCTCCATCACTTTGGCCAAATTTATCTCGGTTTCTGTAAGAGTTATCAAAAAGTCGTCAACTAAGAAAATGTTTCTAATGTTGTGCGCAACATTTTGTTGGTAGACCATTTCTTCATGAGCATTACAGGAACCAAGAAAAATTTGATCAAAGTGACGGTAGAGTGCAGATCTATTAGAGAAAACACGGTAGGGACAGGATGAACGAAATCAACAAAGTAAAGGATAATAGAGTTCAGATGGTGTTTACGATGCAAATTTTAGAACTGGTAGATCAAAAATCAGACGCTCCAATTTTGAGGTCGATTTGATCTACCAGATCTGAAAAAGCGCCCGAAAAATTTCAACAGAGACCGAGGTAAAGCGCGTTTTCACCTCTCGTGAAACTCCTGAAGATCGAAAAGTAGCAATAACAGATTTTACAGAAAAATAAGTCTGGGGAAATGGATACAACTAAAGGCCGGAGAATATGGAAACTTGAACAAAGTTCCAGCAGAGACCGAGGACATTCGAGGACAATACAAAATCGGAATCAGTTACATTCAAACGATGAAAAACTTGCGATCACCATGAAAAGTCATTCAACTCCGGATACATACTACTTCCAATCATAGTTGCCAGAGATTCTTCACCATCTAGTGTACTGTAAGCACTCTGTAGGAACACTGTCTCGAGCATCGGAGTAGTATAATATGATGGAATGTAATTAGTGTCAATCCGTGGTGGCGTTGAAGATTGGAGCATCGGAGGCACATGATACGAGCAATTGGATGGAGTTTGGTTACTGTATTGGATCGCTTGGAAAGGGGAACATCTCGAAGAAATTGAACTCTCTGGCGTGAGTAGTGTGGACGGGATCTAGAAGCTTGAAAGTTGAAATAGAGGGTTATGACTGAGAAAGTTACCTGATTGGTGATTGAAGCTGTGGGTTGAGGAGTGGGATTCGACTTCGTTCCCAAAAGAAGAGCTCGCAACAACGGAGAATCCTGGAACTCGAGAGTACATTTTAGAGATTCAAAGCATCCACTCACACAATCGCTGGTAGTCTTGGATCTTTGAGTGGATCTTTGTGAAGCCTCCGAGTCACGGCTGTTGCTCGAATCCGACACTTGATCATCAGCAGGTTTTGGGGAATACTCAGGGAAAAGTCTTTGGATTTCAGAAGTGAGCTCGGTGGGATCCATAATAGAGGGGCTCTGTAAAAGTCATCAGTACCAACGAAAAAAAAACAGGACTAACATTCACGAGTCCAGGAGATCTGGAGAAATCAAAAGATGGGTACGGGATGTTGGAGGAAGTTTTGGGGGTCGTCTGAAAAGATATCTATGGTTTTCTAAATCAATACTGAAACTCAATATCAGGAATGAAAATATGAAAAAGTTTCACACCAGAGAAAAGCTTCCTAGTTGCTCACCACATCCCCAGATATTCAGATAATTTGGTTTACTGGGAGTCACTTTTCAAAACCTCAAAACTATCTAACTGTAATTTCTGTACCCTATTGTACACCCTAACATGAACACACCAAATCCAGATTGTCTACAGGCGTCTCCGAAAATGGACTGATCCTGCCCGGAATAATCATCGCTTGGGGATTTGAAAACTTGAAGTTGAGATTCTGCAATAACCCAGAGCTCCAAGATTCTTCCGCTTCTCCTTGACTATTGAAACTGTCGGACGGCTCTGAGGGTGACACCGAAGAGGATAGAACTGGAGAATCAGTCTGAAATTTCTCTAAACTGGGAGAAAATCTACTTCTAAGTCTCTCACCTTTCGTTTTCTCTGTCGCTGAGATCTCTGCCAAGCCATCAAAGAGTTCCGATACTCCTTATTGACTAGAAGAGAAGGATGCAAGAAATGCCCCGCTGGACAATCATTGATTACCACCGGCAAATGTTGTCGATTCGTTTTTGCACCCTTTTCCAACATGTTTTCAGAGTGTGCTCTAGCTACTTGCTTGTTGATGAATGCCCAGTTACAGCAGTCACAAAAGACATCAGTTCGCAAATTGTGATGGATGGAAAGGTGTGAGGAAAGAGTGTGCTTTCGATCGATGTATCGGCGACAGAGCACACAGAAGCTGTTCTTGAAATGAGCGAGACGTAGGTGCTGTCGGAAAGACTTCCAGTCGTTCCATGCCCATCCACAAGGTCGGCAAAGGACTGAAATTTTCGAAAATTAAGGCCAGCAAACTTTATATTTTCCGTTGAAAGTTGTTGTCAACTTCGAGCAGCTGAAAAATCGTTCGAAATTTGCACTTAGGTGAATTGAAATTCTGTGTCGTTAAAGCGACTCATCGGACTGCAGTATATTTTCAGTAAAGTTATCAATTATAAAAATTACAGTTTAGAGACACCCATAAAATTTTAAGAACATTCGACTGATTGAAACACTTGTTCCATGATTCAAAGTTGACCATTTCGCAGTGAGAGTCATCAGATTTGAAACTTGTTTGGTCGGGATTGTATATCTGCTTGTGGTGTTTGCGGACCTCGATCCCGCCCATAAAATGAAATGAGCAAAATATTGACTGAATGGGCGGAGCTTGTTCTAAATGCCCACTGACCAGCAGGAAAAGAAACACAAACCTTTTCCATTTCTCGTTCCTTCGTTGGAATCCATCAGAAATCCCGAAGGATCCCGAAACTGTCCGTGATTGAAGTTGTGAATAACAAGTCTCTCACCCTTCCACACCTCCACCCAATCCAAGCCCCGCCCACTTTTACAATCTCCGTAGAGCTTTTCCAATAACATAAATGTAACCCAATCTCGAGATATGTTTATCTGACAAAAAAACGCGGTAATCCGTTTGATGGCAATAGTTTACGACTGGTGAGGGTCTCGCGGCTTCCAGCTGTCATGAGAGAGGGTACCGAAAATAAACAAAAAGTTCCGTTATCGGATGAATTATGTTTTTGCGCGGGAAACATTTGGAGGACATTCATATAAACGAAAGGTTCGAAAAAGAAGGATCAGAAGAGAAAGGATTATGAAAAAAGGAGGTGTCATAATGAATCAGGAAGCCGTCGTCCCTGAACATCTGGTCTGAAATGGAAAAGCTAGAAAAAACTCGGTCATTGTGTATTTTTCTCTACTATTCCAGCAAGTTCACTAGAACGACGGCTTTCGAAACTATTTTCCTCTAAAAACACAGCAAAAAGGTACAGAAATTCAAAAGATTGGTCCATCTCAACTACTCCATGTCCTCTTTCGGGGTATCGAGCAGCTTTTCGAGGGAGAGCTTGATGTTAGAAGTAGACGTTGGAGGAAATGAAGCGCCGGAATTTGCTCCTTGAACTCCAAAAGTTTCCGAGTTTCCGTCTTCAGAATCCGAGTTTGCTAGGAGGGATGGAACGCTGGAAAAAAGTTTGGCATTAAAAAAAAACGATACAGTGAACTCTCACTTTTGATTAGAGGAACTTGAAGATTGCATTGAGGTGGGGCATGAAGTTGGAGCAAGGACGGACGAAATGGCAATAGATGGCTGAAAAAGAGTTGCACATGAAACGCGCTCAACTGTACAAGTCGTAAACCCCATACCCCGCCCGGCACTTTGGCCAAATTTGTCTCGTTTCCCGTAAGAGATATCAAAAAGTGAACAATTAACAAAATGTGTAAGAAGTTATGAGCAACATTTTGTTATCTGACAACTTTTAGATATCTCTCACGGGAAACGAGATAAATTTGTTCAAAAAGTGCGCTTCTACTTTTGGATTCACGGCAGACTCACCGTCTCCTCCCACTTCTTCATCTGCCACAATTGAAGGAAGTACTTCGAGAGCCAATACACACTGTTCCTCCACGTAGCAAAACTTCCCGGCTCGAGAAAATTGATGATCACCGGCATATAAACGCTCCTTCTCAACGTCTTCAAAAACTTCCTATGAGACGAGAGGTGACGGCGACTCATGAAGGTCCAATCACAACAGAAGCAAGTGGCGGCGGTGTGAATGTTATGGACACGGATGAGATGGTTTCTAGGAAACTCGCGTGGGGACAGCGATCGATTGCAGAGCAGACATTTCTTCATTTCGTTGTGATGTCTGCGGTAGTGAAAGCGAAGTTTCGAAACGCTGGCGTATTGGTTCCCACAGGAAAGACATTTCTCTGTAATGGTCGACCATAGATTCTTCTACCGTAACCAGGATAGCCAAAAACTATGAGAGAATTCTGCCGGCTTGCGCCAGCCATTCACAACCCTGCGCGTTTCTACCGTAACCATTTTTTAGGACTAACCTCTCCGTTCTCCATGGCTCGAATCATGACGACTTGGCGGCTCCACACTCATTTCAATAGAATATCAAAATTGGAGAATAGATGATGAGAATGAGAGACAAATTATGCGACTTATATACTCCGCCCTCTATTAGTGAGTCATCTCACGAGAACCGCAGGACTCTTTGGCTCCGCCCCCTTTTCCTGATGCATACGTCATGCCAGATAGTACACATGTTATGATTAAAATTTCATAGAGTATAAACGAAAATAAAAATAAAATAATAGGAATAACAAGGATGACGGAAGGTCGCGAGAATCAGGAGCAGATCAATTCAAGTCAAGCAGATCCGCGATGTTGAAACTTTTGATTTTCTTGGCTGCGTTAGAAGACGTCGAAGAGCATGAGGTGTCCAATGTCGATGTGCTGGAGGTGGAAGCAGTGCTGGAAAAGTTTGAACTAGGATTTTTCGACGTTCTGGGCTCCCTTGACGAGCTAGGCCAAATTCGTGAAACCTGATCTTATTCCCTGACAGACCAGCTCTCAAATTGGAATCGATTTTGAACTTTTCAAAACGTGTGGATTTACAGAAAGAGTCTCGCCGCTCACGAGAAGTACGGTAACTGTCGTTTCAGTTCAAGCTTGCCGACTAAGTGGTATGAGATAGGCCAAGTCTCCTGGCCCAGATCTAGACGAAAACTGGTTTCCAGAAACTCTAATTCAAAATCTTTTGCCAGATTCAGGTAGATTTGAAATCGTCAAAAACAAGCCTTACCTGTCAGCGGAAGAGTTCAGCAACTGATCCATGTGGACCGACGTGGAAGGAGTTGTTCCCTGAAAATGTTCAGTTTCAAACCACAATTGTAAATCAGAAAATGTGGAGCACTCGAGTCCAGGCTTTTGAAAGTAAATCACAGTCTTTGAGTTTTGACTGCGTTGCCCATAAACCAGCCAAACAAAGCTTGACCAACTCCTGAATACGCCTAATAACTCCCACCGACCTCTCCCAACAGCATCTCCGTCTGCCAAGCACGAAGAATCTCGCTGGACATCGGTCTGATGTGCTCCTTTTGTTTCCAAAAGTGTCCCGGCTCCAAGTGGTTGATCACTATCGGCATGTGCGTACTCGAGCCTCCTTGCATCAAAAAGTTTCGATGATTGAATAGCTCTCTCAAATCCGCGAATGTCCAGTCACAACAGAAGCAACGTCTTCCGCCGTTTTCGATTCCATGGGAGACGGTGAGATGAGACTTTGGAGTTTCCGAATGGAGCATGAATCGGTTGCAGAGAAGACACTTGTTCTCTTGGCGATGGGCTTGGTGACGATGACGGTAGAGACCGGATTGATGGGTGTAGTGGAGGTTGCATGTTTGGCAGGTGAAGGCAGCATCGGAGTTTGGAAGCCGCTTTGGGTTCGGGATAGACGCCATCTGAAAGTGATGAAGTTTAGAACCAGAAATTTCAATAAAACTTAGGTCTACAACTCATGACCATGAAATCATATGACAAAACTCTGTCCACCCTCACCTCTATAGCTCCACCCATTCTTGGGATTTCGAAAATCGAAAAGGCAACAACACTTGACATTTCCCTTCTCATGACATTTCCCCTTATGACATCCCATTAAGAATGAGGGAATCTTGCGAGGAAATTGGGTACTGTAGCGTGGGAGAAATTGATGGAGCAAGAGACAAGAGTTATGGGATGTGTGACATTTGCATGGGGTGAAAATCCGAAAATGATGTTTATTCAGAAATATGTAGAAGAAAATGGCATATTGCTCAGCTTTATTTACAACAGAATGTATAAAGAGTGTATTGAGTTTTGGAAACACAACAGTACTTGATTGGGGGAAATTTCAGTCACAGTTCGAATATTAGAAAGTAGTTTTAAGAAGTCGAAAACGGAATGTTCTGTATGTATCGAATAGTACGGACTCATCAGACAAATTATAAAGTTAGTTGTCAAAAAAAAATGGACATCGATGATAGGAGCACACCCCATACCTTTGAGCAAATTTATCACGATTCCGGTAACAGGTATTAAAAAGTTGTCAACTACAAAACTGCTTCGGACAACACGGGAAAAATTGTGTTAGTTGATCACTCTTTGATATCTCTCACAGGAACCGAGATAATTTTTGTCTAATAGAAGGTAATCGTATGCTTCTGTTTCAGGAATTACGGTGATCAAAATGGAATGTTCTGTATGGTTTGGATAGTGAACCTTAGGCTAGTAAAAATTTAGCACAAAATGTTCTTGATAAGAAATTTAGTCCGGTTTCCACGACCAAGGGCCATCTCATTGGGTGTAATAGATTCAGAAGAAGAAGGAGAAGAAGCTGCAGGAGAGGATGCCGGTGGGGTCGAGGGCAACTCGAAGACCTGAAATCCGAACCGTCAAAAATGGAACAGTGAATACAACTTTAATTACCGAAGCACCACCATTAAACACGGTGATCAGAGACAAGTTTGAGACATCCAGAGAATCATTATTGACAGATGGTTGGTTCTGGTTAAATGGAGTGGAGGTTGAGCGCAGTGGCTTCTGGAAATGAGAGTAAAGATTAGACGTTTTTATAAAAGTTTTTTCAAGCACCGGGTCTTTTAGAACCTGGATCCGAACGTTTCTGACAGCTAGACATTGCTCTGTTCAGAATTCAGAAGTAAAAAACCGATACTGGCTAGAAAATGATGAGAAACGTTTGAACTTCAGGCAGTAGAAACTAACCGAGATTCTCCGCTGATGCTTCGCTTGCCAAGCCGTCAAGTACTCCTGAGCACCCTTCTCCATTTTCGTCGCAAACGCTCCCGGCTTGCAGTTGTTGATGACCACTGCCTCTGGAGCCAGCGTGAACTTTCCCCTTATCCAACTTCCGTGACACATGACGCTTCTCTGATCACGGAACAGCCAGGAGCAGCATCCACACGCCATTGGTTTCTGGATATCGTGAACTGTCTTCAGATGGTCTTTGGGGAGGATGTTATCCGGGAGCAGGGTGTCACACAAGAGGCAAATGCTTCCAGCGGAGTATGTCTTGCAATGGTGGGTGTGGAGTCGCTTCTCGGTGTGGAAGACGGACTTGCAGATGTTGCAAGTTTTGGTGGTTGTGACTGGGCTCAAGTGTGGAGCGTGTTCTTCTTGGACTTCCTGGAAAAATCTATATATTATGCCCGTCTATTCAAATTTTGCATTGACGCGAAATGAGATCACGCGGGCTGAAAACCCTCATTTTTCTTCAATGCGATCTACTACTATTGACAGCTAGGTATTCTCACCTCGACAGTCGTCTCTCCACCAGTCTCAATTGACCCCGATTCTTGGACCATCGAGTTTGGAGCCTCCGAATTTGGAGCTGGAGGGAATGGAAGTGGAAGGTTGCTAGACTCGGCCAGTCCGTTGAGCATCACCATGGTCATGATCACCAGATTGGATGGTGGAAGAATAGGGATGGGAAGAATCGGATAAGGAAACAGGCCTGGGTTGAACATCTCAGGAGCTGGCAGCATTGGAACATCTCGTTCACTCATCGGGATCATTGGTCCAGACGTTGTCTGAAAACTTTTGAGATTTGAGAAAGATCTCCAGGACAGTATACTTACCAGGGTTCCAACGGTACAATCGTACCACTTCTTCGGCCAATCGTCTGGAATCGGAGTTGGAGTTTTGGGAGAGGCAATTGTAGAGGTTGGCAGTAGAAGATCACATGAGTCCTGAAATTAGACATAGATTTTCACAACAAAAATGGGATTCTTGCTTACCGTGACTGATGGACTCAGCGCAGGCATATCCAGAGACAACGGACTGCTCAGGTCCGGGCGGTATTTAGACATCTCTGAATGTGCTAATGAGCCAAATTGATAGAGCCAACTGAGCATCCTCCCATCGGGGAAGTACGGTATTCTCCGCCCTCTTTTTATGGAGGGTCTTCACTTCTTTTGTATATAATATCTTTTACGATCTCCGTCAGGCTTCTTCTCCTTGTCGGAAGAGCTCTTTGAGAAGGTGTCGGCAGGCCGACGCCTTCTGGCGGGAAACTTTCGCGCGTTTCTATGGCTAGATTTGTTTATAATATGTTTTACGATCTTGGTGGCTTCTACTCATCACTTCTGTTAATTATCGGAGGAGTTCTTTTAGGAGGTGACAAGAAGCCGACATCGTTTTTAGGATGGGTGGGAGTACGGCTTATTCTTTGTTGAAAAGTAACTTCGAGGGGTCGAGAAGTGACCAACAATCCGGTAATCCAATTTTTGTGGAAGCAACTCTTGATTTTCATTATTATTGTTGACAACTTTAGTTTCGAAGACTGCAGTAAACTCAGTCAGAACCTGTGAAAAAAAAAATCGAAAAAGAAATTAGCACTGACTTTAGTCGAAATTGAATCTCGATTCACTGTACGCGATTTAAAAAACTTGAGGAAGGTTTGGAAAAAAGTTGTCATTTTCAAAATGAAGCTCTAGGTTTGCTCAATGCGTCGATAAACTTTCAGAAAATCGAGCGATGGGAAAGTACTTTTCAGTTGCTCAATTTTGAGCATTTTCAACGAAGTTGAACGGAAAATTATCGAATTGTATAGCTTACTACACGGTGTTGAATACATTCAAAGTGCCTTGAATTTGAAAAAAAAGATAGCTATAGAAACCATTCGGAAATGTATTTATGTATTTACTGTGACACAGACTTCTCTCCAATTAGTGTCAACTGGAAAGAACAGTACCTGTTTCACAAGCTGGACGGTCCCTCATTGTCCAATGTGTCTAATGCATTCATAACATCTTCCATGCTCATCGTATCCCCGTCTGGCGATTGTGCAACCTACAATACTCCCAGAATCTTGCGAGAAATAGCCCTTCGGTGTCAACGCAATTTGGCCCCAGCTATCGTCCAACAGGAGTCAGCCGACGCTTGTTGCGCATGAGACGACGTTGAGTCTTCCTGTTCTCCGCCTTCTTTTCCTACGCATCTGTCTTCACCGATTGCCCCCGAACAGTCCCAGCCTCCCAACCGTGTATTGGACAACGTGCAACATTTGAGAAGGAATGTACTACAAATAGTTTATGGGTTATACTTCATTCACAAAAATCAGAAACTCACTAGACGAAAACTTTAAAATCATTTAACATTCAAACAAAAATTTCACAACTTATTTATCAAACAACATTCGACGAAACCTTCAGGACACAAATAAAATCAACGAGAAGAAAACTGTGTAAAAATCATTTGAGCAGGTCCTCAATACGGAAACCCTTCTTCGTCTTCTGGACGAACTTCGCAAGTTGGGTAAATGATGAATACCCATGGAATCTCGGTGGGTTGTTGCGAAACGGGAGGACTGGGGGAGGATGTATCGGACGGCGGTGAAGAAGAGGTGGAGGGAGTCGAGATCTGGAAAATATGAGTTTTCAGAGTCGTCTCCAATGAGGTTTTATCCACTCACCATTCCAATCCCTTCAATTTTTTTGGATTTCGTTTCCTCCTTATCATTCCTTCCACTGGCCATCTTCCTCTCCTCCGCATGCTGCTTCTTATGCGATCTGTAGAAGTGAGCCGTCAGATATCCTTTTTGAGTGAATGACATCTCACAATATAGACATTGGTCTGAAATTTTCGATGTTATGCCGCTCCGCTTTTTTTTTTCCAAAACTCACGTTCATACTGTGTAAGTGGCATCAGACAATGCCTGTGAGCCTCGGAGTAGCAGTGATTTCCGTTTTCGCACATTTGACGCTCTCTGAACTGATGACGCTGGAGGTAGCCTTCACTTTGGAAGAACAATCCACATCCTTCGCATTTGAGCGCTGAAATTTGAAAGTTCAAAATAGAATATGAAATGTTGAAACTCACCCATTGCCGATGTCTTTGAGAACTCTGGGTTGTCGGAAGAAGAGGAGAAAGAGGAGAGCACGACGGTGAGCAATATGTAGAATGACTCAAGAAGAAGACTCGCATGATGAATCCAGGGGTTTTTGGGCGGAGTCAGACAACCGGTGTGCTGGGTTGCGATGGATGACGATACGGTTCTTGTTGGCGGGAAAATACGGTAGATATGAACAGTTTTGTCAGATGTACCAGATATGAACAAAAAGTTCAGAATTGTGGATTTTAGGTTGTTCTCAAACGAAAAACTCGAATCCCGATGTCAGTAACTTGGAAATCGCAGAAAAAACGTCTCATATTTCAGGTTTCAATATCTTTTGAAACGCTTATCTGGATCTCAAACTCAATTTGAAAGAAAATAATTGATTTGGATGACAGTCGTGTCCCCAAAACTAAAACCGAGAATGTTGAGCAGGGATCGGCATTAGTAAGTTTCGGAGTTTCTTCTGCCGATTTTCGAATATTTTCTTGTCAATTTCTGGTCGAAATTATCAACTTAGGACCGGTTCATTTTGCGTGAAATTTTGAAGGTTAGACAACTATTGACCATCTTTTGTAGCCGTCTGGAATTTCGAGGTCTAGCTCTGTCTAAAATTGTGTATATGCTGTACTGAACTGATAGCTGACGTAGAACAGAACATTTTTATTAGTATGAAATAGGAGAACACGCATATGTATACAAGTGAAGACAAACAAAATTGAACAAAAGAAAAACAGTCAGGTTTAAATGTGGTTACAAAAAATAAACATAACATTTTCAGTCATCAATTCTAGACGGCTCAAGGTTCTTTTTATCCGACTCGATTTCTGAGTCGTCCTTCTCTTCCACGACTGTTAACAGATTGGTGTAGTCTGCGGATGAAACAAACAATAGTGGTTGTATGCTCTGAAAATCCATAGATTTGATGGATACAGTATTCGATTATAAGTTTACCTGACGGTCAGCAAGACTCTCAATATAGGCCTTCAAGTCCTTCACAAACTCCTCGAGTCGTTCCTTTTCAGATTGACTTTTGATGGAGTTGTGGATTGGCGAGGGACAGGGGATGGGGTCTTCTTCGGGCATTGATAAGACCTGGAATCCCGTATTTTCAAGTTTCAAGTCTTGACTATCATTTCAACTTATGTACATTTTCTGTTTCCATAGCTTCCAATCCTAAAGCCTTGAGGAAGCTGATTTTATCGGAATGATATTTACTTGTATGAACCGATCGGCCAACCTGTAGTACTCCCAAAATCTTGCGAGAAATAGCCCTTCGGTGTCAACGCAATTTGGCCCCAGCTATCGTCCAACAGGAATCAGCTGACGCTTGTTGCGCATGAGACGACGTTGAGTCTTCCTGTTCTCCGCCTTCTTTTCCTACGCATCTGTCTTTACCGATTGCCCCCGAATAGTCCCAGCCTCCCAACCGTGTATTGGACAAACGTGCAACATTTGAGAAGGAATGTACTACAAATAGTTTATGGGTTATACTTCATTCACAAAAATCAGAAACTCACTAGACGAAAATTGACTAGAACAATCCAAAATTCAAACGAAACATTCACAACTTATTTATCAAACAACATTCGACGAAACCTTCAGGACACAAAAAAATATACGAGAAGAAAACAGTGCAAAATTCATTTGAGAAGGTCCTCAATTCGGAAACTCGGTTTCTGAACGAATCTCGCGAGTTGGCTTGGGTAAATGATAAACACCCATGGAATCTCGGCGGATTGTCGGAGAACTGGAGGGCTGGGGGTTGTCACGGACGGCGGCGAAGAAGAGGTGGAGGGAGTTGAGACCTAGAAAATTGGAGATATCGGACCATCCCAAGAGATGTCATCCACTCACCATTTCAATCTCGTCTTCACGTTCTTCGAGTTTCGTTTCCTTCTTGTCATTCCTTCCACTGGCCATCTTCCTCTCCTCCACATGCTGATTCTTATGCGCTCTGCCCAAGTGAGCCGTCAGACGTTTTTTTTTGTCGTACGACATCTCGCAATAAGGGCATTGGTCTGAAATTCTCGATGTTATGCCGCTTCGTTTTTGATTCCAAAACTCACATTTATGCTGTGTCAGCGGAATCGAGCAATGCTTATGAGCATTGGAGCAAAGGTGGTTTACGAATTCGCACTTCTGACGCTCATTGAACAGATGATATCGGAGGCGGCCTTGGCTCGTGTAGAACAATCCACATCCTTCGCATTTGAACACTGAAATTTGAAAATTCAAAATAGGATATGAACTATTGAAACTCACCCATTGTCGAGGTTTTTGGAAACTCTGGGTGGTCAATGGAAGAGGAGAAAGAGGAGATCACGACGGTGAGCAATATGAAGAATGACCCAAGAAGAAGACTCGCATGATGAGTCGAGAGGTAATGGGGGCGGAGTCAGAGAACCAATGTGTCAGGTCGCGATGAATGAGGATACGGTTCTTGATGACGGGAAAATACAGTAGATATGAGCAGTTTTGTCAGATGTACCAGATATGAACGAGAAGTTCAGAAGCGTAGAGTATCAAGTTGTTCTGAAACGGGAAACTCGAATCCCGATGTCAGTAACTTGGAAATCGCAGAAAAAACGTCTTATATTTCAGGTTTCAATACCTTTTGAAACACTTATCTGGATCTCAATCTCACTATCAATTTGAAAGAAACTTTTATCGATGAATTTGATTGACAGTCGGGTGTCACCAAAACTAAAGCCGAGAATGCTGAGTAGGGTTCGGCATTAGTAAGGTTCAGAGGTTCTTCTATCGCACGGGGTTGCAGTCTGCTTGGGCGCGGTCGCGATCGGTGATGCGGACTGCGTAGCGACTCACAGTTCAAATTTTCACTGAAAAATTTCTTGTCTTCTTGCCAAAGTTTTTATTGGCACTTCGCCAGGGTCGCTCGCAACTTGCTCTGAGTACCCATTTGCAACCCCCGTGCTGTCGATTTTCGAATGCTTTCTTGTCAATTTCTGGTCAAAATTATATACTTAGAACCGGAAGTTAAGAGAGATGTTGGTCATCTTCTGTAGCCGTCTGGAATTACGAGGTCTAACTTTGTATGAAATGTTGTATAAACTGTATTGAACTGATAGCTTACAAAGCTTACAAATAGAACAAAACATGTTTATCAACAGAAAATCGGAAAATACGCATATGTACATTAGAGAAGACAAACAAAATTGAGGAAAAGGAAATTAGTCACATTCGAATTTAGTCACATAACATTTTCAGTAATAAATTCTAAATAGCTCAAGGTTCTCTTTATCCGCCTCCATTTCTGATTCAACCTTCTCTTCCACGACTGTTGACAGATTGGTGTAGTCTGCAGATGAAACAAACAATAGTGGTTGTATGCTCTGAAAATCCATAGATTTGATGGATACAGTATTCGATTATAAGTTTACCTGACGGCCAGCAAGACTCTCCATATAGGTCTTCAAATCCATCACAAACTCTTCGAGTTTCTCCTCTTCAGATTGACTGTTGATGGAGTTGTAGATTGCGTAGGGAATGGAGATCGCGTTTTCTTCGAGCAAGACCTGGAATCCCGTATTTTCATGTTTCAATTCTTGACTATAATTTCAACTTACATTATCTGTTTCCATTCCGAAAGCCTTGATAAAGTTTACTTTATCGGCATGATATTTACTTGTATGCCTCGATCTGCCGTCTTTGGTGGCATAAGCCAAATCGCAGAACATGCAGCAATCTAAAATTAGTCAAAAATCAAATTCTGAATCCTCCCAAAACTGCAAACACTTCTTCTCCGCTTGTCGTCTCTTGACCCATCTCTCCGAGTAGATCTTCGGAACTCCATGCACTTTTTCTCGGTGTTTGTTGACACATTCGGCGCGAGAAAAACGCTTGGGACAAAGAAGGCAATGATCTGAAAAAGAAAAAAAAGAAGGCATTTTAAAAATCGATAGGTTCTTCACAGTTACATTTTTTCTCGACCTTCGAGGTGAATACTTTCATGTGTTTATCTGCTTCGTGCCGGCGCAGATTACATTTTTTGTTGTAGCTTTTAGGACAAAAGGAGCATTTGACTGGAAGAGATGGATTAAGAAATTTTAGAGATTCTTGAAACTTACAGTGCTGTTTGTTCCATTCAGATGCGAACATTTGTGACCTTCGAAGTAGGAAGAAACAGAACACTGGCTTTGATCGACAAGTGGGTTTGATTTGGACGGTGTGGAGAGTTGGGAATTTCTGAGAAGAAGAAGAAGAAGAAGACTCTATGAGAACATGCGAGACTATCTCGGAAGGTGTGGGGAGGGGCGAGAGGACATCTGCATGGTTATGATGAGCAGGAGAAAAAGAAGAAGACTTGACGCAACACGCGTTAGCTGTCTCCTGTTGGACGATAGCTGGGGCCAAATTGCGTTGTCACCGAAGAGCTACTTCTCGATAGTTTCTGGGAGTACTGTAGGTTGCGTAATCGCCAGACGGGGAAGGATGAGCAGGGAAGATGTTATGAACACACGATTAGGATGAGGGGCTGTTTAATGTGATGTTTATGAAAGGGTTAGGTAGCGTCTTTCCTCAGATGGACGGGTACTTCCTTTCCTTCACTATGAGCAAGTTTATTTCTGTTCCCCTAACAGATATCAAAGAGTGGCCAGCTAACAAAATGTTCAGAAGATTGTGTTCCAAATTTTGTTAGTCCACAACTTTTTCATAACTTTAACAAGAACCGAGATAAATTTGATGAAAGTAACGGTTAAGAGAACATACAATGTTTCACGAGTTTGGTGAATCAGTCCAGTTTAACAGTTGTGAAGATTCATTGAACATTTATTATCAGAATCAAGCATTCAAAAACAAAACTTTCATTTCAGGTTGAAACACACAAACATGATGATATGCAGGCAACTAACAGACAGTACATAATCATTCGAGGTCTAGAATTTCGCTAATCATGAAACTTGGCTTCTTTGGAGTTTCGCGTGGAATAGGTTCATGGATAGGAGGAGTCTCCGATGACGTTCGCTGCCAGAAATATTCAGAATGTTTACTTCGTTCATGTTGTCTCTGATATCTGTATCGGACGTAGGATCGTGGACAGAAACGGCACTGGTCTGAAAATTGGAACAAATTTTGAACTTGTCGTCTAGAACTTGTCTTTTGGTGGCCTAGAAATCCAAATACATCTATGTACATATCTTTACGATCTAAATTTTCAAAACTCACACCGCCGAACCGGAGGGCGTCCGATATCATGCATCCTGGACTGGTGGAACCTGAAGTGACCAATGTGTTGGTAGAACTTGTTGCAGATTTTGCACAGGTCTGAAAGGCTAATAGTGAAAATGTTTCTACTCTCGAAACTTACATAATTGAGGCTCTGGGTGAGTGTCCAGAAACCATTTAGCTATGAAGCTCGGATCGGATTGATGGATGTTTTCCAGATGCTTCTTGACCGTATGTCTGTTGGAGAGCATTCTATCGCAAAGTGGACATTGGACTGGAAGAAGATATGTAATTTTTTTGAATGAATTTTCACTGTTCTGAGATTTTGGAATTCGATAATAAGGTCTATTGAACTTTTGGGTCTTAAAGGTCTCCTTCTGAAATTTGAGAATAGCTTTCCCTGGAACGTAGAATCCAGACCTTTCGGAATCTCGAAACTTCTAGGAACCCCAGAGTTCAAAAATCTCAAACCTCCCATAACTGACCCTTTTCTCCCTCCGTCACCGGAACCTTCTCAGTTGTGAAATGCACTTTTCGCAGGTGTTTGTCCAGCGCAGTCTTATTGTGACAAAGCAGTACGCACTGAGTGCAGCTCGATGCGAAAATCCGATCCAAATCGCTCTGGCTCAGAACTTGCATTGAGTTTGTTCCCATGCTAAGGAGTGGAGGTGAGTCTGATTGCATTCGAATGTCTGGAATCGAAAAATATGAATTGTATTAGCATCCTCGCGTTACTTTGGCCGAATTTATCTCGATTCCTGTAGCAGCTCTTAATAAGTGATCAATCAACAAAACATTTCTCATTTTGTTTCAAACATTTTGTCAGTTGACCACTTTTTGAGATCTTTTACAGGAACCGAGATAAATCTGGTCAAAGTTACGGTAAGGTTTAGAAAAATCTGACCGTTAGTAACCGTTTTTCAAGTTCCCTCTTCACTTGGAAAACGGTACAGTTTTTCATTACGTTAGGGCACCTTTAAGAGTAACTCCAAGTAACCATGCGTGTATGTAAAAGTACACAGTTCTTTTTGAAAAGTACTTGCCAAAAAAGGACAAAAACTATTACCCTTCTCACCTGCCGGCAGCAAGTTCATTCTCGTCGCAGTGAAAGTGATAACGCGGCCGTTTGAAAATGAAAACGTCTCGACGTCCCGACCGGAGAGAGGTTCGGTGGTATGATATGATTGCCAAAAAATCAAATTCTCCCCTAAATCGTGCGGTTCTTTTTTTCCCCAAGGAAGAAAAAGTTGCTGTCGGTTTTCTCTCGAAAATTAAAAATGATACGGTTTCCCTTTTCTCTTTCGTTTCGAATCATGTTCTGTATCTCAATGAAGAAAAACTAGCGTTTTATCAATTGACTTATCATCGAAATTGTCTTTTCGGGAGAAGAAGAGAAAAAGTTGTGATGTTTTCGTTGAAAAGAAAAGTTACGGTGACAAGAACTTTTTTCTGATGGAATTGCCCTTCTCTCTCAATATTTTCTCAAGAGAAATCTGAATAGAACTGGGGTTCAATGTACTTTATTGGTCGGAAAAAGAAAAACAATGCCCGTTGCATCATCGAGATCAAGAGTATATATGGGTGAAGATTACATAAATCCTGAACCGCCACTTTAACTAAACTCATCTTGGCTCTTTTAACAGATATCGAGAAATAGTCCACTACAAAATTGCTGCTCATGATGTCATCATCATTTTGTTAGTTGATTACTTATTGATATCTGTTAAAAGGAGAGAGATACATTTGGCCAAAGTGAAAGGTTCGGATGAAATTATAATACAAGGGAAATCACGAATTTCAGCCTCTCTCTCTCATCACACGAAGCTAGTTCCCCGTCGGAACTCTTTCAGAGGCATTCTCTCTCCGATCATCGACTGACTGCTGTTGGCACGATGCGTCCGATCGGCACGGTTTCCACCGACGAGACACGACGAGGCTGACGTTCTTCTCTCGATCATCTCCATCGCATGCCGACTTCTCTTTCGGGATTCTGGCACGTTGTCGACGATGACGGTGGAGGAGGTGACCATGGAGACGGTTCTGCGAACGATAAGCGATTTGGAATGGGTGTTAGTTTGATAGATGGAAGGGTAGGTTGATTGGGAATGAAGGAAAAGGAAAAGAGAGTGCATGGTAAGGGGAGAGTGCAGACAAGCAGACGCTCTTGTTTCTCGGCACTTTGTCTTTGAACGGTCATAACTCACGAGTGGCTCAAGGTAGAAAGAAACTTTAAACTGGAAAAATGTTGGAATTTTCCTAAGCTAAATGTTTGTAATTGACAACGTTTTGATAACGTAACTGATTTTAGAGATATGCGCTTTTGAACATGGCCGACACGTTTACTTTTGGAGCTTATAACTCAAAAATGATTTTAAGCTAGATAAAAACTTTCAATTAACAAAATTTGAGAAATTTTATAAGCTACAATTTTATAGTTAACAACTTTTTGATAACTCTACTTCATCTTGAATTATGGTTGTTTGAATAGTTACACCGACGGCTGTTTTCGTACCAGTTGCTGTAAGTTTTCTTTGCTGTTCAAGAAGTCGGGGGAAAGTTTCAAGCTTTTTCTGCCAAGCACATTGTATCATTATCCACATGCTCCATATATATTGATACATATATTTATTTACAGCCAAAGCGGGAATTTCAACAAGCATTCACAACATAGAGAATCTTATTCGGAGAGAAGCATGTCTTGGGTAGGGGGAAGAAGCCATGCGGAGGAGAGAGTATACACGTAAAAGTTCGGGCAACAACGAATTTTTTGGTTTTTGAGATACAACGAAAAATTTGGATTGATTTTGAACTGGAAGAATGGAGAAGGTGTGAGGAGGGGTAGAAGTCAACCCGTGTTCTTGAAGAGAAGCGAGGGAATTTTGAAAGAGGTTGGACTGTCTACAGCAATCAACAATTTCGATCGAAATTCCCCATAACAAATAAGAAGCAGATACATACAAATAACGATGATGAGAAAATAGGATCACATGTCGGTGGCCCTACACGTGAGCCGCCACACTTGTATACCTCGTCGATTTCCGCAGAATGCCCTGTTTCGTCTGCATCAGAAGACGTTGACGGAATGAGGCCGACGAGAGACAAAAGAGCACAAAGTTGAGCGCCTTGCCGAGCACGACGAGAATTGTGCAGATTGCACTCTGCAAAAACGGAAGGGGGAGGGGTTGCAGAGGCTAGAATTCATTAACTCACCAGAGTGAACCAATCTCGTTGAATGTAGAAAGTCAGGAATGTGACGAAAGCTGATGGGCTCTGGAAGAGGAACTATTGATGTTGAGTGACTTCTAACGATTATAATTCAAGAACCACCGAAGCTATTGAAAAATTGTTAACTACAAAATTGCTCTACATGAAATTTCACACATTTTTGTAGTTGAGCAATTTTCGATAGCTCCATCTCCTTTTGAGTTAGGCATCTGGAAAGATAGAGCCCCTACTTTCCGTCACAATAGAGTGAGACGCAGGCGACGAGTGTGACTGCGCCCTCCTTGCTGAGCTCACGCTCTCGTGCCTAGCGAGCACACTGACTTTGATAAGAAATACCTCAAGAACCATAAAAGCTATCAAAACGTTGTCAACTACAAAAATATAGCACGTAACATTTTACACAACTTCACAACTTTCACATTTTTCCTATCATCAACCACTTTTGAATAATTAGCGCTCAAAGTCAGACTTTCAGAGGGCGAGCGCTAAGAGAAACGCGACTGTCTGAGTGTCAGAATCTGTACCTGTGTTATCGTGAAGCATGTGACAATCGCTGTGACCGTAATCGTGACCTTGTGTTCTGTTTTCGCCTGTGATCCGTATTGAGAGTCCCCTCGAATAGTTTTAGACGGCTCAAAGAGTTTTTGTCTGAATCAAGAAGCATCAGATTGTTTTACTTGTCCTGAATCCCTTACCTCTGCCTCAGTGTCAAAATAAGCATCACATTGAAGATGATAACAAGGATCACGGGAATCAACACGACGAAAATCGCGTTCACCTGAGGACCATACCGTACCAGCGACTTCATGAGTTCCGAGTTGGGATTGGGTTCGTTTCGAAACCATCGTTCCGAGTTGATCTCGATGCACGCCACGTGGTATTGGGTGCCGTTACAGAAGAGCTTCTCGGCACACGCATGACTGACATGGTTGTAGGAGGTGAGGATGAATGTGGTCACCACGATGATGGAGACCACGTTTCGAGGGGTGAAGAACTGGAAGATTGGGAGCTCTCATACTCAGATTTTGTGAACTCTTCGGAATTCGTTGGTTTGTTTTTTACTGATCTACTAATATCCAGAAGTGTTACTCACCTTTGCCTGTTTCCTCACCGACAATGGATATTTGATGATGATTAACCGCTCCAGACATATCACAAAGACCAACCTTAACAAATCGAATTTTCTCTACCATTCTAGATTTCCACCCACCACGTAGCCGTCGCTATCGACCAATTCGTCATTCCGATAATTTGAAATTTATACTTTCCGTAAAACTTTCGAAACCAAAGCGCCGTCTCGAACATTTCATAATGAGCCATCGAATGGGGCAGAATCACGATGAGACTGACAATGTCGGCTACGGCGAGACACGCAAGAAGTTGGTTGGACCTGAAGCCACATTCAATTGGACTAAGATCTTCTAGGTCACCCTACCTCGTCCTTAAGTTCGGCGCCAAAAGAACTGTAAGATTCAAAATGTTTCCAGAGATTCCAAAAAGTACGAGAATCGGAATGATCGTTCCAATGAGGACTCCTTCTGTGGAATTTACAGATAGAGACATCTGCCGGGCTGTCAGACAGATGTCCGTCGCTGATTTCGACGGTAACGTTGTATTGTTGGACATCTGGAAATGTGAGATAGTATAGATTTCTAAAAAATGCGATCGAACAACAAAATAAGATGAGCAATGAACTTTTAGATGACAAATAAGACAAATTGGAGGAGTACTATTTAACACATATACCAGGAAAATGGGCGTTTTGTTGACAGACCAAATATGTAAATCGAAAGGACCATTGAGAAAACACCAAGCTTAAGTGCTGTCTGGTTGATTTGAAATATGAAAAAAACAACAGAAGATAGTGTGAGAAAACGAGAGACGGTAGACTATCTCCTCTCTTTTCATGCTCTTCCTCTGGAAGGCAAACTTTAAGGGCGTATAACTCGAGAACTATAACAGATAAAGACAACGTTTATATTAATCATTTGTGTGAAATTTTATACTCTACATTTTTGTAGTTAACAACTTTTTGATAGCTTTAACGGTTCTAGAGATGTAGCGTTTCAAAGTCAGCGCTCTCATTTGGGACGAGAGAGTAGGCGCCGCAAAGAGGGCGCAGACACACTCGTCGTCTGCGTCTCTCGCTTTTCTGATACGCCAACTTTCAAGACGCATAACTCAAGAAGGGGCAGAGGTATCACAAAGCTCTCAACTACAAAAATGTGTGAAACTTTAAGAAGATGAATTTTGCTGTTCGCCGATTTTTGTTAGCTATAGTCGTTCTAGAGTAATGATCATCGCAAGTTGTAGAAAAAAAATTGACAAGTGTGAAATCATGCTTTGAAAAAAACGATTTTGGAAAACTTAAAGACTTTTCGATCACAGATTGAAAAGTGAGTGGGAGGGAGGGAAGTCTTTCCAGATGACCTTATAGTGGTTATTTCGGGGGGACCGCAAGTTTTCAAATAAACAAAAGTGACCTAAAAATAATCCGCCCATCCCACGAGGACTCGAGATCCAAGGGTCGCGGGTCCCGTTATCCTAATCGTTTTCCCATTTCAACTTTGCTTGATATCCAAGAGATAAAGAGAGAGAAAAGAGATCTCGTAAATTAAGAGAGCAGTTGTGAGCAGTGAGGGAAGATTAATTATGTGTGGATGGCTGGAGAGATGACTCGTTCCAAAAAAAAAAAAGAGTGAGAAGCGAAAAAAATCCTTTCCTTCTCACCCACACATCTGTCGGATGTGTTTGAGGAGATATTCAGATGAAAGATGACATTTTGGAAGGAAAAACCCGAAGAAGAAAATGGATAATTGAAAAGTTGATGTGTGCTTATGTGTATGTGAAAATCTGTTTTGTTTGCAGACATGTCCTCGTGACGATGGAGGATCCATCGGAGCAAGAGCACATGGAGCAAGAATGAGGAATCGAAAGGTTATATCGGATGCGTTGACCTTGGAAAAGAATAATCCTGAAGAACGGGCGGCCCTACTATTACTGATTCAAAAATGAGGAAACGAAAGGTTATCTTGGAGGCATTCAATGGATCGCTAATGACTGGGTCCTTATTACTGATTCGTCACTTGGTACTCAAGCGTCTGTCTGCAGCAAAATATTCAATGGAAAAGAAGAACTATACGAGTCTGGAGAAAGAAAAGTGCATTGATCTGGGAAAATTAGATTCCGATGTGTGTGTATTGGAGGAAGTAAGATGATGATAGGAGGAGGAGGAGGATTCTGAGCTTTTGAACCATGAATACTTGATTAGAGAGGGAGCCATTTTTTGCTAGTTGATCTTGACTGAATATTAATTTTTGGAGTAAAAGATTTTGATTATTTCCATCGGTCCACTGGAACTTGGGATAAGTTTGAAGCGAATCGAAGAACCAAGATTTCCATCACCGTGAAAATAAACTATTAGCGTCCGCAAAAGTTGGCACGTTTTTGTTCGAGTAGATCAAATCCAACTGAAAACTGGAATGATGGCATTTTTGATCTACCTGGGCTAAATTTTCTACCGAAGATTGAGATGGAGCGTGTCGACAACGCTAATAACTGACTGTCATTTAAAAACAGTAAAAAAAAGGTTCAATCTAGCAAGCGTAACTTCTAGAGTCTTACTCCGAATCCTAACTCAAATTCTCTCAGAACTCTAAAAACTATAAATTCTAGGCAACAACCTGTATACAACTTCTCTCCCCTCTCCTTCAGCTTCTAACAATACTCCTCAGCAAACTTTGTTGTATTTTCAGAGCAAATAACGACCTAGAAAAGTAACAACTACCCACTCTCTTTTCAAACTGATCTCAGACTTTGGACAACTTTTTGATGTCGATGTGGTATGAATCAAGGCATAATCGAGTTCCAGAATCGACATAATTCCATTGAAAATAGTGTCTATTCTGACTTTTGACCCCAAAACACACGAAATTTGGCATATACTAAACGAAAGGGAATTTTGGAAGAGAGGAGACAAGATCGGCAACAATCTCATATAAAATGAAGGTAATTTGAGTCAATTCAAGAGGGAGTTTAGTTGAGAGGCGGAGGGAGGGGGTCCTGCTCCGAAAAACAAATGTCTCTCGTGACGAAAAAAAAGGGGAGAAGAAGACGTCCTTTCTTCTGATATGACTAATTAGAGCAAGACATCAGCGTCATGGATCGGATTGCAAACGGGGCGATTCGGGAAATCGTGTTCTGATTCGATGCACGGGGGATGAGAAGGAGATGGAGCACACTTTAAGGAGAGTTTGAGCTTTTCCGATGAACTGCACATGGAGCAAAACTCGAAAATGATTGATGTCTTTATTGTCGTCTTATTAACACTTCGACGATGTGTCCTTGTGAGTCAAAAGTTGAGGAATGGATAATAGGGTTCTGCAAGGTTTGGCGACGCGCTCCATCTCAAAGGTTGGTGCTAAACTATGTGTTGGACAGCGTTTACGTAGATCAAATTGACCTTAAAATTCGAGGGTATAGTTTTTGATCTACCATCGCCAAAAAAGGCGCGAAAATTCTGTACAAAAGATTTGTTTAATTTTAAGAGTTTTTGTCCTAAAATGTTTCTAACAATCTGCATTTTCTGACAAAACTTGTCTACATGTAGACAACAAGAACTCTCGAGATCATGATTGAGATTTCGCAAAATATGAAAACGACAACAGATATTATAAAACAACTTTACAAAACTCTGACAAATATGTGACTTTGTTCACCAAAAACTTTTTCAGCCACAAAATGGGCGGAGCCTAAGATCACAGAGAGAGCTGAAAATGGGGAACCACGAGACTCTCAAGCGTCAATCGACACGAAATGAAATTACCGGAGAGCTCTTTTTCGTTTTTTTTTGTTTTTTTCGGAGATATCTGCTCATTGATGATGATGAAGAATATGGTAATTGGATATATGGTTGAAGTAGTCGAAATGGGAAAAAAGTCAAGAAGTAGAGAGAAGAAGGAAACGGAAAGGAGAAAAAGGGTAAGCGTAGAGAAAAGAGGTCAAATATTGGAGTAGAATCATGATGGATTTTACTGGAAGAGGAGGAAGAATCGAAATGAGAAACACTGGACAAACAATAGTCCAAGATTGCCCTATCTCTCTCTCTCTCTCTCTCTCTCTCATTTTCAGAAGACGTCCATCACGACAAACACGGGCGGTCCGGGGAGGGAAACGGAAACAGACGGGGTAGTAGGGTAGTGATAAGAAAAAGGGGTCATTGACGTATTTGGACGGGGGAGGAACGGGAGCAACAGGAGCACATGGGTCATGTGCATGACGTTAACTTGTATAGTTTCGAAAGATATATGTATATAGGAGCCCAGCTGTGAAGAAGGTGTCAACTCGATTATGTTCATTAGAAAAAAAACTTTGTCATTCTTTTTTTGGTGCTAACAAGTATACGTGTTGTGCGCATTGGTGCAAGATAGGAATCGAGATGGAGTCGATTTTGAGTTTTGTTCGAATTGAGAATGATCAGGGTGCTAGATTTGTTGTCAACGCTCTCCATCTCAAGCTTCGAACCAAAATGTTTGGCGAGTTTTCAGGACGAGTGGGTCAAAAATCCAAATTCTGAGTTCCGAGATTTTCATTTTGATATAAATACCAGAGCTGAAAACCGCGAGCAAAACGGAGTTGAGAACCGAAAATTGAGAGGGAATTTTGGCGATCATCAATTTTGAGCGACGCGCTGCGTGTCGCGTTGCGTGCGTCCAAAGCAGGTCGAAATATTATAAATTCGCAGTCTGTTGGCACACTTTAAAAGGCGCACAGACAAAGTTCTCAGGATATCTCGCCGCTCATTTGATCTCTTCCCATTAAATTCCGCGGCGCCAAATTTATACTTCAATTCGCGCGGTTAAGTTGAACAGGGAAGAGATCAAATGCGCGGCGAGATATCCTGAAAACTTTGTCTGTGCGCCTTTTAAAGTGTGCCAACAGACTGCGAATTTATAATAGTTCAAAGCCGAGCTAAGGTAGAAATATCATTTTCAGCCGATAATAGAGTACTACCGCCCTCGCTAAAAGATTGGTTTTTCAGATTTCAAACGCATGCAGCGCTACTTCACTGACGAATTCATAGTCGAACATGCAAAACTGGTTCAACCGATTTCTATAACTAGAAATGTGAAAATCTTTAATGTGTAGTTGTTTAGTGAGGTTCTAGTCACCTCTTATCTATTCCAACTTTGTCATCATTCTCGGTTAGTTAAGGTCTATTGAGCTGGAAGATAAACCACCCAGCTGGAGTCTAGGTCAAAAAACAAAAACTTCCCAAGCAAAAAATGATGACAACTCAATTTTCCTAGAAATTTCTGTCTAATCCAAAATCCTCTTAAAACTCGGACATCTTCTTCTTCTTCTGCTTCTTCGTCGTCAGCTGGCCACTTGTCGTCGAATCTTCTCGACCTTTTTCGAATCTCTTGTGATGATGTCGAGACTTCAGAGATCATTACTCTTTCTCTTTGAGATCACCCAGATTCTAGAAGAGTAGATCAAAAAAACAAGAAACATCGCAGAACACTTGGTTTCCTCCTTGATTTCCGAAAAACGACACGTCCGAAAGAAAGAAGAAGAGAGGGTGAACACAAAACATTCAGAAACAGAATACATTCCAAAAGTCACATTATCTTTCTTGGAGAGAGATAGAAAAAGTGGAACAAATGTGTCCTTTAAAAAATGTCAGAAATGAGAGATAGGAGGTGGTAGAGAAGCAGAGAATTTCGAACTTTTTGAAACTGGGGAACTATGCAAATGCGCTCTAAAGAACTCAAGGGGCAACGTTTTGGCGGAAAATTGTAATTCATAATCAAAGAGTCCGATGTTTGATCTATGTACCATTGCTTTAAAAAAAAACCTTTTGTCCCATAGAGCGCACTTTCTATCTGCATGAGCCCACACAAAAGATGTTCCGTTTTGAGAGCAACCTTATCTATGAATGGGTGCAACAATAAAGAAACATTATAAAACTATTTTCTGTTTATTCCATTTTTCTTTCTCTCTTTTCGCCTCTCATCTCCACTATTTGTTTCATTTTCGAAAAAAATTGGGGACGAAAGAGGACCTAATTTTGCTAATGGTTGTGGCGAGAGAGAGAGAGAGAGAGAGAGAGAGCGCAAAGGAAAAATTGAGGGCACACGGAATTTCGAGAAGGAGTGAAATTGTCTCGAGCAGAGCTCATCGAACCCTGATGGGGAGGAACACTTTGATACTGAAAATAAAGAGATGGAAGCTGGTAATAGGAGTTTATTTTGGATGTAGAGCCATCAATCATTCTTTCGAGTTCTGGACCGCAAGTGAGAAGGGCGGAAATTTGTGTAAAATTGGTCAACGTTTTTAAAGATTCTGATTAAAACACAAAGGTTCAAACTCGAAAGTCATGAGGGGTTGTAAATTTTCTGCCCGAATGAACGTATTTTGATCTGGATCCAAAATACCATCAAAAACTTGCAAAACCTTGCTCATGGCACTAGAGCGAAGAAGCGAGGGATCCTTCTGACTATGAATAACATCCTCAAATGTGGGCGGAGCTTTTAAAACTATTATGGTTTATAAAATCGGAAGATGAGTATGCTAGAGAATCGAGATCTTCGAATTCTTATGAACTTCCATTTTGAATATAGGAATCCCAAGACAGAGAATCTCAGACTCTAGACCAATTCTTATAGTCTAAAAATAGTTCATTAAAAATTTTTCAAGAACCTCATGCTTTAAGAAATGAAGAATCCAAAAACCAAATGTTGAAGTTTTCCAAAGTCTCTCATTGTCTACTCGATAATATTTCAAACCGAACTCTTTTTTTTCTTTCATTTTTTGGATCCTTTCATTTCAGAATACACCGCCAGAAAGAGCACTCAAAGGAGTTATTTTACTAGTTCATATTTCTTTTCTAATCCTACGGTACCTCCAGTGAAAAAAAAGGAGGAAAAGTAACAGAAACAGAAGGGACGCTCAAAAATAACCCAAACTTATCAGTGCTCCGTACAAAACTAATATTTTTTCGAAGAGTGACTAAAATGTGAACTTTTCTTGAAGGCAAGTCAACCTAGAACATATGACTAGACCAGAAAACATTTGTTTGAAGAAGTTGGACTTTTTAGATTCTAGAAGGATTTCAGCAGTCAATAAGAACTCAATGAGTCTCGCTCAGCTGCAGAGAGATTCAAAGTTTATCATAAAGAAAGTGCGTATACTTTGGAGAGACGCAGAGAGAATAAGAGGAAATAACTTATTTACAGTATCCAAGGATCGTTAGCAAAGGTGGAAACAGTAAGATTTTCTCTAAACCTAAAAACTGAAAATGTCACAAGATCCCCGATATCCGCGGATTCTATCGATTCCACAATCCTCCTTCTCCCCCCTACGCAATCAAATGATTCATTGGGGAAAATAAATGAGCAACGGAGAGAAGAAAAAGAGCCGCTCGTTAAAATGTCATTCCTCCTTCTTCTCTCCTGGAGTTTCTTCTGGATCAATTGATGAATTCAGAATCCGATGGACGGACACCGAGAAACACATGCGGAGGAGACTGACCTTTCTCTTGTTTTTTTGTTATTCGATTTCTTATGCAGAAAGAGATAGAGAGAGAGCACCATCTTGAAGATGTCATAAGTTCTCTCCGCCATTTCAAGTGAGAATTGAATTTCGAGAAAAAAGGTGTTCAGACCTTGTCGGCAAAACATCAAAGAGCAATAGGCTCATTGGATTGGATCCTACTGAAAGGGGGGTGCTCCTAGTAGTTGGAGGAGGAAAAGGAAACAAAAAATAATACTATTGTTTGTTGTTTTTCTTCCATCTGGAAACTGATATACCACTTGTATGGGCTACTTGAGGAGAGAAAATGGAGCATAGTTCTTGGAGAGAAAACAAATCGAGCACATGACTTATAAAAGTCAAAAAAGAGAGAAAATGATGTTTTGAGTTACTCGGAATCGGGAATCGGGTTTCATGATTCGTGCTGGACTAGAAAAGTTAGCTTCGAAAAGTGTGGACTAGAAAACTCCAGAACTAGGCCAACGAGGGTCCAAGAAGCTTCAAAACGGTCATCAGAAGCAGACCTGAGGGCTCATTAATCTTTCAAAAGTCTTGAATCGAATGGGCAATTAGGTGAGGAAGAAGTGTGCACTAGAGAGCTCCCAATTAGAAAATTAGGTGAAGTCTGAAATCACCTAGTGGATTTACAACGGAACAGTTGGGCGGAATCTCTGAATGAACAGACTTGAGAGCTTCTCAAATTGATTCAAGCGTAAAAGATTGGTTCTCTTCTCACTGAAAATAGATTTCTTAGAATCTATAACTAAATGAATACAGAGGAAATTAGAGAGGAAGATAGAGAAAACAAGGGATGTTCGAAGAACTTTGGCATATTATTGAGATTCTGAAGGCAGAACAACGTCACAATATGAGAATTCGAATTGAAGAACAAGATTTGAATACGTCGTATCTGTTCAGTATCATGTGTCTAGAATAATCAGAAGACTACGAAAGTTGGAATCAAGATTTGTTTTAGGATGTTAGAATTTCAGATTTAGAATTTTATAGTCACAAGGTTTTTGAGCTCCACACTTATTGTAAATACCCTTCGAAAAGAGATTGAAGATACAGAATCTAGGAAGCAGAAGCAATTTTTTAGTTACGGTCATTCTGAATCTTGGAAAATTTGTATCTTGAAATCTTCATACTTCGAAATCTCATTTGAATCCCAAAAAAAATATTCACATAGATGTCAAACTTTAGATGTTGAAACTCTTGAAAGTAAAGGGTGGAAGATAGGAAAATTGATCGAAATTTTCCAAAAAGACTCTTGGTTTCAGACTCCTATATTCCAGAATTATGGGCCCAGAAAACCAAATAATCTAAAATTTTGAACACGAGTTTTCCAATGAATCAAAAAAACTGCTTCCTCTCCAATAATATATTGAAGAAAACTCTATATTTTGGTCCACTTTCTTGAATCCCTTGCTCTGGAATTCACTGCCGGAAAGAGTACTTAACTAGTCCATATTTCTTCTTCTAATCCTACTGTACCTCGAGTGAAAACTGAAAAAAAAGTTGTAGAAACAGAAGGAGTGCTCAAAGATCAGTTAAACTTATCAGTACTCGGTACAAAACTAATCAATTCAATTATCACATATTCGTAAACATTTTCGGAAAAATTGATGATTACAATTGAAATTTTTCTTCGAGACGAATAAACCTATAGAACATGTGACAAGAACCATGGGGTGACCAGAAGAAGGGGAAAACGTTTTTTTGTTCAGAATTCAAACGAACTTCAGAAGTCAAAAAGAAGTTCGGAGGGAGTCTCGGTCAGCTGCAATGCAAACAAATCGAGTCGTCTAATTGGGTTATCAGAATCTTTTATCGAGCATCGAGAGAGCACAGAATTTGGAGAGACGCAGAGAAATCGAGAGAAAGTGACAGTTGGCTCGAAACGAGTCAGGGGGAAGAGGTTAATAAAAATCTGAAAGGGGGAGACAAATTGAAGGGGCGAAATGAAAGATGAGCTATTTTAGTGGGAAGTTTGTGAACTAATTTCCGGTCTTATTGGAGGGAAATCTGAGATTTTGAAGAAGGAAATTGAGTTTTGAGAACTACAGTAGTCGCAAGGATGAAAAGAGCAAAAAGTTGGATCTGAAGAATAAGAAAAAAAAGAGCGACGAACACAAAAATAGACTAAAAAACAAATGTATGAAGCGTGAGAATTCTGAGGAGGAGAGACATCAAGAATGACTTGGAAATAGACAAAAAAAAACTATCGGAACATCAAAAAGAAAATCGAGGAAAACGGAGATTGTTATCTGGTGTGAAGTTGTTTTAGAGAGGGGTAAAAGACTCTATAAATTTGAAGAGAGAGGACTGAACTTTGATGGGTAGAGTGTTCTGGCATTCTAAAATTAGAGTTTGACAGGGAAACTTTTGGAAGGAAAAGGAGGGTTCCTCGTAAAATTCAAAAACTGATATTAAAGTTAACTTTGAACCTAATTTCAGAACTTCAAAGGTTGGAGTTATGCGTTTCAGAATCTCGGAATGTTAGTTTGGAAAATTTCGAAACCTCCTCAAAATCATAAAAATCTTCAAGTTATAAGAACATGACAGTTTCAGGCAATAAGAGTTTTAGAATGCCTATTCAGAATCTTTAGAAAAAAGATTTGTCAAAAAACCTTCGAATGTCTAGAGTTAGAACCTTACAGAGCTTCAGAATTATCGATCTGAATACCTCGAAACTTCTGAATCTCAGTATTTCAATATCCCAGAAATCTCAGAATTTTAGTCAGATCCCGAAAACTAAACTGGACGATTTCTTGATGATGCAAAAAAAAGGTGCGAATGAACAATTTTGTACCTGAAAACCCAAGAAACCTCTATGACACGTCCCAGGTTCAAAGTGTTCCCGATCATCCCAAAAAAAAGTTACCGCAGAAAAGTTGGCAGAAAGCCAAGATTCCCACAAACTACACGTCCCATGCGTACTTTGTAGTCCAGGTCTGTGCGTTCCAGTGAACTCTCAGAAATCATTGAAATCGAAATCCCGGGGGGAAATCGGATACTCTATCCATTTTCTTACCTTCAAAGTCTAGGTGAACTCTCAGTGATTCCGGAATCACTTATACGGAATGTTGGTTTTTTTTTCTGGGTTCGTGAATGCTCGCAGCTCTCTAAATTGTCAGTTTCAAATTTTAGTCAAGCCTATCAAAAAAGTGGAATCGGTTTTTTTTTGCGGAAAAATCGAAAACAAAGGCGAAAACAATTTTCTGATCCGTATATGTCTTCCGGAGGCTGAAACCGGAAAGTGTGGCGTCTTCTGAATTCATATTTGTTTGCCCTAGATTTCTCATGTTTCATCGGCAAGAGAGAGAGAGAAAGGGAGGGGGCTTTTCGTTTTTGAAAATTACACAATTCTGGAGAGAGAGGAATCGCCAAAAATGTAGATGATGATGACATGACGTATGACTTCTGGAGCACACAAAGAGATGCGAGCGTTTTTAGTACGTTTAATAATAGAAAGCAGAGAGGATCAAGGGAAGGATCAGATTCAGAGGTTGGGGAGGAATCGGAAGATTCTTAAACTAGTGAGGTTTGGAGAAGTGAAGTAACACGAAATCTGTATGAAAACTGATGTTTTGATAGTATTACACTGGTAGATCAAATCGGGAAAAAAAATAAAATAAAATAAAAGGGCTGAATTTCGATTAATAGTACCTGCCAAGAGATATTCATTTTGAGGAAGTTTCAGTGCAAAATGGTCAACTTTAAGCAGTTGAAAAGAGCTAACGACAATCCAAGTCGGTTTTCAGAAGTTTTCAGAAGCTTCTGGAGCTCGGTTTCTCTCAAATAAGCATTGCCTAACAATCTCCATGTTATACAAAAACGACCACCTGGTAGATCTCGAAATCGGTCATCTACGGAACTCCTGCTGGGTGCGGTGTCTTGTGTCTACAAAAGAATCTCTGAATCTTGAGAGAGATCAAATTGTTAAGGTCAAACTTTCTCGGAAGTGAGAGTCTAGACCTCATCACTATTCGGTTGTCTATCCGTCGTGATATCCGAGGATATCCATATCTGTTTGCAGAGAAGACAATAGAAGCGTGGGATTCTTCAATGATTCCCACACACACTCGGAGCAATCTACACACATCGGACAAACTTTTGATCTACTCGAAGATATTTGACCTACTACTTTTTGGGTGAAAAGTGACGTGTGGGTCATCTAAACCATGCGCTCAGGTTGATTTGGAAAATATCAAGTTACAAACAGAAAAAGATGTAAAAACTATTTGATCTTTGAAAATTTGGCGACCTTGAACTCGATGAAATTTCGATCTTTGAAAAGAAAAGGAAAAAGTTTCACAATTTGAACTCCAGATGGCACAAACTACGAAAAAACGACGAGGAATTGCTCCGGAAATCACAACAATTCGAACTCTTTTGAAAAGGGGACGTCTTCACAGAAGACGTGAGGTCTTCAGACGAGGGAAGGTAAAAAGTTAGAGAGGGAAAGAGAGAGAAAAGGCAATAAGAATTGATGTGATTTTGGTTGAGGTGAGGGGAATGAATGAATGGGAATCTATGGAGACGTAGAAGAATCGGAAATAGATAGGAAAGGAGGATCTGTCACATGTCAGAGTTACTGTTTCGGGACGTCTTCGTCCGAGACGCCTTCTGAGAATTCGCGGAAGAAAAGATGTTCTCTCTGAAAACTGGTAACGGAGAGAGAGGGGACGCCTACGCGAAATGGAATTCATAATTTGAGGATGGTCAGGAATCTTGGGTCAGTTTTTTTTCTAATTCTCGACTGTCTATTTTCAATCAATAGATCTGAGTAGGAGTCGGTCTGTATTTGAATTTGGCAGCTGTAAACTGTGAGTTTTTTTTTGTTTCATTTGGGAGGAAAATCAGTCATAACACAAAAACATCGAAAGAGTGCCTTTGTTGCTTATTGTTTTTTTTTCTGTTTTCTTATTTCCAGAATACAGAATTCTTGTTGATCATCTTCCTCCCATCACCAAAGGGGTATTGTTTGGAAAACTGAGGGAGACAAAACAGCAAACACTCCAAATTGCTTTGGTTTCAAGGAAAATAGTTTTTTGTTCAGGTGGCCGAAGTTTTCATGAGATTTCTGGATTGGGTTCACGAAAAACATTTCGAAGTTTCCCGAGTAAAAAAGGAAACTAAACAACTTTTGGGAACAGACTTAAATCATTTCGAGAGAGAGAAGAATATCAAGTTAAACATTTCCAGAACTTTTTAACTTCAACAAACGATTTTGAATAAACTAATCAGAAGTAAATTTTAGCTTTTTCCTGGTTGCTGAACTTTCAATTTCGGAGAAAGTTTGGGCATAGAGCTGCCTGAAAATTGTGAGGTCAACTTCCAAACTATAAAAATTCTAGGCTTAACAATTATTGAAACTTCAAACTACAGTGAATCCTGTAGTAGAAGCAAAACGGTTGCCGTTAATTTTCACAAATTTATCTCAGCTCCTGTGAGAAATATTAAAAAGTGTTCAACTAACAAAATGCTCCTCAGATTGTGAATAACATTTTGTTAGTTGACCACTTTTTGATATCTATGACAAGAACAGAGATAAATTTGGTCAACGTAAGGGATTTACGGTATTTCAAAAAGGGAAAATGGGAGAAAATAAGAAGTAACAGGAAACCTTGAAACTTCACAGTACTAAAAAACATTACTTTGTTTCTCGTCAAGACAAGAGATCTCTAAAACAAATATTATTGCGCTTCTCTGCTTGAAAAATGACCTACACACAGGCAGAACAAAAAAAAACACAGGAAAATGTTTATTTCTTATCCGAAAAAAAAGAAGACTATGTTTCAGCAGAGATCTGTTGAAAGAAGAAAAAATATTGTACAGTTTGACTTTTGTACATTTTAGGGGTGTCTCTCTAGCAGACTGGAAATGAAGAATTGGAGATTGCAATGTTTTCAGGAAAAGTGTTCAGAGAGAAAACGAAGTATGTCCAGGTATTCATGTTCAGCGATGTGATGATGATGCAGGCGACGTTGAGAAGGAATCCGCACATGATCTGGAGAAAAGGAGGAGGATGAAAGCGCGCTCTAGTGGACTGAAAAAGAGACGGAGACAACGAGAGTGCTCTCGTCGTCTGCGTCTCCTTCACACTCACCATTTCAAGCATGGAAATCACTTTCGTATCGTAGACAATCGCATTTGGAGGTGTAGAAATCGGCAGCATGAATGCGAAAGAGCAAGCTACGGTAGTCGGAAGAGCCAGGTAGAGAGGGTGCACTCCCATGGACTCCGCCTGGAAATGGTGTGGATGAGAGTGCTAATCTTTCAGATCTTTCCAGAATCCTTCAGAGTAATTCAGAATCCTCGAGAATCTTAAGAAGCCTTGACAAACTAAAATTGGAGCAAAAACTCACGACTCCCAGCGCGATTGGAATGAAGATACTCCCAGTGGAAACATTGCTAGCGAACTCGGTCATAATCACGATGGTTGTGGTTACGGTCACTGAAAACGAAATTTCTTACAAGAAGATTTGTCGTCTGGTAGGGTTGAACTTTTTTCTCCTAACCTGGGTCAATGGATGCTGACCTTTCTGGTTTTTCAACTTCACGAGGTTGTAACTCAAATCTCAGGAAACTTTTCCCGAATTCTATCCTAGAATCGTAATCAGCGGAGTCGACTATAGCTTAACCCAGATTATGAGAAATAGATCAACTGGAGGAGCCAAGGGATCTAACTTACACTGCAGCGGAAGAGAGCTCATTCCCACAAAAATCTTCCGCATTCCACACGAAATCATTTGAGATAATCCAGACTTCTGAAATCTCGCGTATGTATTCCCCACTCATCCCGTCTTTCAACTCACATCAACACCCTCGGAAATCGCATATCCAGCACCGATCAACAGTGTGCACGACCACGAGAACTTGCTCTTCATATCAGTCCACTTCAGAATCGGAGCCGTCGGATCGATGGGGTCGAAGGGGTCCTTGGGCCAAATGAAGAGAAGACAGGCGACGAGGATTCCGGAGACACTATCCGACAGGTAGTTTTTGTGTGGTAGAAGATCTCCCCATCCCGAGGTGAATCCTGGATCTCGAGAGATCCACGAGCCGATGAGGATTATGAAGAAGGTGAAGACGGATTTTTCTCCCCAGCTAAAACATCCAAAGTCTTATTATCCGTTCAATGAAACTTACGATATATCTCCAAGGTCCTCGTACATTGATTGAATGTTCTTCTCAACCACCTTCTTCATATGAGCTTCTTCCTTAGACGGTTTCTCAAACCATCTTATCAGGGTGGATGGCCCCATGAAGAAGCACTGAAACATAATCATAGTGGAGAGAAAAAACCAATAAGACTAACCACTAAAACAACATAGGAAGCTAGAAGATAGAAGAACATCGGAGGGATGGCAAACACCATCCATTGAAGATAGGTCATGGTGACTTGGCCATCCGGGTATCGCCTGAAAAACATTGAGCATTTGAGAAGTTTCGAAAAAATCCAATCAGATTTTAACAAGAGAACAAGAAGCAGAGTTTCGTACAGATTCTGACCGTTTACCTCGATTGCTGAACAGGTATCGAGAAGTGGTCAACTAACAAAATATTTCTCACATTCTCGTAGATATTTCGCAAGTAGACAACTTTTTGACACCTGCTACAGAAACCGAAGTGTATTTGCTCAAAGAGGTGAGCTCCTACTACAGTACTATGTCACCATTTTCAGTTGAAAACGGTCAACTTTGTGCACTTACAAAGTGGCTCTTCGCTACATAATTTTCTGTTGAGATTTGTGGATGTATTACGCAATTCTGGATCTTTGTTCCTATAGCTGATACATTCTCAGGTCAAGGCAAATAACCAAGGTACGAAAGCCGAAACTAGCACTGAATATTAACGTAGTTTGAAGTCTCCTTACTAGACGCGATATAACAGACTTGGTAGCGAATTTCCAAAAAAAGTGGTCAACTACAAAAAATAAGGTGTTGCCTAATACATCCATTTTCAACTGAAACGGTCCAATGGTATATTTGAATACAGTGTATTTCATGTCAAAAGTGTATATATTTGAATAACGTTCCAGCTCTCCAACTCACTTATTAATGTTCTCCCGGAAAACCAAATTCGGTCCAGTCGACGTGATAATAGCAGTGCCTCCAATCAGCGACGCATGTGCACACGCCAGAATCAACGCTTTGCAAAATCCCGCATCCTGTGCCGTCATATCGTCTATCCTCAACTTCTCCGCCACCGTCGCATCGTCCGCAGGCGCTTTCGCCTTCTTGTCTCCCTCCTTCTGGTGTTGAACGGCATCTGACATGCTCATCAGAAGAGCCACGGCAGTCGGACACATGAGAGCGGTGCATGCCGTGTCCGATACGAAGAAGGATCTGGAAAAACCAAGATTGAATACGTCTTTGTGGTTGGTTGAGATCTTACATGAAACTGGTGATGCACATGAAACCGAGGAGCATTCTGTAAAACTGAAAGTGGGAGGAGTCACATGGAATTCAAAAAATTCAAGGTATTTCACTAAAAAGAAAAAGGAGAATACTCGTTCCAACCTTACATGGGTTGCTTGGCTCCAACTTTCGTCAACAATTTCAGAGCGATTCTTCGATGAAGTCCAGTGGCTTCTACTGCCATCGCCATGATTAAGGTGCACATGAAGAGTACTATGGAGTCCTGAAAAAGAGAATGCGTCACTTTGACTAAATCTCGGTTCCTGTGAGACAGGGATGCCCGCGTGTGGCAGGCGCTGCCACTCAAAAGTGCGAGGATTTTGACAGCTGGAATCCTCGCACGCCCATGGCG
Organism: Caenorhabditis sp. 40 LS-2015; assembly: GCA_900536305.3. Taxonomy (NCBI): domain Eukaryota; kingdom Metazoa; phylum Nematoda; class Chromadorea; order Rhabditida; family Rhabditidae; genus Caenorhabditis; species Caenorhabditis tribulationis. The sequence goes on from LR544333.1 coordinate 110,297, forward strand.
CGTGAAGCAATGCTCGTACGAGGTTGCAACGATTTTACTGATGAGTATTGGATTGTAGGAGCTGGATTATCGTGTGCTGGGATGCTCACCGAGTGGCGTTTCGCGGCTGCAAAATCGTCGCAGCAAATTTGCGAGGATTCCAACGCCGCAAACTGCCGCACGGCGGGCATCCCTGCCGTGAGAGATATCAGAAAATGGTCAACTAACAAAATGTTAAAGACAATATGAGAATCAATCTGTTAGTTGATTACGTTTTGATATCTGATACAGGAACCGAGATAAATTTGGTGCAATCGACGGTGAGGAGTTTGCACCTATCGAGCAATTTCGGGTAGATTTCTTTCCGTATTTCGGGAGATGAAGCGGGGACAAAAGTCAAAATGTGTACGTACCTTAAAATACACAAGACTAATCTGTTTGGATGGAACGATTTGAAGGATCGGGTAGAGAGCAAGTGGGAACAGAGAAGTGATTCCGATGGGAAAGGCTTCGCCGATCCAGTATGTAGAGAGGAAGATTATCGAGAAGAGACATCGGAATTCCTGAAAAAGGGAGAGGTGAAGGGCTCCAGGAAAAACGATCAGTGGAGTTTTTGTGGGGAATATTATTCATAAGGCTTTCTGTAAATTCCTGATAGCAGAATCATAGCAGACTCGGAGAAATCCCGACTATAAAATGTCCAGTAGAGTTTTTTTTTCTCAAGATTCTGAATCCAATAGTATCAAAATCTTTGAGATTCTAGCGTTCATCTCACAAAAATAACTTCTGGCGTACCGTTGACGCGGTGTTGGAACCTTAGTCTAATTCACACTGATTTTGAAAGCAAGGTTTGGCAAAAAATAGACTCCGCCCCCCTTGAGTCGAAAAAATCCTACCGGTCCGAAAAACAACAACGGCACAGCCACCAACGGACCCAGGAGTACCAGAATCTTTCGAATAAGAAGTCGTTGCGAAGGGTTGGATGGCTTCATACCGTCGTCTGATGACACCTCTGAAACTAATGATTCCGATTTGAAGATAAAGAGAAAAGGAAGTGAAAGCGCGGAACAGGAAGGAACTTGAACTTGTCACATTGGATAAATTTTCCAGAGGAGATGAGGCAACGCTTTTTTTTTTGGTCGTATAATATGATAACAGAATCTGGAGATCAAAGAGAAAGGTAACACACCTTCTACTCGTGTACATTGTGATAACTGAACAAATAATAAGAGTATTCATATGCAAATTTCATTCGAAAAGTGACTGTTTGTCAGGTGAGGGGAAGTTTTTTGAAGTGTGCTGTCAAGTTCAGAGAAACAACGGGATGAAGAGAGATACTTTGATCCACAGTATGTTGGCACTATTTAATATTGAAGTTTTCCAAAATTAGTTGTCGTCTCAAGAATGATCCACTTTGAGTTTGAAAAAAACGGCGCGAACTTTGGCCTATGCGCCTTTAAATTATGCCAAAAGGCTGTGAATAGATAATAGAAGTGTTCTAGTTCTACCTGTGAACAAATGAACTGAAACTGAATCTTCCATTCCCAGTTCTTCGGGTCGTTCTATTCAACGAAAAAAAAGCAGATTTTGGAGGCAGATAAATGACCAGTTTTAGAAAAGAACAGGACGGACGGAGAGATCATCTCTTTCTTCTCTGTTTCTGTCCAAGACTATATATAGCAAAGTTTGAAAAGAAACACTTGAGAAAAGAGCACAACACGATGAATCCATCGGATAAAATTTTGATAGGCAAACAATAATGGACAAGAGATAGAGGGAGAACTTGACCAAATGGTCAAGTTGTGCAAGGTCTGCAGGGGGAAATGGGATAAATATTTAGAGTGTTTTGATGGGTTTTTGTTTTTGAATTTTGAAAGAGCTCTAGCTGTAAACAGTTTGGATCACTTCCTTGGTCAGGAAATCAAAAAGTCAAGGCTCGATCTAACTATAAGTTTCAATGAGGGGTTAGAGAGATGTGGGATTTGATGGTGACTTTTATGATTGAATGCTGGCCTAATTTCCGACAACTCGGCCACTTATCCACACCAAAATCGCGTTTACTGTGGTTTAAAGGAACATGGTCCAGCCAGTTTTAAGTGAATCTTCCTCATTTTTTTTCTTCGAAATTATTCTGCTTGAAAAAGAATTCCGATGGCAGCAAATAGTTTTGGAACGTTTTGGTAGAGAATAATGACAAAAAACTTTTTATATTCCGAAATGTTCTCATATTACTTTTTTTAGATGAAAAGACTATTCTTTTATCTAGAAAAAAAGCATTCTTCGAATTTTTTCCAAAAAACAGTTTTTGTTTTTTCTTCAATTTTTGACAGCTATTCAATTGAATTTCAGTAGGTGGAACCTATTCTTTAGGTTCAGATTTGGTTTTTTGAAAATGAACATTTGAAAACCTAAGTCAAAAAATGAGATTCTGCACAACACTGTTTGAGATAGAGAGCTCAAACTTGCTACCGAGCAACATTCAGACTCACCATCACATTGCAAGGTTCCATAGTTCCGAATAATAAGTTTCCGCATACACACAGCTAGAGGATTTCGTCTCATTCGTAAACCGTTTTGACTGGTTTTTTTTTTTTGCTTTTTTAGTTGGCAAAAAATAATAACAATAATCGATAGGAGACTCAGATTGACAGACGAAAATATGGTGCAGCGTGTTTATTTGCACATGAATGAAATGACAATGAAAGATATGCGTCTATTATGATGATCTGAGTTAATGTAAGTGTTGGCCTAGGATCCGATGAATCGGCCACCAATACTACATGAAAAAATAGAGTGACATCGTTCTTTAAAGGCACATGCTCAAAGATTGGAAAAGGAATTTACTGAAAATTGACAGAAAAGCGAAATCGAGAGTCCGAGAATGCTCCTTTGAAGTCTGGTACACACACTTTTTCGTGGTGAGATATTGCAGAGGCCGGGTTTTCAAATCCTAGGCCAGCTGTGACTTTTATTCAGACTAGGATAATAGAAGAATGGACTTTGCCAGAACGTTCGCGAAGATCAAAAACCAAGGATTCCCCCGTCAGTGACCCCCTCACCCCCTATCTGCCCTCCATCTCTAGACAGTGTACCTCAAGTGTACCCAAGAATCATTTATTCATCTGTCATAGTCATAAATCAATGTTTATTAGAGCTATCCGTATGGACGGTGTCCTTCATCTCCCGAGTCTCCACGTCTCGTACCAGTTTCGGAATCTCGTCCAACAGAAGCGGTGTGTTCATCGAGCGTCCGTGCTTCTCGAATGCACGTCGACCGGCGGTTCGAACGAGCCAGCTGGAGGAGATGCCCGCTTCGTGGTGGGCTGATGTCCAGTCGTCGCCGAGGTTTCTGGAAAGATTTACGTTGGAAACAAAGTTTTTTTTTTGACTGTGAACACTTTTCAAGAATCATAGAAGTAAAAATTTCACAGATTTCTGATTCTAGTCTATTGGCACACAGTCTATAGACACAAATACTGTGGATATGGTAAACGGAGAAAAAATTCAGTAGTGGCCTGAAATCCGACAACTCGGCCACCGTCGTTATATCGTCACAAAATTTACGTCTGAAATTCTACCGTACTGTAAAGAAACATGCACGAATTTCAAATCAATGTTTTTGATATTTGTAGAATCTTGGTTTTTAAAAGTTTTCGTGGCGAGATATAGTTTTTAACTCTTCAAAACTCACTTTTTCGCCCAAAACAAGAAAAGACCCAAACTGCCAGCAGTGACATCTCCCTGACCTCCACACCGTCGTAGACTAGAATCCGTCGAGCATTTGGACACTGTAAATTTATTTTCCATTCGAAATGTTCCGATTCAACTCAAAACGCCCACCTTCTCCATTCGGAGTAACGACTAGATCCACCTCTCCCTTCATATAAATCGTCACGTCCATCTTTCGACTCAACTCCGCCGCCAAGTGCTGCAGTTGAGTGTTACTCTTCACATTCAGCACGTCCTCCTCGCCGAGGGCTGATTTACAGAGACGCGAGAATTCGACAATGTTCGGCGTGAGTACGGTAGTGATCATTTGTCGGGGGAAGTGCTCAATGTGCTCCGACACAAACCACAGGCCGTCTCCGTCGATGACAAATGGAACTTCTTGTTTTTTAACGAAATGAAAAAGTTCTTGAAGCAGCGGCCAGAGAGTTGGATTCCTTCCCAATCCGGGTCCAATCACGATCGCATCCATTCTGTTAAGCTTCGGAAGAATCGACGAGGCACTCATGCCGGGATGCACTATGAGATCCGGCGAGTATCCTTTGATGATAGGCGCCGCATCTGGAGCACAGAAGACGTGGATGAGATCGGCGCCGAGGCGGGAGACAGAGGAAGCGGCAAAGTATGGGGCGCCGGTGTATTCGAGGGAACCTCCAATGACCGCGATTTTTCCGCAGTCGCCCTGAAAATCATTAAAATCGAACTTTTTCTTTGAGTCGCCTTGAAATTTGATTCGCCGCGCATTATGCTTTGTGTGACATCATCACGTAAAACTGCACATCAAACATTTGAAACTACGCGCAAAATGTTTTTTGCACGAAAACGAAAAACACCGCTTTTCCGGTTTCTTGTTCGTCAATTGTTTACGAGAACTCGTCAGCAAGCCGAGGCAATAAAACTTCGGGCGGCTCTCACTATAATTAGCCTCATTCTTCTCCTCTTCCGTACCTTCCTCAACTGCGGCGTCAACTTTGGCAATAGTTTGAGAAAGTGATCCATTCTGAAAGTTTGAAATTCTCAGCTTCCGGAAAAATTGGAATAGTAGTGAAAAAATATGATTACGACGGAAATTCCTGTCTGGTTGAATGTTGAAACAAAAAAAAAAGAACCGCGGGAAAAAATGGGAAAAGGCTTCTTTTAGAAGAGCGACAGAGGCGAAGAGACAGAGAGTGAAGATAATCCGAGTAATTCATTATAAAACGACGACGCGTCGTCTGTCACCATCACTCTATCTATCAACAGAGAGAAAACGCGAAAAAAAAAGAACTAGACACAGAAACAAGAAGAGATAAATACAACATGATACAAAGTGTTCACACAACGAAATCAATGATACAAAAAAGGGGCGGGGCTAGGGGACGGAAATTGAAATGGGGTCAATTTCCGTCTGTTTTTTTTTTCGGGGGAATGTTAGATAGGGGGTTTGTATTTACAGGAAATTACATGTACACTTTCTTGTGCTTTATTTAGAATTCATTCATTTAGCAGCAGACGACGACGGGGAAGAGGCAGACGGCTTGGCAAAGTACTGAAAGACGGCCTGCAAGAATGGGGAAAAGTGGGCGGGGCTTAGAGGCAAGGGGGCTTACTTGAAAGAGGTTGGACCCGTCTTGAGGCGGCGATGATGGCGGTGTAGAGTCGAACGATGTGATGGAGGAGGTAGTGGAATCAGATGACCTGAAAATGAACAATTTGAAAATGGAAAAGCTTGAAACTTTACAAGTTAGTTAGTGACTCAATAGAGGGACAAATCAGTGAGCTCTCTTGCTCTCGGAGCACTTCCTCCGTTTTCTTCTCTTTTTGCAACAATCTCGACAGGCGCAGTCGTGGCAGCGGCCGGACTTTTTTCTATAAAAAAACGGAGGCCTTTCTTGCCCAAAAAACTCCTAAAGGAACTAGAGGGAAGAGCAATGCCCTAATAGTGCACTAAAGCGGAAAAGGCATGTATTCTAGTCTAGAAAGTTCTAATGACTCGAGAAAAGACGTACACATTGGAAATGTCGTGCTCCGATGGACATGCTTCGGGTGATCGTTCGAGAATTGGAAGTGCCTGGTAATGGAGAGAAACATGAAATGTCAAGAAAAAGAAACTGAAAACTGGGTGAGGCATTGAAGTAGGAAAATCTAGCTTCGGGTACAGCTGGCAACCGGGCATTTCGGAACCGAAAAAGCTCAAAGCCAAGACTTGAGACGTCCGGTTTTCAAACGCCCCGGAAACGAAAATTCTGCCCAGGTGGAACACTCGGAGATCAAGAATCTTGGGAAATTCAAAATCTATGGGATTTTCTGAGATTTTTGATCTGAGGAAGCCAAAAAGTTCAACATTCCAAGGTGTCAATTTCCTGGTCAAAAAAATCACAAATCATCACGAAACAATTATTGAAATCCGATTATGTCCTCCAACTTCCCCTTCTCCCCTCAAAGACTTATCACTAATCGTATCATTCTATAATCTCATTTTCTTTTCCCACACTCTCACCTCCTGCGTCCCCTCACTCTTCTTCAGTGTCTGCTCTTCCTCCTCTTCTCTTCTAACCAGCGTATCCCCCATTCGAACGAATCCCAACTGCTCGATTTCTTGATTCAGCTCGTCGATCAGCTTCTTGCACGACTTGGTCGTCCTCTTCATGCGTAACTGGTTCTCACGGAACTCCGGAGCCAAGAAGTGCATCGACTTTTGCATAGAGTTTCTGGAGTGTCCTTGCTCCTGGAGACACCGATTCACCACTTCCTTCATTTCCTGGAACGGCTTCTCCAGAAGATCCACGCATTCCGAGATGGTTCTTTGAAGGCGTTTATAGTCGCAACGAAGTCGATTCAGAGATGCAGCCAGATCCATTGCCAGTTTCAGTTTGCACTTTTGGATCTTATCAGGAGACTTGAAAATCTGCTCCATGATGTAGTTACGTCGTCTGTAGCACTGCTCGACGAGCTGTTGAGAGTAAACCTGGGTGGATAGAATGGTCCGTTTGTCGTAGAAACAGTAAGACTCGAGTTCCTCTCTCATTCCGGGAAGACCAATGTCGTCCAGCTGCAGCTTCTCGGCATCCTTCGCCAGCTGCTTAGCCATCGATTCGATATTCATTGCGACCTGTGCGTGTCTCTCCAGCTCCTCCCTGGCTTGTTTCGCCTGTCGAATGCAGTGCTCCGAGATGGATTTGGCTTGTGGATTGGCCTCGTCGAGCAACATCATCGGCACGGATGCCATATCCACGTAGACGGCGAAGCGGGATGTCGTTTGGACGCGTTCGAACTGGCTCAGTTCGGTGACGAGCTGAAATTGATTGGGAGTCAGAGAACTTTCGGGATCCAAAAATCCTTATAAACCAAACTCACCAACGAAAACTGAGTCGCCAGAATCGCAGAAACGCGATCGAACAACTCCCGATACTCATCCGTCTCCGTCAACATGCTCAGCCCATCGTAGCACTTCTTGACTCGAGTCTCCGACAACTTTCTATCAGTCATATCCTCAAACTCGTGATACTCAATGTTCCGCGCCAAAATTTTCCTCAAATCCACCTCGTTCCTCTTCGGAACCACCAAATAGGTGTCATCCGGAAGGCCATCCACAGACTTCTGATCCGAAGTCACGTACTGGGTGGAGGTGTTGGAGAGGAGGACGAGATCCGTGCCATCCGGATATCCAATGCAACTCGAGATGCTCGGAACTGTGAGATGCTTCGACATATCCGTATGATCCACAATACAAAGTTGGTCCACCGAAACGAAGGTTCTCCTCTTCGACGTCCTCATCGCACTGGCCACTTTTGAGTAGTACTCGATGGACGGTTCATGGAAGAAGTTTCTCAGCAGACTCGTCACAGTCCATACCAACCATTTCGGGTAGCGTGTGTAAGTGGCGGGAAGCTCTGTGACCGGCTGGAAGTCGTAGATCACTTCCCTCCGCCCCGCATCTCTTCCCTTGACCACTGCGGTCATGGCAATGGCGTCGGGATGTCTGGTGAGTGCCATCACAGCGTCGTGGTAGAGTTTCTTGTTGTTTCTCTCGTGCTCGAATGGGAACTTTCCAGTGGCACAAAAGTAGAGCGTGCAGCCGAGGGACCAGAGGTCGCACTGTTCTGGGGTGTAGGCGGATTTGGTCTTCCAGTCGTGTTGGTTTCGGTCCATTCGGGGATCCACCATTTCGCGGGCGAGAAACGGGTGCTGGAAATGAATGTTTTGAGTTCCCGAGTTCAGCCGTTTCAATCATTTGAATGGTATGATTTTCAGGAAATCTGGACTGATAGTTCTCGAGATAGAGTTTGTTTTACTTCTTAAAAAGAATTCAACGAATGTTACCGTAACCTCATGATCGCTGCGAGAGACTTTTTTGTGGAAGTGCGAAGAGAATCTCGCCGCGATCAAAGAGTACGGTAGGAAATCATCTTGAGCTGAGGCAGCATACTCCCATTTTTAGGCTCCGCCTTTATTTTGTGATATCTTGTAAGAATCTTATGAAACTACGGAATCTGGTCAAAGAAAAAGGTCAAAGAAAAAAGAGCGGTGCCTATAAAACTAAAATTGCTCCTCTCGATTTACTGCTAAAAGCTCGAAGTGAAAGCTTTTCAGAATTTTCGAGAAAAAAACTCACCAACAAATTGGGCGTCCCCACGAGAGTCCTCATCTCATGCGGACTGTTCTCCAACAACGCCTTACTGCACCCCATATCACACAGTTTGAACAAATGACTCGATCGCCTGCCACGTGTCGGCGTGCCAGGGAACAGAAGGATATTCATGTGTTTGATGTCGCGATGAGCAATATTGTGCTCGTGAAGGGCATTTAGAGCCAGGGCTGGAAATATGGGAAATTTTCAAACAGATAATAGAGACATACCGCAATCGACAACGAGGTCAATGAAGACATTGGAAGGGAGTCCTTTTTGATTTTCTGGCCGTCTCATCTCAGCTTCCAGACTACTCCTCGCATACTCCATGGCAAATGAGAATGTCTCCTTGTTCACGGATCCCGGAGCCATTTGGGTGTGTGTACTTCCAATGTATTGCACTATATTCTGCGCTCCTTTCATCTTCTTCAAAATTTCGATTTCTCTGAGAATCGCTTCGATTTCGACCTTCTTGCATGCGGTCTTCACTGCCACCAGACGACCGGATTCTGTGCGTCCTCGATACACCACAGAGTAGGCTCCTTGGCCGATGGACTCGTCGTTGAATAGCGTGTACTTTTCGCCATCCGTCCTGACGATGGGGTAGGTTTTCGGAGGGGAGTGGATGATTGAGGAGGAGGAAGCCATCCTGGAGAACGATTTGTGATTGAAAAAACTCAGGGACAAACGAAAAGAGACGGGTTGGCAGAATAATTAGGAGTGAGGAAATCTGCGAAAAGAAATTGAACAAATCTGAGGAAGAATGGATCAATTGATAAGGGAAATCTGGTCGAAGAAAGCTCATAGGGATCTAAATGAGAGCATGTCTTGGCCTAGGATACGACAACTCGGCCACCGAAATATCTTACCCTGAAACCACGTGTTTTTGTGATCTTGGGGCGCATTCTATTACGAAAACTGGTTGAAAATCGGTGAACATTGAGAAAATTTTATGAAATTCAACCATGAAGTAGGATAAATGAAATTGTCGTGGTGAAATATCGCCATGGCCCAGTTGTCGGATCCTATGCCAGTACTGACTATTTTTCAGACCCCTTCTATTACGAAAGTATTATTTCCTGAGTGAGTCCTACTGGAAAAGTTAGAAACAGAGCTTAAAATTTGGATTTTGTGCAAAAATATATATTTTTCCTCCAAAAACAATCAAAACAATACACCAATCACTTATTTACAGTATAAAACAGGTGACCATCTTTTCGAATTTTTCCCCCATTTCGAAAATGTCAATGTTCTCTCAAAATGATGATAATATAAATTCGCAGTCTGTTGGCACTCTTTTAAAGGCGCATGACGTTGCTTAAAAGGATATCTCGCCACGATTTGACATTTTTTCCGTCTGAAAAAGATGTGAAATCTTAAAACTTTTGATGGCGCACATTTTTCAAACCGAAAAAATGTCTAATCGCGGCGAGATATCCGTTTAAGTAACGTCATGCGCCTTTAAAAGAGTGCCAACAGACTGCGAATTTATAATAAGAAAAATGGATGAGCAAGTGAACTTGTACTTCAACAAGGAATACAGTACCAGTTCTCGAGCTCGAGTATAGTAGAAAATGGAAGAGACAAATGAACGGTGGCCGAGTATTTTCAACTCTTCCATTTATCCTAACTTTCAAAATACACTTTTGTATTATCTGTCTGCGCCTCTCATTTTTCCAGTAAATTTCAGTTTTTTTTGTCGTCAAAAGTTAGGAATGTTCCCTGCTCCAAATCGTATAGTTCTTCCTCCATTTTTCGATTAAAAAATTCAAATAATGTTTTGGAATTTCCAATAAAAATAACCACACCCAAAAACTAAACAAATTGGATGACTAACGATGACCATGATTGGAGAAAAAAATCGAAAAAAAACCAGGTAAAAAGGGTGAAAATGAAACGAATTCGTTTCTCTCTCTCTCTCGAAGTTTCCCCCGCTAGACGCAGACTGACAAAGGTCGCGAGTTGTCTCCTGTCTCAATGTAAGACTTAGCAATCAGTATTTCGAAATATACTAAAAGTTTACACGTCGGTGTGTTTACTGCAAGACGGTGGTGGTGTGACAGAAGGAGAGAAAGGGAGAAGGATTGAAAATAAGTGATGGAGGCACTTGTGATCGATACGCAGATTCTTGGTTTGTGAAAAGCACTTTCAAATCGAAAATTCAGTTTATGAGCAAAACTGGCATGGGTACATTGAAAGACACATTGGGAAAGAGATACACGATTAGGAATAACATTTTCTAGGTAACAATATTAATAATGCTAGAAGAAACAACGAAAAAAAAAATAACCCGTACGAAATTTACTATACATGTAATAAGAAAAGCACCGGTTTGGTTTCAATCGAACTCCATCATCTCCTCGTCGCTGACACTTCCATTCGTCAAACTGTTCGGCGAGTTCGGATCTAGCTCAACGATATTGGAAATGGATCCAGTTGGGGAGGGGTTTGGAGAGCTCCACGACGAGCCGATGTCACTGTGTTCGGAGCCGGAACCCAGCTCGACAATGCCAGTGGTTTCCTCTTGACGAGCATCCTCATCAACCATCCCCTCGTTCTCTATGATTCGTGTCTTGATCTCTTCGTTCAAACGGTCCTCTTCCTCTTCGTCGATCTCTTGAATCCGTCCGAACATGTTGTTGTCGTTCTTCGGCGAAACGAGAATCGTCGGCTGCCAGATGGCTATTTCGTTACCCTTCAGTGCTTCTTTCCTGAAAATCAAGAAATTGTGAATCCAAAGAGGAGGTTCTTTACACTTACTTTGGAAGGAATGCGTACGGATCCTGTTTACACTGCTCGAGATATTTCTGAAGCGACCCATCCAACCGAATCTTCTTGGCCAACGCCGGCTCGTCGTCTGGTTCCACTACGACAGGTGTGGACGTGGATTCGGTTTCCTGTTCGTACTCTGGAATCGCCGACACCTCGTCCATCTCTTCATCGGAAGATGACTCACTGAAACAGAACAGTTTCGATTTGAACCAATCGTCATGTGATGAACTTACATTTGGATTGGATTCGGCTTGTCGCTGGAAATCGAAAAGTTCTCCAGACATGCGCTTATTTTATCGTATCGTCGCTTCGTTCTCGGCACATATTCCATGTCCTAAAAATTGAAAAAATTACTCAAGAAGCGAGAGGAAAGTTGGAATTTCGAGATTTTCCTAATGGCTTGAATTCCTCACTTTCAAAACAGTTGATCAATGTTCTGACTGGTTAGAAAGAAGGTGGGTGGGAAAAGAAAAGAGGTAATCTGTTGAGAAGGAACGAGGGGCGCGGGCCGGCTGTGCAGAAGCGCCGCCACACCCGAAATGAAGGAAGAGCACGCGGAAGTGAGAGGGCGCAGACAGTCGGTGAACCTCACCGCCGACGCCACATCTCACGACAATTCGCCTCCATTCCATGGAAACAATCAGTTGGACGGAAACTAATGAATCGCTGATGATTGGAACGCGCGGAGAGAGTGAGGAAGAGGAGCGAACGGATGTGAACGGATAAGACGGTCAAGTTAGCGAGAGAGAAGAGTGGAGTGAGAGAAAGCGCAAATATTTGATAAGACACAGCTCAAGAATGTGGCTGAAATTTGGACGAAGATTACATGTTATCAACGAACTGAAACAAGCAGAAAGTAATACAACAGAAGAGCGGGGAGAAAATCAATGCGAAATGTGTGTACCGCGAGGGTGAGGCAAAATAGGTACTTGTGAGGTTGAGAGCGGTTGTTTTCCTCTCAAGCGAGTTGGGTTCTCGCAACAAATCCAATTATTATTTGTTTCCTAGGCTTTCAGCTGGCGATTACTGTCTGGTTGCAATAGAGCGTTCGATCTATTGTAAGCCGCGAAACCGCCAAAAAGTGGAACAAGCTCCAGCTGTTGCCGCGCATTTTGACCTTTTAAAAGTTTTCGCGCCCTTTCTTGGACGAGGTCGCCAACACTATTTGAAACTTGATTAGTTGTTTTTGCCAGTCGTTTTTCTTTATCTTGGTTGTCACTTTGCTGCGTTCAAAGTTTCTGAATCTCGTCTCGAGATTCTCGAGGAAACGGCAGTTTGAAGTCATCCTAAAAGTTACGAATCTCACAAACTGTAACCGCGCTCTCTCTGTTTTTCTGGCGCGTAAAAAGGCTGCAAATTCCAGAAGATCATCTCATAGCGATGAAGCAAAATTAGTCCAAAAAAGACGTCAAAACTTTCAAACATGCGAGGCTGCCAAAAATTTTCTTGGTGACCATCTGCTGCGCTCAAGAACATTTAGTTCTCCCTGTTCACGCTCGATCATGCAAACTAAATCGGGTATTTAGGAGTCCATGAATCAACACGTGATGTTTAGGGCTTCACTCGACACGCCCCTCCTCTCTCTTTTCTGTTTTCCGTTTTTGACTCTGATTTTTTCTTAGTCTCTGATGAACCTTGCTACTTATGAAGCAGTTGAGGGAGAACTTTCAGTAGTATTTAGTCGTCAAAATAATTGCAAATACAAATTTCGATCGTGTTAGGGGAAAGTGCAGAAAGTGAGGAATCAGCCGACAGCTGTTCAACTTTAAATATTTATTTTCATGTCGAAACTTCTGCAAAACTTTTTTTCGTACTCACCAATTCAAATTCAGTCGGAAACGGACGCTTTCCGTGCGGCTCTTTCACATAATAGTTGCTCATTTCGTCGAGCGTCGGCGATGGATTACTGGGTGAGCTAAAATTGTAAAACTGCTGCTGATAGCTGCTCGAGTTTTGGTTCGCGAATCGCGACGCGTTGAAGTTGGTGAGTTGAGTCATTTTTCTGCAACGAGAGAAGCATATGATTTTCATTTTCGTCATTTTTCAAGGCGCGTACGAAGGGAAAGATGCGAGAAAAAATGAAATTGAAACGGAGATAATAAACAGACGACGCGGAAAGCGAAACAAAGACTATGAAAGACAGGTCTACACCGTGTCAATAGAATTACGATTTGCAGATGCAAAAATAACATGAAATGGAAGTCTTTTCCATGCTGACCGTGTTGTTTTATATGATCTAAATTCTTCGGGAAGGGAGTAGATTGTTCTAGAAGGTTCTCGAGCGCGCAACAAACCAATAGGAGGCCACGTGGAGGGAGACAATGCGCCGAGTGGTGAGACGCAGGATGCCAGAGACACAGAAGTTTCGAGAAAGAAAAGATGAAAGAGTGGGAGAATTCTCCCGAAACGGATCACTTTTGGAAGGGGAAAGTGACGAATATGATTGCAGAAGTGGGACGGTGGCGAAGACGAAATTCACACTTCTTGCAGGTGTAGTATTGGACATCTTTTGGTTTTTTTTTTCGTTGTGTTGTGAGGGAAGAAGAGTCTCTAAAGGCAAATATAGAGTGGAAAGAGATGGAAAAGTCCATTTCGAGATGAATTATGTACACAAAGTGAGGAGGATACATGATTGATTCACAGCAGAAAAAAGCAAGAAAAACACGAAAAAAAGTCTTGATCCTTTTCTTTTCTGTCGAAGGCCGAAAAAAACCAACAAAAAACTGGAAAAAAAACAGTTTAATTTTTCTTCCAGAAAATTCCAGTTTCGACTCAACAAGTGCGCTCCACTGATACGGCGCGAATTCCCAGTTTTCGAAGTTTCAGCCTTTTTTTTCCAATTTTCTCCAGATTTTGCAGACTAAAATTCATCGTCTTTTCGGCTTCACATCTCAATTTTTCTCATGATCTTGTTGAAAATGAATTATTCTTAACTCTTTTGGTTTTTTTTGCATGCAAATTTGCATAACTTTCGCTGATGTGGGAGATTGTGTACCGCGAAAAAACTGACTTTTTGGAGTTTATAGCTCCGGTTTTCTCGGCCACTTGTGTTTTACTTGGCTTCCAGAAAGTTCCGATTTTGATTCGATGATCCGAATTCGACCTTTTTACATTTTGATCTCCACCTCCCAGACACCAATTGTCATCATCTAAAGTTTTGTCATCATCTCTTTCCACACATCCACGTTTTCTTGTCTCCTCACTTCCACTGCTCTCTTGTTTGTTTCGTCTAACCTCTCTAAAACCTCCGCTTCGCTATAAAAGTCGGCGCTCTTCAGTTCTCTCTCACACACACGTTTTTCATCTTTCTCCTCGTTCAGTTCAATGCCACCATCATGATGTTTGTTTCCTTTTCAGACAAGATGACTCTGAAACTCTCCTACTTCGACATTCGCGGACTTGCCGAGCCAATCCGCCTTCTTCTCGTCGACAAACAAGTCGCCTACGAGGACCACCGTATCGCTCGTGATCAATGGGCCGAGATCAAGCCAAAGATGGTGAGGATTCTGAACTTTAGGTGACGTTTTATAATTTTTTATGGTTCAGATCTTCGGTCAAGTTCCATGCTTGTTGTCCGGCGACGAGGAGCTCGTTCAGTCGGGTGCCATTCTCCGTCATCTCGGACGTGTCCATGGTCTCAACGGTGGCAACGAGACGGAGACCACGTTCATCGACATGTTCTACGAGGGACTCCGCGACTTGCACAACAAGTACGCTCAGATGATCTACGGAAACTACGAGAACGGCAAGGACGCCTACATCAACGAGACCCTTCCGGGAGAGCTCGCTAAGATCGAGAAGCTCTTCCGAACCTACAAGAACGGCGAGCACTACGTCGCCGGCGACCACGAGAGCTACGCCGACTACGTGCTCTTCGAGGAGCTCGACATTCATCTCATCCTCTCGCCGAAGGCTCTCGATGGAACTCCGGTGCTCAAGAAGTTCCACGAGAGATTCGCCGAGCGTCCGAACATCAAGGCGTACCTCAACAAGAGAGCCGCCACGAATCCACCAGTCAACGGAAACGGAAAACAATAAACAATCTTCTCTCCCGATTCATTCAAATTTGCTTCAGCTTGTGATCAAAAATAAATTATTGCTTGGGAAAATTATTACATTCATTTATTTGTTCATTAGATGAAAACAGAGGAGAGAACCCGTAAACCCGATAATAGGAAACCATTCGAAGACTAATAACAACAGAAAAATGAGAAAATGAGACCCGACAGTATTAGAAGGAAAATGTTCCAGGAGCGCCATAGTATTGATAAGACGGTTCCACGTGTCGCATCATTGGCTCGTTTTGCATCGGAGACGCCGTATACCACATTTCGCCATTCGGAAGGGCGCTGCATTGCGGTTGGAACTGAAAAAATGGCTAATTGAAGGCGGGAAATTCGATATTTTCAGAAAAGATTGAGATGGAGCGCGTCGTAAAAATTAAAGAAACCGTTGGTTTTGACCTGCCGGCGCTAAATAGCGCGCGAACATTTCAGCTCGAGCTCGTTCGACAAAAAAACAACTATTGCCGATAACTTACCGCATCGGAACTTCCCGGCTGGTACTCCGGACTCATATAGTGCAAACTCGTCGGCGTCGTGTGCGTCGTATTCGTCATGAAGTGCTGTGGTGACGGTGATGACGTGGATCCATCCGACGGTGGAGGTGTCAAATGGGTGGAGTCTCGAGAAGAGGTGGCCACTGCTGGAGCTGCCAGTGGTGACTCTTTCTTGCTGCTCGCCTTCTGCTTTTTGACAGATTTGTACGAGCTTCGATTGGCTTTGCGGGCCGCCTGTGCCTGGTGATGGTGCGTGAGCTCCATGTTGAACTCGAGGCGATGTGGAAGGTAGTTGTCGAACAGTTGCACGATGTCATGGCGGTAGTTTTTCTCGGCGAGAGTGCGGGCGTTGTGGTCCTGAAAAATGAATTGTTTCTTATCAATATCTTACAACTCCAAGCTTACCAATGCATCCACCACCTCAACACTGGCTCCATGGGTGATCAAGAACTGCACAATCCGCGTGTGTCCTTCCTTCGATGCCAGCATAACCGGTGTCATTCCCTTCTCGTCTTGCTTATCCTTATTCGCGTTCTGATTCACCAGAAACTCCACCATCCGAAGATTGTCGTACATCGCCGCGTAATGAAGTGCAGTTCTTCCACTATAAATCTCCGAGTCTTTTCTCGATGCTCCATCATAATCGATCTTGGCGCCCTTCTCGATCAACAATCTTGCCATTTCAATCTGCGATGGTCCGTCCATCGAGGCAACGACCATCAGAGCAGTCATTCCGTTTCTCTCCATCTCATCAATGTCTCGAATCATGTTCTTGTCCGTCAGAAGACGTTTCATCATCTGATGGTCTCTGTTATGTGCCGCCTCATGAAGTGCACTTCTTTCTTGCTTGTTGTGAATCGACGGGTCGGCTCCAGCTGTCAACAAGTGTAGCACGACTCGACGTCTTCTCGCTTTGACTGCCAGCATCAAAGGTGTGTTCCCATCGCTGTCCCTCGCGTTCACATCGGCTCCCGCAGCGATGCACTCTTTGACTTCCTCGGCCAACTGATCCTCGTCCTTGCGCTGAGAGTTAGCTGCCAGCCAATGGAGCACATTTCTCTCGTAGTGTCGATCCTTGATATTGACGGATTCCATTGTGATCGGTTCGGTGATTGGGTCACTTTTACAAGCTTGTTGGTGGAGAATAGGAAGGTAATATCCCTCGGGGACCTTGTTGTTCATTTCAGTGGTTGCTCCGAAATCATATCCATTTTGATAGGGTTGGTGGTAGAATTGATTGTACGGAACCATGCCGTTTCCATTCATGGGCATCCCGAAATTCGCGCGTTGCCTTTTCGCCTCGTACTCGTATTCCAGAAGTGAGTGTTGACTGGAGTGAATCGATAGATTGTTGTTGTTGTTATTTCTCTTCTGCTTATCGTCATTCTCATGTGGTGGAATCCAGACAGGCGCATGAATCATTCGTCGTTTTCTGCTGTTTCGATCCTCCTTGATGGCTTTAGAGACAGGGATTGCGACGAGCATGATGATTCCTCCGCCCAGCACCATCAGGAGCACATTCCAAGACCCGGTGGTTTGTCCTCCCGACTTTCGTGGCGTTGCCAGCAGGGCCTCTGAGATCGGCACTCCAAAAGAGTCGACACCCTTCTTGGCCAGTCTAGCCGAGATCAAGTCCACCACAGTCTGCGAGTCTTTGTAGAGGCACTTTCCATGGGCACAATTCTCTTGCACTTCTAGATACACAACGACTCCATTCTCGGACACACTTCTGATCTTTCTGACTACGGGAGACAGAACATGTTGCTCGGTGAGCTTCTTCTCATCCATCTTCACTCTCCCCTGCTCATTCTCTCCGTCCCATTCGAACACCAGCGGCCCTTCCTCGTCGCGTTGGATTCTGACGGTCGCTCGGAGAGCCGAGCTGATCTCCATTAGAGATCTTCCTCCGTTGGCTTGGAATTCCGATGGATTCATTTGCACCGTAATCCTGATGTCGTTGAGAATCGTCGATTCGGTTTTATTAGCACAGTCTCCTCCGTCGAATCCACACCCATCCGTGTTGCACTCTGGATCGCAGATTCCATTGGCGTATCGGGCAGCACAGTACTCTCGAATTTTGGCCGGACATCTGACTACCGCAGGCATGCAATCCATTCCGTCATAGAGACACTCTTCATTATTGCAAGCCTGGTTACACTGACCATCGGCGAAAAGATCAGCACACATGTTACCGTATCGGCACTTGGAGAACGGCTCTCGTTTCCCAGAACAGTCTCCGCCATCGAATTTGCACGCGGCGAAGTTGCAATCGGCGTCGCAGTTTCCGTCGTTGGCCCGTTCGGAACACTTTCGTTTCTCGCACAGTGAGCGGAGGAGGCTGAAAAATTATAACGAAAGGTTATATATTCAGTTGAAAAGATGAAACTCACATGTCCTTCTCGCTGAATGTCTCCAAGTTGATCCTCTCCTCACATCGAACGCCGGTGTATCCATACGAGCACTCGCATTTCGAGGTCTTCCCGTCTCGAAGACAGACTCCTCCGTTTGCACAAGTGTTCGTGGTGCACAAGAATCTCTTCTCCAGCTCACACCGTTCACCGTAGAATCCTGACGGGCAGTCGCAGGTGAAGAACTCGCGGTCCTGTTGGCAGACTCCTCCGTTGGCGCATGGATTCTCGAGACACAAATCTTTCCGACGCTCACAAATGTCCCCCTCGAACCCGAACTGACAAATGCACGCATATCCAATGTGTGCATCCACATCGATACACGTCGCATTGTTCATGCATGGATCTGATTGACATAGGTTTTCAGAAGACGTCACTTCTTTTCGGGTGACTTCGCATTGGTTCCCGGTGAAGTTCGGTGGGCAGACGCAGAATCCCCGGAGACACTTTCCTCCGTTGTAACAAGTTCCTCCGTTTCTCGAGCAGATCCCTATGGACAACTTCAGATCACATCGTACACCTCCGGAGCCAGCTGGACACTCCTTCTCGCATCGCTTTCCAATGAATCCGGGGTTGCACTGGCAGACGGGGGTGTTGTCCGAGGTTCGGATGCATGTTCCCTTGTTCTGACAGGTGATGTCTTGGCACACATCCAGAGGTTCTTCACAATACATTCCACCGAATCCACGTGCACAATCGCATCGGAACGAGCCGGGTAGATTCACACATGTTCCGTTGTTCATGCACATGTTCTTCGAAAGATGGCACTCGTTCTTGTCGACATCACAGAGCTCTCCCTCGTATCCCGAATCGCATTGACATTCGAATGACTTTTCGGAGAGTGGACTATCAATGCAGGATCCATGGTTACAAATGCCGGGGATAGCTGAGCAATCCATTTTGTCACAAAACTGTCCAGTCTTCCCTGGTGGACAATCACAGAAGTACGAGTTGACATCGTTGATACAGTGGGATCCCGCAGCGCATTTGTTCCCAATGCAGTGATCGGTTCCATTCTCACAATAGGATCCGGTGAATCCATCGTCACAAAGACACTGGAATCCGCCGGTGAACGAAGAGCACGTTCCGTGGATGCACGGGTTCTTGGAGCACGGGTCGGAGGAGGCGTCGACGCACTGGTAGGAGCCAATCTGAAAAAAAGTGAAGGTTTTTGAAAGTACCAATATCTGATCCATAAATCTTTCTACCACCACTTTGATCGAAACTATCTCAATTCCCAAAGCAGATATCAAAAAGTGGCCAACTAACAAAATGTTTATCATAACCTGAGCAACATTTTTGCAGTTAACAACTCGTTAATATCTCCTACAGAAAACGAGATAAACTTAGGCAAAGGTTTACAACCATGTTGACTCTGAGGATTACTGTATCTAAACCACTGTAACCGGAAGATTTTGCCACCCACTTGCCTGCCCAATTACATAATCATGTACATACGCAAACATGCAACCGGAAGAAATCCCCCCTAGTTTTTTCCCTCAATATTTGCACTCGCCCTTGAATATCTCCCGGTCGAAAAATATTCTGAATCACACCGAGAAACATTTGGAGAAGAAGAAGAAGAAGAAGGGCGGCATGTTTCTTTATTCTCTCTTCGTTCTTCGCTTCGCATCGCCAGCTGCACGAGAGGGACTACGGTAATTGATGGGAAAGTGCGGGAGGGGGGAATGGAGAGGCGAGAAGTTTTGAGGTTTTGGTGAAAACCGTCTGGCCTAGGATCCGACAACTGTGAGGATTCAAGAAGGAAATGGCGTCCGGATAGTGATACCGTACTTTCAAGGGACGAATATGAATTTTCAAGTTGTGTGCAGCTGATTTTCCTCTAATTATCAGCAAAAGTACTTGAAATTTGTGAATTTGAATTCAGCACGTCGAGAGCATCAAAATGAGTCTCATTTTGATGCTCTCGGCGTGCTGGATTCAAATTTTTTTTCATGATGGAGTTTGCTGCAACTACAGTAATCCGAAATTGAAAAGCACAAAGGTTCATTTTTGTCGCGGGGTATAAATCTGGAGGCGAATTCTGGTATGGTTATACTCATTTTGAAGCTCTTGGTCAGCTGAGTGTAGAAAATAAACTTGAATTTCTCAGTGGGGAAAATTGAATTGAATCTGAGATTTGAGCGTTTGCTCTAAACTTGGAGCGCAGGCCTTAAAGTACGGTAGCCTATTTTTCTTGGTGAGATACCGCCTGTGGTCAAGTTTTTGAATCCTAGGCAAGGAATGACTTTTTCCTAGAACACCGGTTGGGGTTCAGGTTGGAAGATCCAAAAGTCAAAAATTCAAGCAAACATCAAAAAATTTAGGATATTCACATTTTTGGGATTTGAAACATGACTAGAAGTCAATGGTACTCCTGTTTAGAGATCAGAATACTATTTGTGGTGAGCTGAAAACGAATTTTCATCTCCAGATTCCGAGGCCCAAAACTGACCGTATTCACACACGTGGATCCCGAACTACACAAGTTCTTGTTCTCTTCACACTCGTTCACATCCTGCTCACATCGTGCTCCCTTGAATCCAGCGGGACACGCACACTTGGCTCCCTGCCCATCTCCGACACACCGTCCTCCATTCCGACACTTCTCGGCGTAACACCATCCTTGATTTTGACATTTGTTTCCTGAAAAAACCAAAAACTATGTATGTGATGGGGTCTATCACTCATGCTAATCCCCCCATTGGTCGACACGGGCGGCCATTTATGTGTTTCCCAGAAGTATCGAATTCGCAACAAACAGGAGGAGAAGAGGAAGGGCAACAGTTGACGAGATCAAAAAGTTCGCCGCTTCTCATTACTTTTGTGAAGGACTACTAACTGAGAAAGTACCGCATCTTGTTAGTGGCGAAATAACTGCTTAATTGGAAAAGTGTTGAGGAGGTAAACTCAGTGAAAAAAGGATCTGTGCCGGCAATCTTCGAACTTTGATATCTCAAAAACCAGAAGAGCTATCAAAAATTTGTCAACTAACAAATTGTAGCCCAAAAAATTTTACACATGTTACTAGTAAACAATTTTTGTATAGCTCTTTTTATTTTAAAGTTAGGAGCCTTGGAAAGCTGCCCCTCCATTTTCCCCTACCAAAATTCAAAATCAAAAGAACTAGGTTACCCTCTTCTCCTCGTCCCCTCCGGAAGTTTGTTTTTTGTCCTCCCTCGTTCCCCTCTTAATAGACCCTTGATTCACCCCTCATTAAGCAGTTCAGATCAAAAGGTGTCAATGTTATATGATGGAAGTGACGCAACAGGGGGTGATGGAAGCGACTTTTGAGATTCGCATCTCTAGAAAAGCCCCGGCCACCACCGACAACATATGGTATATTATTGCATGTTGTCTTTTGTCACGGTGGGGTATCTTTCGGAGGATGATGAGTTAATTGGTAGAGTTAGATCCTGCCAGAAAATTGTCGACCGGGAGTACACGGGGGTTTCTGGGGAGCTACTGTGAATGTTTAATTCAATTTATCTCTGTTCCTGTGGGAGATGTCAAAAAGTGGTCAAGTGCAAAAATGTTACACATTTTGTCATGCACATTTTGTTGGTTGACAAAGTTCTGAGAACTGTGAAGAGAGTTAAGATAAATTGGACCAAGTGGAGGTGAGGACTTATATAACATGATTTACTGCAATCAAGAACTGAATTGTATCAGAAAAAAATCTGGATCGCCTGGCCAGTGGCCTAGAGTTTCTACCTAGAAAAGTAGTTCACCTTCACAAAAGTTCGAGGTTCCAAACACCCAGGCCTATACAGACCCACATTGACCGGGCAATACTATCCCTTCCCCCAAACTTTTCCCGCCAGAAAACTCTCTAGATGATCTAGAACTCTCTGCTCAAAGAACTGGTCTACCTCCGATTTTCAATCTTTCAAGATATCCTCCACTCCTCATGGTCAGCCCCTTTCTCGATCTTTACCGAAGTCCAGTTAGTTACAGTATCCTCCCGTCCCTCTAAACTTCTCCCTGTTCCCACGACCTTCTCCCGTATCATCACGAGAAGTGTGTCTCTCTGTCTCCATGATGACGCCTCCGTAATTATAGAGATGGTCATCATCAACACACCCCAAGACGAAAAAGAAGAAGAAGATGATGTCTATTGACGGGTATCGAGACGACTCATCATGAGAATGTCAAATGTTTTGAGACGAAGAAGGACCAGCTACAGTATCCGCTGCCTTGTTAAACTAACTATATGTAGTACCCATGTCTAATCTGGGTGACTAATAAGTTTGCTCAAGTGGGGGGCAAGTAGTGCGTTGTGCAATCGGAACCGATAATTACAGGGCGCACTGTACATTGTTAGTTTTCGGATTTGTTGCGTTTTCTACAGCGCTTACCTCCATATCCAACGGGGCATGCTGGTGTCAAGAGGATGTTTCCGTTTGTGTCGCAATCTGGAAATTATTGGATTGGGATGATTGGGAGTAGCAGAACAATAGGTGGTCCTTCAATCAAGTATATCTCTGTTCCTGTTACAAATACTAAAAAGCGCTCAACCAACAAAATGTTCAAAACGAAATGAGAAACGTTTTGTTAGTTATAAACTTTTTGAAATCTGTTACAGGAACTGAGATAAATTAAGTCAAAGTGACAGTATGCTGATACCAGGTAAAAAAGTCTAGGATACTAATCATGAATCTCAAAACTTCAATTCAAAGACTTCAGAACTTGGAGTCTGAGCTTCTGAAGACTCTAGATTTCTAAAACTTCGATTTGGAGTACAGATGATTCTCGGTTTCCAATTCCCTTATTCAGTTTTCAGATTCGAGTTTTGATCTCTGGAGATCAAAACTCAGAACTTGAAATCTTGATTTACCAGAAAATTCTCAACTTTCAGCCTTTTCCAGAACTTTCCGGTTCCCTTTTCCCTTTCTCATCTCCTTATGTATACAATGTTCACTTTCCCACCGGTACGTCTTCAAAAAGGAGCGACTTCTGCTTCATCAATTCCCACAGAAAGAAGAAGAAGAAGACATCTGCTCGTTTTTAGGTCATTTCTTCTTCACCAAAAATTGGCAACACACACGGGCGGGGCGCCATCGGGTCGCGCCCATCCTCATTGGATGAAAAAAAAGAACCGAACAGAAGATTTTGGCCATAAATCGCGCCAAAAAGCGGGACGATCAATGCATGAGAGCGATGAGACTGGGAACACGAGTAGCAGTGAATGACCTAGGCGTTCTAAAGAGCAATTCATCAGGATCTGAAGAGAGAGAGAGAGAGAGAAAAGGCCCCGGCGCGATGGAAAGACAAATGAGCTGGCGGCGGGGAAAGACGGGCGGTACAGTGAAGACAATTTGTCCTCGGAAGGGAGTGATGACAAGAAATATGACCCGAAACTAACTTCTCGTCGCCAGATTTCGAAACTTTGGAAGTACCAAACGAAAACATGGAACTCTTTGGAATGTCCGATTTTGATACCTACTCTAAATCGAGAAAAAGAATACGATGCGGAAGATGTCATGGAACTTCTTCGACTCTAAAATAGCAGTTCTTGAAAATCTAGAAAGATTGAAACTTCGTAAGGTTCAGAGTCGTCAGTTGCCAGGCATCCCTCACTTTGACCAAATTTATCTGGGTTTCCGTGGCAGATATCAGAAAGTGGTCAATTGCAAAAACATTGCTTAGGTTATGATGAGTATTTTGTTAGTTGTTAACTTTTTGATAGCTGTCACTGTAACCCGGATGAACTTGGTTAAAGTGACAGTAAGGTGTGCTGTTACAGATTTTACGGTAGCTGTGGGAATCGAGACGTTTCAGAATTTTTAGGATTTTTGGAACCTTCGATGTTTGGGAATTTAAAAACTTTTAATTATGAAAACCTCGGGATGTACCTAGATCCTTCGATTCTTAACTTTCAGTATCCGAAAATCGGAACATTCCAACTGCTTAGCTCAGATTTCAGGCCGGAATCCTAGTCCTAGAACATAGCGATTCTAGATTTCTAGACCATTTTAAAACCTTTCCAATCTACAGTATCTCTCTGCCCCATGTCTATCCAGATGTCACCTTACTTTCCCCTTTTTGCAACCCCCAATCCGTGCCCTCCCAATGTGTCCCTAATGATGAATGGAGTGGTCACTACTAGCCGACAAAAAAGACACAGGGGGGTGGTGCCAGCTGATGCTCCTCCGGAATTTCATTCGCAACACCACTGGGTCCAAAAAAGCCGCCCAGAGTGACCAGTACTAGTGCCCTCTCCGTGTCAGGCAGGGGGTCTCAAAAAATGAGTGATGGCGGGTGTTGGAGTCCCCATGGGAAAGAGCCCCGGGGTGGAATCTCTACGAGGAGGGAGCTTATTCCCAACCTTATGGTTGGAACAAAATGTGATAAATGACATTAGACCACATGTTTTTTTGGAAAAGAGATTCTCACCTTTACACACACACGATGTCTTTTGCGTCTCGTCGTTGAACACACACTTCTGATTCGATGGGCAGTTGAGCAGGCAGCGATTCTCGCAGGATGAGCCGTAGAATCCATCGTTGCATCTGGAAATATAGGCATTAGAGCAAGTCTTAAACTAAATACTATCCAAGGTACAAAGCTTGAAATCATGCTCTGACAAAAAATTTCGAAAAAAATTTCTTCAAATTTTCCCCAAGTTTCACCCGCTATAACTTGACTGTCAGTGGACCGTTTTTCATGAAATTTATACCAATGGAAAGGAAATTCTACGGAGTTCTAGTCGACTGTTAACTTGAAAATGTTGCATCTAGAGTCGAGAGGTAGAGCGCGTTTTCAAAAATGTTTCAACTTCGAGTGTTCTGTCAAATGAAAATAGCATTTTCCAAGTTGTCATAACTTGACTGCCAGTGGACTGTTCTTAATGAAAATAATGTGAATCGAAAGGAAATTTTTCAGGCTTTTTGCAGATTTTAAATTAAACTTTCCGTCGGTTCTCAAATTGTCATAACTTTT
Organism: Caenorhabditis sp. 40 LS-2015; assembly: GCA_900536305.3. Taxonomy (NCBI): domain Eukaryota; kingdom Metazoa; phylum Nematoda; class Chromadorea; order Rhabditida; family Rhabditidae; genus Caenorhabditis; species Caenorhabditis tribulationis. The sequence continues at coordinate 135,291 of LR544333.1, forward strand.
CTGCCAAGAAACCAATTGACAACAAAAAACATTTTGAATTGAAAAAAAATTTGATCGCATTTGTCAGCTAAAGACTAATTTTAATCCAGGTCTATCTATTTTTCTAGTTTTAGGTTCCACAAGTTGTTTCAGACTCTTCGAGTTCGAAACCCATGAAGTTGTCGTACCCCAGAGAGCTCTCTCTCTCTCTCTTCACCCAAAGAAAACTTAACTCCCAGTTTCCCAAGCGTGGATTAGTTATATACCCGTCGTCTATATGCCTGTCTGTTCTCCGAAGCTACCGACCACCCACCAGTTGACAGTAATCTCTCTCCCTCCCCCTTCGTATTGTATTATTTTATTAGTGCTCCTCTCCTCATCTATCAAACGTGCTGCCGACAAAACTGGGAACACGGTTATAAAAACTGAACGAGAAGGAGAAGGAGAGGTATTCGATAAGAAGAGGTTAGTCACTCCAAAAATAGATGATAAGACCCCCACTGCTACAGAAGGACAAGACGACCAAGACCAGTCTTTTTTTTCGACAGGGCCTTCTGATTCCGATTTTCCCATGGCTATAAAGTACCGATTTGGACGATGGTGGGGTGGATTTTTGGAGAGGAAATGAAAACGAAAAGCTTCTCTTTCTCTTCGGGGTTTCCCGCGCGCGCCACGAATTCTAATGAGAAGGGTTAATTGGGTGGTCTCTCAATGAAGACACAATGGCGAGAATCGGAGGAGAAGCGGATGATTGTGGGAATCTGAGGAGTTGGGATCCTCGGGAACTGAAACTAGAGGGTACTGTAGGATGTGGAGAATGGGGAAAAGTAGGAGAAAGGAACATGCTCTGTGGAGCAGCAACACTCTCAAAGTTAGCTTTATAAGGTTAGGAAGATCGGTAAGACTCTATCAAAAATTTCAAATTTCAGGACTTCTTTGAACCTCAGAATCTCCGCTTCCAATGGTCGCATTTCAGTGAAAATTATGCCGATAGAAAGGAAATCTCAACGGCTTTTTGTTGATCGTTAGTTTCAAAAAGTTTCTGGCAAAATGAAGCAATAGAGCGCGTTTTCAAAAAAGGTCCTAAATGTCATCATAATTAGTCGCATTTGCATTATTCTCACCATCAAGCTCACAGAATTATCATAGCTTGAACTTGAAAAATTCCACAAATGATAAACCGTTTCTCCACCTCTCTGTCTCAAGTTCCAAATAATCCCCAAGATTCCCATGAATGCAAAAAGAACAGGTGTTCATTTCTGCAAATAAGCCTATCTTCTGTTTCCCATTACCTCCCCCATTCTGAATCGAAACACGAAAAAAGTTCGCTTTTTTTGCGCGCGCGCAGGTGGTCACCCTTCCCCTTCTTCTTGTTCTCCGCTCTCTTGTTGCGCAAGTTTTCGATGGGAACCTCTTTTCAGAAAGAGAGAGAGGGCAATATGTCTTCGTTCAATTAATTATGTTGCGTACCCCCAAAGGGTGGTTACAAGAAAAAAAAGATGGAGAAGGGGAAGGCACGTGTCGATACGGTATCTTATCAGAGTCCGGAGCATGCCGCTATAAATTAGAAGACGGGAGTTGCGTAATCTTTGTTCTAGTAGTTTTTGCTCTGTGCTCTGGGAAGCGTGGGGTACGACGATTGGTAAAAGTTCCAAAAGCGGAAAATTCAGAAAAAAAAAGTCAAAAGTCAATTGTAAAAATGAGGGGAGCATTCATATAGAGATCACCTAGAGTTTTCTAGCAGTGTCCTAGAACCTCAGAATGCAAAATATGGAACGTCCAGATTTGCAGAGCACATAGTAGATGAAGAAATTCGAAATTCGAGGTACCCAAAGGTGCGCTAATGAAAAAAAGAGAACAGCAGGGCCAGGAACTGTAAGCTTATTAAGGACTGGGTAAAACTGAAAAGACAAGAATCCATGCAAGTTCAAAAACACGAGAAAACTGATGGACGGTCCCCCGAGGTGCAAGTTTCGAATATTTACAGAAAGTTAAAAGAAACACGAGAAGCTCAAGTTGAACTCTTAGAAATCCCAAAAATTCAAAAGAAATTCGAAAAAGTTTCAGACACTAAATTGAACGATCACAAAAGGCTCTGGAAATCAAACTAATATAAAAGAAACATTGGAAATTCGAAATTCTCAAAACTTTTTGAACCTTTCATCATCCATCCAGACTCTTTGGATTTTCGGGTTTCCGACTCAACTTTTCAAATTGTAGTTTCAGGGCATCTACCCTACATTTTCAGCTGTTTCACTTTTGTTCGAAACTCAGTTTCAATCCTATCCCTCCCAGAACCATCTCCAGAAAAAACATACCTGCACCAAAAAGTTCGTTGATTTCCCATCAATGGTCCAATCTGACATTTCCCGTTCGTTCCGCACACCGATCCCGAACACGATCCGTTTTGAAGAGCCTCTTGGAGTAGTGGCAGAGCCAGAAAGACAAGTAGAGAAAGAGTTCTCATTTTTTATTATTTCGTGTGGGTCGATTAGATATGGTTCATCAGAAGAAGAAGAAGAAGGGGGTGGTTCTGAAATGAGCACCGATTGAGGAGGGATATAAATCAATTTTATGATAATCAGAGAGAGTGCAATAATAAAGAGAGTGATGACCAAACAATAACCCACCAAAAAATGATGGTGTCTCTCTCTCTATTGTTGGGTGAGATGAGACAGGGAGAGAAAGAATAGAGACAGAGACAATATGGGTGGACCACACGGCAAGCCCCGCCCACTTCTACTTGTTGCGGTTGGGGTGGTCAGATGGGGGGAGGACAATGTAAGGAGAGGGGAGGAGAGGAGTTTTTTGAAGGAGAAGAATAGAAGACTGGGAGGAGAGAGTGATTTTGAAATGAAACGAGAAACGACATCAGATGGTGAATAGGGGAGGATGGGAACGGGCGGGCGGAAGGAAGGGTTGTTGGTGGGAAGGTGATTAGAGAAGCGGCTTTTGATGAAGAGAAATGAATCACATAGGTATTGTTTGTCTTTTCGTGGATTGATGGGAACCCAAAGCACGGTTTCTTTGACTGAAAATGGGAAACCGACAATGTGAAGGGTTACGGTATATGTAAAGTTGACTGGAAGATTTTGCCTTCTGGTTGAGTCGAGGGGAGAAATTCCAACAGACACAGACTCAGGGAATGAAAATTTTTCCAGCACGAAAGAATCAAGTCTAAAAGTAATGGTCGGTTTTTGATCTACCAAATCTGAACGAGCTAAACATTTGAGCCGAAGATTGGGACGAGTCGCCAAAACCTGCATAATTCACTACTAGCAGCTCTTGTAGACTCTCCAAGAATTTTTGACTTTCAAGCTTCGGAACCCTAAATCTCAAACTGAGCGGAATGTACTATCGGTTTGTATAACGTTTGTTGAGACGTATTGACAATCAAGATGGAGCAAAAAGTTCCAAAATTCGCCATTACTAGTTACCAAACGTGCTCAATCGATGAGTTCACATAGTAACCATAAAAATGAGGCCACCCTAAACAAAACACAGTACACGCTTTGTTTCGGTATATGGCGGTTTCCCATGCCAATAGATCAAAATCAAGAGGCGATAAATGCAACTAATCCGTGACAGTTCAAAGTCTTCCCCTTCCTCAGATGACACGAGGCACACCTGGCCAGTCTCCGCCCGTCGACACGACATCCATCAACATACGGGTTGGTGTTGTTTTGAGAAGCGAGCAGATGATTATGATGATGATCAGGGGGGAATCGATTCGAAATTAGACAGATAAACATGGGGCAGTTTGATGACAGCGTGGGAATCGGACGGAAGTGTGGAAAAATATAAGTAATTAGTGTTAGTAAGAGACTGTATGGCAGAGAGCTCAACCAAAATTGGACGACGAAAATTCGAAACCAAAAATCGCCAAAAATCGAAACTGCCGAGAAAAACAGTGTCGACTCTCGGAGGTTTCTGAGATTCCGTCACACTTTAGAATTTATTCTGAAGGGAATAGAAGAATCAGTAAGTTTGAGAAGATTAAGAATCTCCCGGTCTCAAAAATTTCTGAAGCTAGATACTTGGCGATTTGGAGGTTTTGGTGGTTTCGAAGTCTCCTTTTGGAGGATTCTAATGCTGCAAAGGATTCTAAAACTAGGCTTTGGGTTTTGAGGATTGAAGAACTGAAGCTCTGAGATTTGGAATATCCGTTAGATATCTTTCAGATGATTATGATGGTTTTCAGCTTCCAGAAGACTTTCAAATTAAGAAATTCTAATGAGCGCGGTTGATGAAGACGTTCACAAGATTCTAGAATGGATCTGAAAGTTTTTAAACGAGCATGAGAACACTGCTCAGCAGTTCTGAAAGTTTCCGAAGGCCAAATCGTCTCCGATGTTTTGGTGATATACAAAGCGGATACGGAAATCGATAAATATTCTTATTGCAATTCAAAATTCTGGAAAGTTTACACTATTCTGAAGGTTCTGCGGATCCCGAGAATCCAGAACTCTTTCGAAAATCTAAAAACTAAAAGACGCGGGAAGACTACCTACTTCCTCCAAAATTCAAATCAAACACTATGTCGAAATAAAATTCAAAAATGTTCCCCCTTCTCGACCTAGTCTACCACTTTTTTGTTTGCTCAGAGAGGAAGATGTATCATCTTTAGCCGGCGATCTTTTACTACAAGAGTGAGATTTTAGGCACTCTCTTTACAATAACCAGATGATATTCCTAATGCATAAATGTTTTGAATTTTGGGGGCGAAACCTATAAAAATGATCTGACAAAAAAAAATAGTATGAGCAGAGAAAAGGGGGCAAATTGGAGCGAGAAAAAAGAAGGGGGAAATCGTTGTATACGGGACAAGGGGTGGGCGTACACGAAAAAGTGAAAAATACAAACAGAGAAATATGAAGAAAAAGAAGAAGCTTCGAGAGACGATCTATCTGGGCGTCCCAAAACTTTTCGTTGGTGAGGAGAAGATGAAAAAAACAATATGGAGACAGAAAATGGAAACATTCTGCGAGAGGAGATCGATTTTGGTGGAAGGAGCTGACTAAGAATGAGTGACTAAACATCCCAAGTGAGTGAGAATGACCGTGTCATAACCCGGTGAACGCTGCAAATTCAATTATGACGATTGAGTCATCATCGCACAGGGGAAGGAAAACAATGAGATCTTGAAGACAGATGGGGGAATTGTGGGACAAGGTATCATCAGGTGAGGTCTGATGTGAAGGTGTGACTGAAAATTGGAGAGACTGTTGGTGGGATTGCAGCAATAAATGTGTCACGACTCTAGTATGGGTTGGGATTGATTGGGACGAGTTGTAAGATTCTTGAATATTGGGGGAAACGAGGGACCAGGAAGGCTCTAGAAAATGGGAAAGAAACTCGTTTCTACTGTATATTAAGGGTATTTTGGTTTCTGTTCTGATGGGTTTTGGGCAGAAATGTATTGTCTATCTGCTTGTGGACACGAGCGGTGAGAAGCTCCCTACTTTTAAACCGTTCCATTCATGGGGAATGTAGAAAGCAATTGGGTTTACAAAAATGTCAAGTTGGGAGTCTGACCGAACTCCTAAGGTTTGTGGCGATTCCTATGGTGGTCTCATCAGATTCGTAATCTGACCTCCAACTAAAAATTTGCAATCCAAAAACCAGCGACTGTATCCTTTTTTAGACTCAAATTGAGCTCAAGAAACTGCATGGTTAAGAAGATCCATTTAGGTTATTGTGGACCATTAGGAGTTTTGAAACGACGAACAAACTTAAAATTGTTTCAAGAAGAGCACCAATACCTTCCGACCCAACTTTTGAGATCTTGTTGCTCAGAGTCACTAAATTTTTTGACTCCTCGTTTTCAGCGTTCAACCTACCTTGAAATCATCCAAATTTTTTATCTGGACCTCACAAAAGTTTCACGGGACTGCTCTGATTCATAACTTACCAGGATACCCATTTTAGGGTACTGGCTCAGAGCCAATTCATAGAAAATTCTCAGAAGAACCCTAAAACGGGTGTCCTGGCTAGCTCAAATCCAAAACTCATCTGTCGAACTCTGAACTACCTCCCACCCATCGTCGTTATGTTTTGAGAACACCCCTCCTGACCTACTGTTGCAGTATGTTGTGACTAATGTCTACACGGAAAGAAAAACATAAAAACAATATGAGTGTCACGACGAGTTGAGGGAACGGATCATAATCTTGGCCCCCAGGAATATGCGTCACAATTATGACACGTGACGGTTGCTTAGTGACAGCAAGGCTTCGAGAGGCAGATGGGATAAGTGATTGGGGAAGTAGGCTATGGATAGGTGAGACAGTTGGAGAACTGAAATTGGTGGGCGATGGCCAAGAAGTACTGGGTCAATATAAGAGAAGAACCTGGTACGGTTCTGTGCTCTTTCGATTCAGCAGCTGTTAGCGGTTGTCCTTATTTTTATTGAGCTCAGGCAGATTGGGAAGAGATGGTTTCGAATGCTCCAGAAGAGGTCGTGTGTGAGGGGGGAAACTGATGAAGCTGACTAGTTAATAAAATCGTGAATTCTTTGACAGCTGCAGAACAAGCGCTTATGTCCGTACCAGGACCACTGGGTGTTATGTTTTTACTGCCACCTAGGTTTTGTTTGTTTTGAAAGTACATGTTGTGACAGATCAAGCAACAGATCGACCTTGGTCAGTATGTTACGACTGGGAGATGAATGAATGAATGAGCTAAAGAAGGGCTACAGGATGTGGGGACATAGGATCGGAGGGTCTTAGTTCTAGCTTACAGTATTCGGGTCACAGTATCGAATATAATTAGAGTAGTATCCTAAGCTCAGAATATTCAAACGTCTCCATCTCGAGATTAGCAGCAATCCTGGACGAAGCTAAACTTTCCAGCCGGCTTAAATCAAAAACGGAAAGCGGACTAGAAAAGATTTCAGATCGAAGCAAAAGACGGAACTCCGTCCAACTGAGATTCATAGTATCCTAAGGCTTACACAGTCCCAAGCTATGAATTGGCTCGAGCTCAAGAAACTTTGATTGCCTAGGACCCTCTAGATCAATAATAACTAGAAGTGAAGAGTGCAGCAGAAGACAGATTTAGTACAGATGATAAGAAAATTGTGAAAAATTACATGGAATTCTAGAACTTGTGGGAGAAGTTTTTGGAAAAACCTTCGATCAAATTTATCACAGTTTCTGTAACAGGTAACTAAAAGTGGGCAACTGTGGAAACGTTTCTCGTGCTGTCCTTAACAATTTGATAGTGGATCACTTTTTGAAATCTGCTACTGGAACCGAGATAAATTTAGTCAAAGGGAGGTACAGGATTTTCAGTATGAATTATAACCCCGATTCTGAGTGTTCCCTATCTTGACCCGTAAGCCCTCCGTCCATTTTCCCTTTCAAGGTGCGCCACTGTACCCACGATACAATAAAGTCTCTCGTAAAAATTTGAACTCAAATGTTATACTTCTGACTTTCTCTCTCTCGCTCTCTCTCTCTATGAATCATCTCTCTGTCATCTGCCATCACTATATTTGAGGAGAAGATCTATCGAAAGGGCACCGCCGCCGCGCCATCGGACTGTCCTTTTCGGTGTTTTTGTGTGTTTGGTCTACGCGTGTTTGGGGAGATTCAAACGAAAAATTTGAATGTTCGAGAATCTCTGAGAGATGATGGGGATTGTGGACGGTGAAAGGTAGCTGATCGGTTTTTGAAAAAGCAGAAAAAGACAACGAGGTTTTTCGAAAAACTGAAACTGGAGAAACATTGGTAGATATCAAAATGTACGATCTCCTTCTTGCATGACATACAATCTTGTTGTAAATGCGTGGGCAATCGAATGAATTTGTGAAACTTTTTGAGGGTTGTTAATTGGATTTTTCTAGAAACCATAAGAGATTCGATGAAACATAGAGATATCCGATGGAGGAAGATAATCGATTTTTCGAAAGGACCGATTTCCTGCTTTTTGTGGGCAGAAAGTCTTTGGATGACTGGTGCGTTATCTACTTGATACACTGGAAGTTGAATGGTGAAGCAGAATATCTGACCAGAGGTTTCTAGGACTCCTCTCGACCTCAAAAACCTGACCTACTGTAGCTTTCCTGCCTGCTTTTCCCAGAGCAACCTGCTCACTAAACCTCGATTTACCACATTCCATCTGATCCCAAAAGTAATTTACAATCCCATCAAAAAGTTCTCATCCTTCAACCACATGTTCTCCACTGACTAGATGACACGAGCTGTCAAAAATCATTCGAATTGCCACATGTTCCGTTTCCGATGGCATCGAAACTTTGGAGCATTTTTTGATCGGGGGACTCGATTCAATCATTTATTGCCATTCATTTACATATTTTTAGCGAGACCTGAAATAGAAAAATAGACAAATTGTACAGTTATTGTCATTAGGATGGAGTCATGGTCTAGCAGTCGCTGCTCTTCTAGACATGTCGGTGAGCTCCAGGGAGTTATATGGTTGAGGTTGACTCCTTCTCTTGAAAACGCGCAGCTTCACAGATCTGTAGATGGCCTCGGCTGTTCCGCTGATGAGCAGGAAGAAGAGGAGTCCGACGAAGACGAGAGCAAACGACCAGTTTTCCACACTCTGTTTGTAGTCTGCACGAGTGTTGTCGATTAGGCAGCGACCTCTGGAAAAAAGAATCATGAGCTTAATGGAAATCTAGAAAGATTCGGAGGTTTATGCTCGAAGTTACAGCTTATCGGCAACGTCAATAATCTCTGAGACAAACTTGCGGAGGGATGATGACTAGCTGACTGATGTTAGGCTTGGAAATAAGCGAGATCTTGAGAGGATTACTGTAGCTTAAACCCATTTTGATGAAAGGTTATTTTTGAGATTAGGGGATCATTATAAAACGTTTTTTCTGAGAGAAAACCCATTCGAAAATCTCCTCTCAATCTTGAAATATCAGAATTGCAAGATATCTCTGGTTCGTTCATTTTTCCAGATTTTATAACGAAAGCTATCCTAGATTATTTTTTTTACTACTTGGATTCTTCTATTAATTTCCTTTTGTCCATACACTTTTCATTGGAATCAATCCACTGGCGACTGAGTTAGAGTTAAATTATCCTCTTGTATTATACCACCCCTTTCACCCAGTTTATCTCAGTTCCCGTAACAGATATCAAAAAGTTGTTAACAAGCAAAATGTATTCTACTCTGTCTGCAACTTTTTGTCAGTTGGCAATTTTTTGATATCTGTAACAGGAACCGAGATAAATTTGATCAAACAAGCGGTCAGCAAAAACTTACTCGGGACAAAAGTAGTGTCCGATGATCATCGCGCCATCCTGATTGTAGAAGAACGTCTTATTCGCATGACTGATCCATTGAATCGTCGTCGTGACTGGCATGAAATCCGTCGTGTTGTAGAAGTTATCGATTTGAAAGGTGACATTTGGGACGGGTTGCTCGAAGTGACGCGCGATTTGGGCGGTGTGCTCCATGACACTGTAGTACTCCATCTCGTGGTGACGGAACGTGACGTGACAGTAGGATTGACAGGTGATCGCCATGAAAAGGTGGAATTGGGCGGAGACGACGGGAAGGAACAGAAGGATGGGGAGGAGCAGCAGGGAGATGGGTCGCATTTTTTGTTTCTGGAAATATAGGCTATTAGTAGGGGTTACAGATGCGCTCTATCAAGATCAAGATTGAACGTGAAAGGAGCGAAAAAACGGGCAAGAAAACGAAAAGAAGATAGAGGTGCTGAGTCAAGAAACCCATAAAAAAAGTACCCAATGAAATCGGAGGGTTACACGAAAAATTATTTATGCACATAGACTGGAACCAAAAGAAGGAGATCGAGATAGAAAAGGTAATAGCATGATACAGTAGGCAAGGTTAATGTGATTGCTCAGCGGACTCGGTTAATCGTAGCGTGTCACGGAGTTCGAGTTGTTTTCGTGTCTTGCGGAAGCCCAGGAACGAGACGTAGACGGTTTGGAGGACGAGACCGGCGAGGATGGAAAGACAGAAGGCCGCCAGAGAGACGATCACGGTGAAACGGCAGCCACCATCGCAAAGTGGACTTTGAGGGCAGCCGTATCTGGAAAAATGGAAGCGTTAGGGATACGGCTCTACTATCCCTGTTTGGAACATTGTCCTCAATTGCACCAAGTTCCTTCCCCCATCTCAGTTTCTGCTCCTTCTCGAATCTCTATATTTCGTTTCTGACATCACATAAGGTGTAGTATGCTTCCATAAATTTCCATATATAGGCCAAGGCCCAGTCTAAATTCCACTCAAGTTTCAAGACTCTGGAAAATTGTCTGATCAGTTGTAAGAATGTATTGTAAGCGATTCCCATCCGCGACTTCTTTGAGCTGTCAAGGATGAGAAAAAAGTTTACACTGAAATGTTTCTGTCCGGGTGATTGTGCGCCATCCTCTATAGGCACGATTTGAAATAATTTTGTTGCTTTTTGACTACGAAAAACTAACAATAAGTAAGCACAAAAAGTCACACCTTTCGATCGAAATCTTCGAAAACAACTACGAATTTGTGAGGATTACGGATTATGAGTCAAGACTATTATTTGTATCATGTTTATAAGTTTCGGAATCAGAATCAGAACTTCGATCATTGGAGCAGTTTCGAAAGCTTAATGTTCTGCATTTCTCGCAGTGTTTGCCCTTGAACGCAAAAACTCATAATTTTCAGAATCCTCTCCGCCAAACTCACTTTCCACAGGGTAAATTTCCAACGACTTGAAGACTTCCACTGGAGTGAAAGTAGGTTTCCGAGAAGTTCAGATCCCAGATGTCCGTCTCCTGAGTGGTCGTTCCATTCTCGTCCTCCACAGGAGCATAGACGAACTGCAGAACACTGACGTCTTCTGGAACTTCCATTTTGGTTTCGAAGAACGAGCCATTCGCCGAGTGCATTATCAGCTCAAATGGCCAAACGGTATCGTTTTCGTTTGGCTGCGGGAGGGTGTCCTGAAAGTTGGGATGATAACGGTAATCTGTTGGGATCGTGGTGAGACTTTAGGTCAGGTGGAAGAAAAAACCACTGAGGTCAAGTTCTTCCATGAAAAATTTTGAAGCTGAATGTGCAATAGATCTGCTTTGTTCTCCCTGCAAATACGCTCTACTGAACTCACCAAGAATCTGACATGAACATCGCCACACTCCTCCTGACAAACCATCGCTAGAAACACTGGATCGGCTCGTTTGAATACTGTAGTCATGGAGAGAACTGGTTGGGTGTAGAGGAGTAGTAAAGGAATGAAGTATAGATGGAGAGACATCTGAAACTGGGGAAAGTAGTTTGAAAGAAAATAGACGGGGCAAGAAGAAAAACGAAGGATGGAATTGTGAAATTTTTTTACTTCAAAAATGTCAAAGAGTTTCAGTAGACATTTCCAGAGTTTTCTGTATTTTTGCGGTGCTTGCAGAAGAGTTCAGATCAAAACTTTAATCTACCTTCCTCCGAGCCATCAGAGACCAGTTTTCGTATCCAAAACAAATCTTCAGACTCAACCCAAGACTTTCTAATGGCTCCGCTCGAAAATTGCTCTCCTCAAGGTTCACTATTAAGATCGAATACTTGTCGTAAGAAATCTCAATTATCTGTCTAACATCTCCGTCGGGAAATTGGTCCGAGTATTTTTGGCTCGATCATACTGTAATCCATCTGTGGAGTAACTCAGTTTGAGGGTCTCGAGAAGTCCAGAAAAGTTTCTTGAGAACACACCGAAGATGAGCGAGAGCAGATCTCCTGATTGACGGAAAGCGGAAGGCTCGTTTCTGGATCGAACACTATTTGAGACCGTGTTGTTTAGCCTCCGTCTCGAAAGTACAAGATTTGAAGTCTTGGGACATGGTTTTGGTTCATACAAAAAAAGTTCAGATAAGTATGTAGGATTATCGATAAGAAGAACACATGAGTTTGGAGGAAGGCTAGAGGCAGTTCGATCTTGGATTTGTAAGATTTTGGGAAGAGGAAAAAAACAAGGTAGGTTTTCAGCAGGAAGACACTGAATTTCAATTTTTGCAGAGTGGAATCTGAGAGAAGCCACTTCGTATTCCATACCACAACACAGGGGGCTGTTTATCGTTTCGGATTTGGTGTCAACACGATTTTCGGATGGAAGATTTTGAATAGAAAAACGGGTAATAGAGGAGAAGTTAAGAGACATAGTACACGTTAGAGAAGGCAGCAAAAATTGACATAGAAAAAGTTTTCGAATCTCTTTTCGAACCTGTAAGAGTTATCAAAAAGTTGTCAACTAGCAACATTTTCAGGACAACGTTTTAATATTCAGCTAGCTGGCCACTTTTTGAAATCCATTACAAGAATCTAGACAAATTTGGTCAAAATATCGGTAAAAGGCGTGGTTTTTTATCCTGCAAAAGTTTCGAAACTCTTGGTTCTGTAGTTGGTCATTTCCTACTACTAGGGACCCGCAAACAACTGGAGATTAGAAGAGCCCATTCCCTATAGATGAATGTGTAGCCACCACCACCTCATCATTCATCTGTCTTCGTTCCAGAAAAAGTTAACACCCGAACAACAATAATAATAATAATAACTATGGAGAGAACAAGAGAATGAGAACTCTCTCTCTCTCGGGATAAACAAGACAGGAGCGGAGCGCAGTTCCCAGCCATCCAGCAGCTGTATTTTGAGTGTTTTGAAGGGTGAAAAGTGTCGTCTCTCTCGAAAAGGAGAGAAGACGGAGAAGGGGTCCTCTGCGCCTCACGTCGTCTGAATCAGGCCATCTCGTGTTTTTTCCTGGTTATTGCTCAGTTTTCTTTTTCTCTTCTCTTTGCCTACTTCTACTTCTTCTCCTAACGTCTTCTACTTTTGCTAAAAAAGAGAAAAAGAGTTCACAGCTTTTAAAGAGACTCAAGACCTAACAAAAGAACCGCTTCTGGAAATTGGTAGGAGTCGACGACGTCTTCTGAAGGCGCCGTTTCTTGGACCCTCAATTTTCTTCGAAGATTTATGACTTGTACGGCCAGTACTGCACTTTGGCGGATAGGGGGACACCTGAGGGGGCTGCGTCTGAGAATTTAAGAAAAGGAGGAGATTCTGAAAAACGAGAAGAGATAAAAGAAGAAGAAGAAGATGTGAGCGTTGTCTTGTGGTCGGATTATGGAAGTCACAAGAGCGAGAAAAAGAAAGAGAGTGGAAAACATGGAGCATGAAAGATGAAGAAGCCGATTGTTTTCTCCCCCGTCGTTTTTTTACGTTGAAATCGTATGTCGAAAGGAGAAGGATTTCAGACGAATGGTTGTAATCTGAAAGAGGTGTTGGCTATAAGCGGGATGGAAGATTGGGCACGGAGAAAAGAGGATTTTCAGATTAAACAAAACTGTTTTTGGGGGATGTTTGGAGTTGACTTTTTTGGCTGGAAGCATTTGAAGAAAAATTGGTCATCGAGTTTTAGTCGGTTTACAGGGTGAGCAAAAGTATTGACACCGATTCAAACAGCTATAACTTTGACGAGACTTGAAGAAATTCTTTGAAATTTCGAAATTTATAAATTCAGACGCACACAACTTTGAAAATACAAACGGTTTTGGAATTGATCATCTTATTTCCATATGACAGCCTTCAGACGCTTCAGGTATGCCTCCCCACTATCATGGAGGTAGTTCCTTTTTTAGGCATCAGGCCTTTTTAACGGCGTACATTTGAGAGATGAATTTGAGATGGTTAGATACAAAAACTTTCTGGCTCAGTTACCTATAAACTTTCAAACCCATGAAGTATAAATATGGGTTACTGTGGATCGATTTTGTGCTCCGATCAACTTGAAAATTGAACTTAAAACGCTGCTCGATGTGTTTGAGGTGAAAAAGGCGTGCCTTATCGTTCTGGAATACTCATTCGCCCGAAGCCGAAATACCGATTGGTTTTGACTTCTCTGATCAAAAATCTTCTAAAACAAAAAGAAAAAAGGAAATTGTTCTCTAAACAGTATCTGCTCGAAAAAACTGACTACAGATAGCTCATGGAAAATTGTTTCGAGATCAATGCTTCATAAAAAAGCCGAAAATGTGAATCGACAGAAATGAAAACAATCGTACTTTCTAAACTTGGTCATTTCCCTCCCCCATACACCCTCAATGGTCAACCTTCTGCCTATAAATAGGAGGTAAATAAAGTGGTTTTCCCGGCGAGAAAAGAGCTCCATCTGGCCACTGCTTTCCGGCGCCTCTCCTTTCCCAAAATATGCCTCCGCCAGGGATAATAAATTACGCCTCTTCCTTTCTTGAGATTGGTTGGAAGAAACGAAAGCTTTTTCCGATTCATTCGTCTCTCATTTCAATCTTCTTCTTTTGGGGAGGTCATTCATCACCCAGGTGGCACTCACTTCTCAAGATGATCCTGAGTAGTGGGGAAGGGAAATACTCTGAATACGGGAGTCGGAATTCGGGATTCTGCTTAGAATCCTTCCAGAAGTACTTCTTCACGAACTTTTTCTATTGTCAATTCAAATAAAAAATTTCGAACTCATTGTCAGGCTCATCCAACAGTGATAAACCGGATCGATTCATGACTTAGCCGCTATGTTCTTATAACGGTTTGCATGAAAACTGAGAAACTGGGGACTTCGAAAGAAAGGTTGAAAGTTGTGCAGCCTAAATGAAACAAAAAGTAAATACAAGACAAATTTATCAGAAATCTCGTTTTTATTACAGAAAGAGGTTCACAACTTCTTCTTCGACGCGGCACCAGACGACTCCTTCTTCGTCTTCTCCTTCTTCTCCTCCCTCTTCTTGGTCCGATTCTTGGCATCCTCCTTCTCCTCCTTCTTCTTCTGCCGCTTCATACTGTCCTTCTCCCGTCTCGTCTTGTTCGTCGACCCTTCAGCCGACATCTTCACCTCCACCTCCAAATCAATCACCTTTCCATCACCCGGAGTCTCGATCGGTCCCATGTACGGAGTGTCCGGATCCCAGTCCAACGGATCAGTGTCTTTGATCTTGTTGGCGGTGGCTGCGTGCTGGATGCAGTAGTAAACGAACTGATAGTCGGGCGTCGAGTAGAAATCGAGACCGTCGACGTACTGAAAATTTCGAATTATATATTTTTTCTGGAACACCACCTTCAGAATTCTGTGAAACTCCTTTCTCGGACAGTTGTAGTACATGTCCTCCACGATATCCTCCTTGACCCTCAACTCTTTCTTGAATCTCAGCACCTGATCTCTATCCGACGCCTTCAACTTTCTCCATGGCAGACCTCCAGAAGTCCACTCCACGACCATGTACAACCATGATTCGATGTCATCCTTTCTTCCCGTATCCAACTCCAGCATAGAGTTCAACGGAGCATACCGGGTGGTGCCTCGGAACGGCGCCGATTTTCTCTCCGTTTTGATTTTTCCCCCTTCTCGCTTGACGAACTCACGACACAGACCGAAATCCAGCATGAATATCGTGTGATGTTCATTCGTCTCTTTTCGGCCAGCGGCGAAATTTCCAGGCTTGATGTCGCGGTGCAGGTAGCCGAACTGAAAAGTTTCAAGATTTAGAGATGAGTCGTCTAACTAGGGAGTCTTTGTGAACGGGGATGTGATACATCAGAATGTGATTGGAATCATTGGCAAGAAGAGGTTTAGAGCCGTATGTTCATGTTTTCAAAATCTGCTAACGACTTCCTGAAGTAGAGATATGAGTTTCTGAAGTTTGCACTTTATGAGCTTTTCGGAGTGAAGTGCTGCACAAATGTAAACTTCGGAAGCGCATAACTCGACTTCTGGAGGTCTTTAGCAGATTTTGAAGACATGAGCATACGACTCAAAACCTCCTCTTTCTCAGGAAATTCAAATTTCCTGCCTAGCTATGCGCCGCTCAGACTTCTGGTCCCCAAAAGTGCTTACTCTATGCAACTGTTCGATCGAAATCAGGCACTGAGCAGCGGCTTTGAGTGCTGTTCCCAGCGAGAATCGACACTCCGTAATTTCCATTCGAAGATCCCACAAATTTCTTCCGATCAATTTCATAACGATGAAGTTGAAGCGATCCTTGACTGCCGCCTGATCAACGACCGTGCAAAAGTGACGGCTCTTGATCTGTGCTGCTCCTTTGAGCACATTGAGGTCCATGTAGAGAGACTTCCTCACTGAGGACGCGTTCTCACACTTGATGGCGAACTTCTCAGAATCCGACTGTCGAAGGACGGAGTAGACGGCTCCGTATCCGCCTCGTCCGAGCAGTTCCAGCACTTTGTATCTATTCTTTTTGGTATTGAACTCCTCTTCGTCGCGAGGCAACGGATCATCTCCTTCTTCAGACGACTGCATCCTTGTTTCTTTTCGATTGAGATTCGGTTTGAATTTGTATCCCGAATTGTAGAAAAACTGAGATTGTAGAGGGAGGGTTGGGAGGTTTCATATAGTTGGCTTCTTTTTTGTAGGGGAAGTTGTGGAACGTGCCACGCGGAATCGGAAAAGTCAAAAGCGCGTAATAGAAGTTCTGGAATTGGTTATGGCCTAGTTTGAGCAAAGTTTGGATTTGGGTTTCTAGGACATAAACATTCCTGAAAATTCGACAAAAAACTAGGTCACCCAGTTTCAAATTTCTAGAAAGTTTATTCAAAGTATTTCATTGTTTATCATTGAATGATGGCGGTTCAGTTATCAAAAATAGTTTAACCAAGGATTTTTGAGCTTAAACTTCAAGCTCATTGATTCTGAATGTTTGGTTTTCTAAACTATCGATTTCTATAAATTTGGATCTAATTCTAAGAAACGTTGAGTTCAGATTCTCGATTCAAAGTAAATGTAATTTGTAAGTTGACCAGTGCTTTTTGATATCTGTAAAAGGGACCGAGATGAATTTGCTCAAAGTGAGAGAGATGAGCGATAACCAAGTTTTTGATTGTTGAAACCAAAAAAAATCGTTTAAAAAATCAGAGTTTTATAGTAGCCACGAGCTGATCACTCGCGGCAGAAAATTGATATTTTATGGTTGGAAATCAGAAATTTCTAATAGTCTTTATGAAAAAAAAAATTACGTCCTTTCTGCTTGTGTGTTTCTGACTTATCTCCTTTCTTGATTTCTTAAGTAACAGCTGGTTCTGACAAACCTTGGATAGCCTGAATCCGAATCCCAAACGAACCGCTAGGCACCGGACTCAACCCTTCGACCTACTTGAAACTCATCAAAACTATTGGATCCTTGAATTCTAAGTCCCCCAAACTTTCCCCCGTCTACTCTTCGGCTCAATGCTGTCCGATTCCCGTCCCAAAATATCTAATCCAATGTTTGCTGCAGGATCTATCCGATTTATCTCTCTCCTAGAAGATACAACTCGACATTCGAGAAAGAGGTCATTAATTTTATCTCGGCCTGCTCCGAATCGACTCAAAGTTGTGTGTGATTAATGAGAAGTCACCTTTGACTCCATCTTGCAACAGTTGCTTTCGATGACTCACAGGAAAAACAAAGTTTATTTCATGGATCATTCTGGAATTGTGGGACTCATCATAATGTTTTTTTTTTGGGGATGGGAAGAAAAAAAAGAGTTAAGTTATAAAACAGAGAAATTTAATTGTGTGTCCGAGTAGAGGAATCCATCTAGTTGACGTATTGTCCGACCATGGCTTGAACCTTCTCGTCTGAAAATTTGGAAGTTGGAATTAGTTTTGAGTCTTTTTCAACTCACTCTTGAAGAATCCGGTGAGGATTGGGAAGTTGGCGGCGATGGAGTCCTTGGCTTCCTGGGAGAGTCCCTTGTAGGCTTCGATGTGGCTGAAATCGAGAGGGTTAGTCTTTTGGAACTTTGAAGGACCACGGGTCCTCGATGAGACTACACTTACGTCTTGGCGGTGGCCTTGAGGGTGTCGAGGGATGGCTTCTCTCCGGCCAAGTATTGAGCGTGGATCTTGCGTCCTTCAGCGATAGCCTTCTTGACGAAAGCCTTAGCCTCGTCGTTGAGTCCGTTGACCTTGTCCTTGACCATCTGGTGGAGCTTGGCGGCCTTCTCGTGGAGAGCTGGCGACTTTTCCTTGAGGGCGTTCAAGAAGTCATCCTCGCTCTTGAAGTCCTTGTATCCCTTGGCGACGTCCTTGAGGATGGTCTTGTCCTCTGGGGTGAGTCCCTTGAGGTGCTCGGCGACCTCGGCTGGGATCAGAGACTTGTACTCGGCTGGGATGTCCTCGTAGTTCTCTGGAACCTCCGGGATTGGGGCGGCGAAGGCGGCGACGGCCAGGCAGGCGATGAGGGCAGCGCGGATCATTACTGAAAAGATTCAATTTTTAGAGGGTGTCAAGGTTTGAGAGCAAGAGCCCAAGAGCAAGTCAAAATGAGAAGATGAGAATGACTCTATTGTTACTTCGGACCCTCTTTTAAATACAGACAAAAAGAGGCGGGGTGACCCCCAAAAGTTTACAATGAACGCGTAGAGACTATGCCGTTCTGAAGAGACTCCAGAATTTCTAGAAGCCCAGTGGGCGGAGTCGCCGAGATAGTGTGCCCCAGAGAAATGGAGCCATCGGACAGTTGGCTCCTTCGGCGAGAGAGCGGCAAAAGCAAAGGAGAGATTAGAAGATAGAAAGGGCTCACAAAAAAAGCAACATTCCGCCGTGCGAAAACCTGCATTACACTAAGAGGTTTTTTTTTTGGGAAACTGGAAATTGGGAAATCGGCGTCTATCGGGAAGAAGTGATATTTCCGTTGATTTTGCAACGAGCTCTCCGGGATCACAGTGCTATTTCGGAGGGGCGGATCGAGGTTCAAACATTCAGGCGGAGCAGTATAAAAGAACGCTCGGACCCGAAGAGAAAGTCACACTCCAACTGGATTTTCCTCCTTCGACTTCTTTGACTCTATTGTCACTTTCAAAAACTCCCAAAATCTTCCACATTTTTCAGTAATGATCCGCACCTTCCTCGTCCTGGCCCTCGCCACAGTCGCCGTCTTCTCGGCCCCAATCCCAGACGTCCCGGAGAACTTCGACGACATCCCATCCGAGTACAAGGGACTCATCCCAGCCGAAGTGGCCGAGCACCTCAAGGCCATTACCCCAGAAGAGAAAGCCGCCCTTAAGGAACTCGCCCAGAACCACAAGGACTACAAGACCGAGGAGGAGTTCAAGGCCGCGCTCAAGGAGAAGTCGCCATCGCTCTACGAGAAGGCCGGAAAGCTCGAGGCTCTCTTGAAGGAGAAGTACGAGAAGTTGGACCCATCCGCTCAGGCTCTCGTCAAGAAGGTCATCGCCAAGGGACGCGAACTCCACCAACAGTACCTCGCCGGAGAGAAGCCATCGCTCGACTCGTTGAAGGAGCTTGCCAAGGGATACATCGCCGAGTACAAGGACCTCTCCGAAGACGCCAAGGCCACCATCACCGCCGAGTTCCCAATCCTCACCAGCATCTTCCAAAGTAAGTAGCTTATTGACTATTTCTGATCTCGAAGTTTTGATCTCAAATCTCAAATCCACCCTCTTTTCAGACGAGAAGGTCCAATCCATCGTCGGACAATACGTCAACTAAATTTTCCCTCTTTAACTTTATGCATTTTTGATTCTTCAAATAAACTTGTTTTCCTCGCAAACAAAGTCTTTCTGAAGTTTGGTCTTCCGAATCCCAGATGGCCAGTGAGACACATCGGATGCACATGTCGGAATCAAGACAAAGAGAGGGGAGCACATTTCGGAAAACGCGCTTTTGTTGTGGACATCACCAACCGCAGTAAACATTATGGTATCAAGGTCCAAAGTACTTGGACACTGAAGAAGATGGATTATGGGTTTTGCGGGGAGATGGGGAGAAGATAGTGTAGTTGACAGAGGGTATACTGTAGTTTGGAGTTCAGTTTTGAGGGGATAGATGGAATCATTCGATGATCAATAGATGGGAAGACTTCTGATGTGGAATTACACGTCTGAATTGTTTTTCAATTCGTAGATCAAAATTCTTCTTCACCTTGGAGTCCATTCGATCTGCCGATGCTGCAGATCGAGTTCATCTTATTAAGATTTCCAAAAAAAAACTTCAGATTTTTCTGGACTGATATGGAAAGATAGAGAATACAAAATCAAGGTGTGAATTTCAGTAGAGATCATGTGCTTTTTGTGCCTCAACCCCAATTTCCTTGAGAATGCGGTCTCCGCCACAAAAAACTGAATACATGGATGGATCGGAAACTTTTTCAGCTTTTGAATGATACATGACACCTTCTGATTCCTTAGTAAAAGACTTTCCTGATCAGATTCTCTCGAAGTTTGGAGACCATGATCGCTGAAATCTTTGTTTTCTGTAGATCTCACTGAAATCAAACTACCCAGCTTTTCATAGATTCATGCACCCTTTGTCGGGGTTTTCAGACTCCATAATCCACTTTTTTCATTCCAAATTACTCGTAACACTGATCTATCAGTACATAAAACCCGGGAAAACTTTTCGTTGAACGTTGAGATGGAGCGCGTTATAAACCAAGAACCTGGTCGGCAAATGTTCGAAATATTGACCATGACAAAGTATCTGGCTCAGCAGAAGTTTCAGATAGTACCGAAATCATTACTTTCTCAGTTTTCCCTGTTCATCGATTCAACTCCAGTGTGTTTTCCATGATTTAAAAGTGCAACATTCCGATCGTCACAAAATCAAAGAAAAGTTCTCATCCTTCGTCGTGAAGTAACACTTGGCTCCGAGAGTACCAATCTCGATCAAGATTTATCTCTCTTTTCTGAACATTTCACTCGATCGACCCGAGCAATTGGCTGATAATGTTGTACTTTCGATTTAAAGCTCTCTTTTGACATTCATGATTCATTTTTACACTGTCCCATCTTTCTCTTTTTTTCTTTGGTTTGTGCTCCGAGAAGAATCACGTGATGGGGTCCTGAGTGGAACGAGAATGAGACGAAAACTGAGAAGTTTTGTGGTTTGTAGTCTAACAGAAAAAAGGATCTGTTCAAAACTCAAATCATCTCAATTTTTAAAGCTCACTTTCGAAGCATCTTCACGAAGACTTCGAGCTCTTTGGAGTTTGCAAACAGATAGCTGCTAATCAGCGGAAAATGTGTAATGTGATTGGGGTCGAAGTTGATTGGAGCCTCGGAGAGGAGATGATAGGAATGTTCTCGATGGAGTTTCGATTCGGAGATTGACGGAGGAAAAGGTAGAGATCACGGAAAAGTGCAGAGAATCGGAAAAAGATGGAAGGCTGTGCACAGAAGTTTTGATATCGAGAAGATTCTGATGTTGCACTTTTAATTCTGCAAAATGTCTGAACTACGATGTTTTTATTCGAAAAGAAACGGTCTCGAAAACTATGGAGGATCTGTGTAGAGATTTCTCGATTTCAAGAAGGTGCAGATGAAGCGCTGCCGATACGCTGTGGATGGAACAAGGTTTTTGATCCATAACTGATATGTTTTGGGCTCAAACGGATCAGTTATGGATCAAAAACCTGCTCCCACTCATAACGTATCAGCAGCGCTTCACCTGTGGATGGGCCCAGGGAGATAGGGATCATCAAGTTAATAGGCCAAATTCTGAGAAATCTGAAACAGACAAATAGGAGATCGTTTTCAGCAACCATGAAAACGTTTTGAAATCTTAGGGAAAGTGAGCTTCGGGTTCCATTTGATTCACGCCAGTGGGATATCCAAAACTCTAACAGCTTTCCTCTAGAATCACTCTGTGCATCCAGATGTCCAACTACTCTCCGATGTTCGATCATTCCCCCAATCGGGTCCGAAGTCCACTGACTCAAATCGTTTACATTCGATTCCATGATTACAGTTTGGTTGATAAACAAAACGCCTTCCGAAGGGGATCCAATTTCTTTTTCAATGTTTATTATTTTCCCAATAAACACTCTGCTTGAATTCCCAACCAATTCCATCGGGAGTCTCTCCTCACCGGAAAAGAGCTGTCTCTCGCTATCAAGGGATCGCATCTCCCCTGCTCGTGGAGCCCAGAGAGGCTTAGATGAATGGGGTCGTTTCGAGGGGTGCTCCATCTGGTCCCACTCTCCGTTTGCTCCGATCATTTATCAAATGGCCAGCGAGGAGAGGCGAAGAGGAGCGGGACAAAGAGCAAGAGAATGGGAAATGGGAACAACAAGATCATTATGAATTCAAATTGAATTCGATGCCCCCGGGGACTAATTCGTGTGTCAAAGGGAGGTATTAGTTGCCAATTTTGACTTCATTTGAGCGCGATGTATACAACGTCTTCTGAATCAATATGAAGAGAGGGGATGAATATAGAATAACAGAAAATGTGGGGTAACAAAATAGGGGCTGATATCGTAAGAAGGTAATCATAAAACTCTACTCGCTAAAGGGGATCTTTTAACAAAAAGAAAAACAAATTAAAAGGAGCTTCTAGAATTAGGCAACAGTGTAGGGCTTCGGCTTCACCAGATATCTGAACGATCGTTTCGCGAGAGAACCACGCGAGAATTTGTGTCGCAGCCGTTTCGTGTAGCTCTTGCCCACTTCTGCGTCGACGACGTTTCGGTATCGGAGGACGGCTTCAATCAGGTTGTCGGTGGGCTCTTGTGGTTGCGTGTCGTCGATGAGAGAGGTGTTGGTTCTGGAAAAAATAGGTCGGATGAGACAGAGGAAAAGTCAATTCTCGAATCTACAGTTTTCTCAGGAGTTGGGGACACATTCTTAATATTCTTGCATATTTGCTCGACGAGCCGGTAGATGACTCGACTTCAAAATGAAATATTCGGCCGGTTGCGGCATTGAATTATAGCTATCGATGAGCTCCGTCGAACTAAAGTGATAATATTGAAGGTTGAAGTTCTTCGCCTTTTAAACTGGCTACAGTTCTGGGATACATTCTCTTGTTTTTTGAGGGGCTGGAATTTGAAAATCCCGCCAGTAAAGGTTTCAGGAGCAACAAAGGAATCATTAGAAAACTTTTCGGAAGATCTCCGGTAAGCAAAGAAAACGCAAAAACTCACCCTGATGAGCATTTCTTGGCCAGCCAGTAGTTCGGTGCGGAGTACTTTTCCAGTGGCACACTGGCGGCACGATCTCCGAAAAAGAGCACTCTGAAAATGGATGGAATTGTCAGAGCATTCAATGAATCAGGTTTTTCAGAATGCTTTCCACCAGGTCCTAATCTTTTCCCAGTAAATCCATCTCAACAACTACTAGCCAGATTTCCAGTTTCAAGACCTGTTTCCTCACCTATCCGAAGTGATATCCCAGAGTCTCAACAAGGCCTCTCTCGCCGCCATATCCACTGCGATCGTCAACGACTCGCCGGCACTCTGTCCCACGTTTTGTTTCTTGTCCGCAAAGATGGCGACGACGAAAATCGGCTCTGCGCTATTCTCACCAGCCGATCTGAGGAGACGTGGATCGATTTCCGATACTCCCTGGGCTTTCAGCAAATCGGTGAGCACAGCAAGCGGGTCGGCCAGTGGGTAGATGTCTGAAATGAATCAAGGAATAGGAAAAAGGCATTAGACGCTTACCAGCAAAATCAATATCCACCAGCTGGGGAACTATGAAGTCGATGACGAGATTCTTCACTTTTTCATCCGAGAAAACGCCGGCGAGGGCACGGAACGCGTCGGCAGACGATTGTTGGCTGATGGGGAACTCTTTGGTTCGCACGAGATGGTCGATTCCTGAAGAAATTTAGACTTGTGGGGAACAGGGCTTCATCTCAGTAGGCAATTGGTATATTTCGAGGAAAAAGTATATACTGACCGATAGGGAGTTTGAAAAATGCACATACATCAATGTTCATGGAATTTTGAATATTATGCGTTGAATTTGAAGTCGTTGACTTTGCAAAACGAGTTTACCGTAAAACCTGTAATAGAAGCACATGTGCTTCTATTTTTCAAAGGTGGTCTAGGGTGTGCTTCTATTGGAGGGTGTGCTTCTACTACAGGGTGTGCTTCTACTACAGGGTGTGCTTCTATTTTTTAAACTTTTTGTTCCGAAATTCAAAAACTCAGAAAACTATCCGAAACCATATTTTGACAGCTTTCGTTAGTAGTTTTCTTAAAGAAATGGTCCATTTTTTTCTCTTCATCACTCATTTTTGAAATTTTTTGGAAAGAACACTTGAAAATCCCTGAAATCGGAACAAATTCACGTTCACCTCGATCAAAACCGCACATCAGACTGTGCTTCTATTGGAGGGTGTGCTTCTACTACAGGGTGTGCTTCTATTTTTCAAAGAAGCTCTGGGGGTGTGCTACTATTACAGGTGTGCTTCTACTAGAGGTGTGCTTCTACTAGAGGTGTGCTTCTATTACAGGTTTTACGGTAAATGTTATCCACACAATTACAGATCGGTTTTGCCCGTTTTTTGGCTGTTTTCCTCATACAAAGTCTATGCTAGTGTAAGAAGTTCACTTTCGCATGAAAAATCGAGCTCTAACTCAGTCACCAGCTAACAGATTTTGGTGAAAAGTCTACGGATCGATAGGGAATTTCAAGGATATGCTTGTACATTTCTGCTCAAGGATTGTGAGTTTTTAGATGGTTAGATTTGTAGTCTCCGCCAACACAGAGTCTTGTTTGGATCATACTTTTTATATCGTTTCCCTTCCAAAACCCTCACCAAGATGGGCAGCAATATCCGCCAAACACTCATTATCCAGCAAATGCGAATCAACTGCCTCAATCAACTCTTCCGGCGCCGCCGCCAAATGGAATCTCAGATATCTCTTGAGCCACGTGGACAGTCTCTGCTCTCCCTTTCGAATGAGCTCTCCGTTGTGCTCGGTTCCAACGTCGGCTCCCGGTTGAGCTTGTTCCACGTGCTCCTCGACGTCGGCTCGCTCGAAGAACGATGCATTGGTTAGAGCCTGGAATATTCGCATTTTTGATGATTTCTTCAATTTTCAAAGTTAAAATTTTAAAACTCAAAACATCTTCCACTATATTTTTGGGTAAAAATTTTCAGAATATCTACTTTCTATAACAGCATTCTCGGATTTTCCAAAATTTCAATTTTCAGGCTCAAACTTCGATTTTTCGCTGTTTCTTTTCAAGTCCAGATGAATTAACTTTTCAATTTCAGCATGATTTTTTTTCCAAAAATTTGCGAAATTCTATATTTTTAGTCTCCAATTTCGAATTTCCAACACCCACCTTCACATATTCGTCCTCGGAAATCTCCGGTGCTCCGATTCGATGTCCGAACGCGTACAGTTCGCTGTCGTAATCCCTGAAAATTTCAATCTAAACTTTTCCATTTTTCTAAGTTCTATTCCTATCTTTCAGCCAATTCCCCCTCTCTCTTTCTTTATATTGTGCAGCCTATTGTGTATAGTGTGGTGTGTGATGAATCAGAATCAACAAATCGAAAAATATTATGATGAATCAGTATACAATAAATCGGTGTGAACCAAGGGAGAATCAAAGCTTCATTCTTTAAACAAAATAGTTCCTAAAAGGCACTCGGTTATGATATTAAAAGCAACACAAAAAGCTAATCTACATAAAAATTTGAATCTTCTGACCGTCTTCGAAAAAGCTCTATGCCAATAAAATGAGAAGGGAATCCGTAGAATCGAGAAATCTCACAACAGAGTGATGATGATACGTTTACATGCGGAATACACCGAATTTGGTGTCCGGAATCGGTTTTTGAAGGGTGGATTGGAAGGCGAGTCCGAGCACCTGTAATTGGGATTTTTCTTTCAAGATTCTTCTCACGCTCTCTAGCAACCTTTCTCGTATCCTTCGGATCGATAACACCATCATCCCAGAGACGAGCGGAAGCAAAGTATGGGTGTCCCTCCTTCTCGAACTTCTCCTCCACCGGTCGACGGAGATCTTGGTCCTGCTGATCGGTCCACTCGGCTCCTTCTCTCTTCTTCTTCTCCTTTTGCACTGTGGAGAGCACGTTGGCCGCCTGCTCACCGCCCATCACAGAGATTCGGGAGTTGGGCCACATGAACACGTATCTGAAATAAGGAATGGGGAATGAGGTCTCAGAAAGAGGTCCCTCGGCTTTCTCATTTGAGCTGGTTCTCATAACTTCGGTCAAGACAAAATCGCCCTTGATAGTGAGAGGAGCCGAGGAATCTACTTGTTAGTTTTTGCATTTTCAAATTCTCACCTCGGACTGTAACCTCTTCCACACATTCCATAGTTTCCGGCTCCATATGATCCTCCAACAAGCACCGTAATCTTTGGAACATTAGCACAAGCGACAGCGGTGACCAACTTGGCTCCGTGCTTCGCAATTCCACCGGCCTCGGCGTCTCTTCCAACCTGAAATAATGGAATCTCATATTTTCACAAACATCCCAGAAATGCTTCCCCGCCTTTTTCTATAGACGGTTTATCTCTCGAATGAGAAACGGTACAAAAAAGATATCAAAACACAAAATGTAGATTGAAGTAAGATCTCTCAATCGCGACAATGAGCAGTTCGAAGTATTGACGGTGAGCTGAGCGGAAGAAAAAAAAACCACCACTGCTCAGCTCATCCCCATTACTTTTAGCTAATCATTGTTTCAATCGATAGATCTCATTGGGATCTAGATGTTGGCTGTTGAGTCAACACTGTTGATAACTTTTTTCAAGCATTTTCATTTCAAGGATAAATCTACTTCTGTGAATTTCGGCTCATCTCTAACACTGCACATACCATGAATCCAGTGATATTCTGAAGGAATAACAGTGGAATCTTCCTCTGACAGCACAACTCGATGAAGTGCGCTCCCTTCATAGCACTCTCCGCGAACAGAACTCCGTTATTAGCCAGGATTCCGACACGTTGACCATAGATAGTGGCAAATCCGGTGACGAGAGTCTCTCCGTATCTCTCCTTGAACTCGTGGAATCTGGACCCATCGACGATACGAGCGATGACTTCGCGTACATCGTACGTCTTCTTGAGGTTCGATCCGACGATTCCGTAGATTTCTTCGGCTGGGTAGAGTGGCTCATCGGCTGAAAACCATCAAAAGTAAGTTTCAAAAGAGATTTGTCTCACCATTAGGATTGAAAGTCATTTGCTCCTCCACCGGTGGAAGTCCAGCGATACAACTTCTAGCCAAGTAGAGCGCATGCTTATCGTTATGAGCGTAGTAATCAGTCACTCCCGACTCTCCACAGTGCAAATCCGCTCCTCCAAGCTCTTCAGCTGAAATCTCCTCTCCTGTGGCAGCCTTCACAAGTGGTGGTCCTCCAAGGAACACAGTTCCTGTTCCCTTTACAATGATAGCCTGATCAGACATGGCTGGGACATAGGCTCCTCCCGCAGTACAGCTTCCCATGACTACAGCCAACTGGGGGATTCCTTGACTGCTCATTGTGGCTTGGTTATAGAAAATTCTTCCAAAGTGTTGGCTGTCAGCGAAGATATCAGCTTGACGTGGGAGATTGGCACCGCCAGAGTCGACGAGGTAGATGCATGGAAGATTGTTCTCACGAGCAATCTCCTGAGCACGAAGATGCTTTTTCACGGTGATTGGATAGTAGGTTCCTCCCTTGACAGTGGCGTCATTGGCGACGATCACACAGACTCTTCCGGAGACTATTCCGATTCCAGTCAGGATTCCACCGGACGGCACCTCTTCTTTTCCATACATCTGCAACATTGAGAAAGCTGATTTCAAAGCAGTGATTTTCAATGGTCAGCATTGAGTGTTTGAACAAGTGAAGTTAGGGAGTGTTTAATAACATAATCTCGAAATTCGGTTCATTTCAGCTTTGAACTGAGATGAACCAATTTTCAAGGCGACGGCACTGAACGCTCCCTAACTGACTTGATTCTGGTTGTTTTGAAAATTTGTCAATTACAATAATGAAGGTCTAAATCCGTTTGATACACTCTCGAAATTTCAGAAAAATCGAATCATTTGAAATCACTTTTCCATGTGCTTGAAGTAGACTCACAACTACATAGAGATTACAACTTACCTCATAGCCCGCCAGCTGACTGAACTCAAGGAACGGGGATCCCGAATCAACAAGTCCATCGATTCTCTCCCTGGCGAGCATCTTTCCACGACTGCGGTGAAGCTTCACAGCCTTCTCTCCTCCCGCTTGCTCGATTTTGGCGATCTTCGCCTGGAGATCGTCGATGAGCACCTTCATCTCCGAATTATTGGCGGCAAAATCATCGGACGAGTTGTCGATTCCAGTCTTGATCGGCGCCCATTGTCGAGTGTACTGGTCAGCGGAGCAGTGATGGTTTCGCACTTGCACCGAGCTGTTAAGGGATTAGAACATTTGCTTCACAACAGCTTGTTCAATTCAAGCATGTTGTACTTTGTGTTGTGTGCACAGAGAGGGGGAAACTGGCTCATTTTTCCTAGAAAACCTACCAATTTGGATATGAAGATCTAGAAATCGCTGGATCGGCTCCGAGAATCTGGCGACGATGGTAAAGATCCTTGAGGTATCCGCGTTCCCAGCGAGTTCTCAACGACCGGCCTACAAATTTCGAGTTTTAAGTTTTAGTCAAGAAAAATAAACTTACATGACTGAATAGATGTGCTTCTCGAGCCCAAGTTCTGAGCCACGTGGCGGAACATTACTGAAAGATAGAAATTAACACAAATGAAATTTGAGCTCGGAGCAGTGCAAATAAAAAAATTCGGATAGTTAGGCCTAAAATTGAGGTTTAGAGGAATTTTTTGTTAGTAAATTCGATTTTTAATAGAATTTTCTGTCTAGGAATCATCGAAATCATAAAAATGACAGCAAAAGTTGATGGGAACTTCACTGATAAGCGGGGAAACAAACTCGAGTGATCCGATGAAAAAAGCGCGAGCGGGATGGCGGAGTATCGTTGTAAGCAGGCAATGCGCGGGGATTTGAATTTGGATTTTCGGAGGAAAGGGAAATTGTCAAAAAAAAGATGATAGAGAGCCTTGGAAAAAATTGGAAACGTTTAATCAAAGAGATCTAGAGATATTTTGCACTATTTTCAAAGAAACCTCGACAATTGTGTGGGCGGCAAAAAAAAACTGACAAACAAAAATATCCCAAGAGATTCTCTTAGATTCTCGAAACCTAACAACAAACTAGTACGAACAACAATTTCAGTCAGAGTAACCCACTACTCCCCGCCAAAAAATGGCGTATCTGAAACAAAATCCGTTTCAAGAGTGGTCTTCTTATCTGATCGGAAGCGAGCCCTACAGGTAAAAACTTCAGGATATTTGGATTTTTTCAATCTGAAATTTCTAATAGATATCATTGTTGGCATCGAAACTCTGAACAATGGTTTGCCCAGGGAAGTATTCATCACACTTTTGCGACGGTCAACTTTTTCGGTGGTATTGTCTTCATGGTAAGAACTTACCTGTTGCAGACGCGCTCCATCGCAATTCTTCGTTTTTTTTTTTGGTAGATCAAAAATTATAGTTCGGAACTTAATCTTCCGAAAAAATACGCCAAAATTTCTTTATCAAACATTGAGATGGAGCGCGTTGTAAACACTCTTCCCAAAATCAGATAACAAATGCCCTGATCCTCTGGGCTTTCCATTGCCACCCTCTCATGAAATCGTCTTGCTACAAAATCCTCTTCGTTCTCGGTGAGTAGTGCAAACGCGCTCCATTGAGATCTCAATGGAGCGCATTTTCAGGCGTAATCTCATGGCTCGAAATCGGCACAATGTCCGTTTGGCCGGCTTGGCTTTTGTCTCGGGGAGCCGTCTTTTGTAATTATCCGATTATCGGGATGATCACGGGAAGAGCGTTGACGAGTAAGTGCGCTCTATCGAACGTTTTGATTTGAGCGCACTTTCATTGTACACTTTTCAGTGGAGTGGGTCGCCGGGTGTATTTTCTGTGTCTTTTTGATTCTCAATCGAATCGCAGACATGACAAGGAACAAATATTTGCTGAAAATGTTTGATGTAAGAAGTCCGGTATCTCGCCACGAACGGAACAGTTCGAAACATTCTTCTAAAGTACAGTACTGTTTCTTCGTGGCGAGATATTGCGATGGAAAGCTCTAAAATTTTCAATCACAGAAACCGTCAAAAATCGCTGTCTTCTTCCTACTAGTTGTTCTCTATTCTTTGCTTTTCGCTCTGTTCACTGACCCCTGTCTCTACAATTCCAATCTCCGCGGATTCTCTATCTTCCCACATAACGAAATGGACCCTTCTCTATTCTCCCTGAAACTTATTAATGGGTTTAATGCAATTTTCCTGTCGATTCTGGTCATGATTTTTATTATTCTCCTCTACAAACTGTGCACCGAACACGACAACTGCTGGAAGGGAACAAGTGCTCTCCAACGGAAAATAATGATACAATCTTGGCTGGTGTGTCTTCAATATATTATTCCCTGTGTCATCTTCTTTATTATCCGTATCTGGAGCCCCCTAGACGCCCCTCAGTGTTTTCTAGAGGGCACTCAAGCTCTATTCCAATTATCCGCCTGTTTCAGTGGAATCGTGTGTCTCATTTATAATCGACCGATTCGAGTGAAACTCTTGGAGAAAATCGGATTGCATCATTACGTGATTCAGCCGAATCGAAGAGGCACGGCTCCTTCGACAACGAAAAGTATTATGTGATCGTTTAATAAACCTTTTCTGCTTTGTTTTTCAAGCTGTTACCGAGGTAAAACTCTTGAATGCGCGGTGTTTGCGGGCAATTTCAATTCGAGTATGTTCTTTTACCAATTAATTTTGACTCGACAATTACCGATAATATCACATTTCAGTCAGTCAAAATAATCCATCACACATCATAGACACCACCTGCAAAGTTGACACATCCCAAAGGCAGGAATGTTCTCTACAGCATTCTCATTCCATCAGATGTCTTGTGTATGCACACTGTATAAACATTTGTCTATTCAATAAAAATAATGTTTTCTGAATAAAACGGCATTTTTCGGCAAATATTCTGTGCTTTGAAAACGAAAAAAACTCTGGAAATGGAATAGAAATTCATTGTTTTTATTTTCGGGTTACGGTGCGCAAGATTACTGTAGACATTGTCGGCCTTGCGGACTTGGTTTTTTGGTCGGCGGGAAAGCGCCAACTTTTGTTTTTCGTCAGTATTTCCTGTGATTTTTTTCCTTTTTTCCGGTTTTTCGTCCGAAAATGTGTGAAATTTCTTACTAGGGAATCACTCGGGCATAGGTTGGAGTTACGTGATGAAACATATACCATCGGAAAGCCCATGAAATTTCCAACCCATTCATGAAATCTGTTTTTGCGAAACACTGCGCGTCTTTGAGAAATTTGGGTTGCAAGTACTAAAAAGTAGTAAATTTGCACTGAAATTCACACGTTTCTTTTTAAAATGAATTTATGCGTGATTTTCAGTGCAAATTTACTAGTTTCGACCCGAATTTCTCGAAAACGCGCACTGTTTCGCAAAAATAGATTTCATGAATGGGTTGGAAATTTCATGGGCTTTCCGATGGTATATGTCTCATCACGTAACTCCAACCTATGTCCGAGTGACTCCCTAGTTAGTGGTTCTTCGTAGAAAATCAAATTTTGCTTTCATTTTTTGCCATTTTCCCCTGTAAATCGGCTTCTCTGGTGATTTTTTTCGCGCTGGAATTTCAGCTACTGCACCATTTTTCCCCCGGATTTTAAGATAATTTTCAAGTTCTCTCGAAGCTTCTCGGAACTTCTAGCAATCACCACGAATATCCGTATCCTCCTTTCTCTCGTTTCCACACGGAAATGATCAATTGGCGAATACGAGAAGATGTAGAAGCCCATTAAATTCTCGCCACCGGCGAAGACGACGACGTTCAACCCATAAAATAATGTAATCAATGCGTTTTTCCTGTTTCCTTCTTCTTCTCCATTCGAAAAAAAACCTCTGTCCAAATCGACCACCCATCGCCCTGTCTGCCCATTATCCGTCACCCCCAGAAACGTGGGCGGAGTCTGCCACCCTGTTGCCCCGCGTCTTCCTCATTTGTTGCCTTTTGCACTCTTCTTTTTTCTCCTGCACTTCAATCCGTCTAAATCCAGAATTTCTTCCAGATTCATGTATAATAACATCTACTAATAACGACGAAAAACGAATCTCCAACAACAAAACGAAAACAATGAGAATGCGTGCGACAAGATGGATATTCACGCTAGTCTTCCTCTTCACAAGCAGTGTCGTCAGTGGCCAGATCATCCGAGGCGCATGCTCCGACGGACCGACGTGCGCGCCGCACGGAAAGTGTATGGATGACGAGGCGGGCAACGGATTCTGGTGCAGGTAAGGGAGCTTCGTTGCACAAATACGTTGGAGAACATGCACCTTCTGAGTTCCACTGTTTTGGTCAATTTTTGAGGCTAGGAAATCCAAAAATTTTCTGCCTAAAGTGAAGAGCATGCCGCGAAATAACAATGATTAATCTATCTAACCAAATGGTCCGTCTTGGAAAACTTCTGCATATTTTCTCTAAACTGAAATACAAGACACAATCTGTGTTTTCAAATGTGCTAGGTGTCAACGCGGAACGTCGCTGAAGACAACAGGTGTCCGCTGACCCCCATGGGAAACTTCAGAACCTTGTTGATACCCGTATTGTCTCTCCAAACTCCCTATCAACCGAGAGAAAGCGTGCCACTCGGCTAAATAGCTTCACCTCATTAAAAATTCGTGCGTGTCTTGAGAGAGACACAAAATCGGTAGTTTATAGGCCAAGAAGGAGAGGAAGGAACCACAGCGGGTGGCCCGAATATCGTAAATCTTTCCGAAGATGGGGAACATGGGAAATCAGTGAAAGGGGAGACGGCTGGGTTTACATAGAAAATTCATACTGAATTGACGCATATCTGACTGTTTTTGTGACTGAAATGTGCTAGATAGCTAACTCCGGGAAACTTCTAGAGACCAGTGGATGCTGATAAGAATCTCCCCAACCACCTTGTTTTACAAGTCTCCCGCTATTTACAACTAACTTCCCAGGCCCCCTGTCGGCACTGCTCTTTTTATGATTACCACCTCACAATAAACAAAAACAATTGGATTAGCGCACCACCACTAAACTTCCCTTCTTCTTTCAGATGCGACAACGGATACGGTGGCGAGTACTGCGAGAGGCCGTGCGATCTGCAGTGCGACGACGATGAGAAGTGTGGATTCGACGCGATGGGCGAGAATCCGAGATGTGTCTGCAAAGGTACGGGGAGGGAATTCAAAATAGGAGAGGAAAAATCAGCTGCCTCGCGTTTGTCGGCACGGTTTCTCGAGGTGTCATCCGTCATAAGAGTGTGTCTGTTTTGGCGCCGTCGTGTTTCTTTTGATTTATTGCCGCCATTCTTTCGAGCATTTATCTATGGGGGAGACTGATTTCGAGAAAATAGGAGTTAGGGGTTTTGAACGAGCACAGAATTGAGAATCTGGTTCTCAAAGACGCCCGCAAACTCTAGAAATCCCAGAATCGGTCCCCCGCCTCTCCACGCGACCATCCCCACAATAATTCTCCGTCGATAACAAATTGCCCAAGATTCGCGGTTCGCCACCACGGCCATTTGTCTTGGCGGCGCCCGTTATGATCGTTGTGGGTGATAGATGGCCGCGGAGACCCGATTTTTGGCGCGATTTATTACTAATGTTCGGGCACGTAAGGGGATTCAGCGCAGTGACCCAGAATTCCTGTGGTGATGATGCATATTTTGGATTTTTCCAGATTGCGACCCGAGATTCAAGAAGGGCTGCCCATCAGGATTCGGAGGTGAGGAATTGAAGAGAGAAGATGCTGGAGAACTTGAATGAGTTCTGGCGATTTTCAGTACAGAACGGTCTACGTCGAGCGATTGAAAAAGTGATTTCTAATTTACCGATTTTCTGGAAATTTCGTGAGGGTATTATGCAACTCTAGAGCTTCGCTTTGAAACAATTCGGGTTGTTAAAAATCGCTTTTTCCATCGCTCAAAGTGATCTTTTTGCACTGAAAATCGTCGAATATGTTTCCTTTTCGGTCAGAGCCTTTAGAACTATGTGAGACATTTCGTTCTCCTTGGAATCTCCCAAAAACCTTGTCGTCTCCCACAACGAGATTCTAATCTCTAATGAAGACGTTTCCCATGCTAAATAAGATTGACACCTTCCCCCCTTTCTCCCACATCTAAAAAGGGCATTAGAGGTTAAATGAGGTGTGAATCGAAGTTAGCGACAATAAGATCACCAAAAACAAACTTCCGCCGGAACCTTGGAATTCAAATTTTCTTCAGGACCCAACTGCACCATCCCCATCGACAATCCATGCCTCAATAACCCGTGCAACAACGGTCGCTGCTTCCCGTTCTCCGGCGGTTTCCAGTGCATTTGCGACAACGGCTTCGGCGGATCCTACTGCGAGATCGGCACCAATCACTGCGAGGGACACAGCTGCAGGCACGGATCGCAGTGCCTCAACAACAAGCACGGCTACACATGCACGTGTCCGCCAGGACGGGGTGGCGCGCTCTGCGAGATCACGAACTGCACCCTGCTCGGCGATGGCATCTGCAACAACGGAAAGTGCATCGATCGGTACGACGCGGACAAGAGTTTCGAGTGCCACTGTGATGCTGGTTACGAGGGAGAGTTCTGCACCAAGGACAAAAACGAGTGTCTCCAAGAGAATATTTGTGGTTCCGGAACGTGCCACAATCTGGCAGGAGGCTTCGTGTGCATCTGCAAGCCCGGATACACAGGACGCAACTGCGACATTCGCATCAACATGTGCGAATCGTTCAAATGCAAAAACGGAGGAACTTGTAACCATATGCCCGATCAGACACCGATGTGCCACTGTCCGCAAGGATACATGGGCTACCAGTGCGAGATCAAGTGTCCACGTGGCTACGGTGGATACGATTGCTCACTTCCGCTGAGCCGACCGCACTGCTCGCTCACCGACGGAATGTGCTACAACGGTGGAAGGTGTATGGCGGGATTCTGCACGTGTCCGCCGATGTACACCGGCAACCGATGCGAGTACGATCGGATCAATCCGACGAAGCCATCGGCGACGTGCGATCAGAATCCGTGTCGAAACGATGGAAAATGTGTCGACGTGGAAGATGGATACGTGTGCCACTGTCCGCCCGGATTCGACGGACCCCTGTGTGATCGGAAACTACGTAAGGGAGTTTTTGGGCTTTCTTTAGAAGTACTAAAGATTATGATATTCCGCAAGAGAGGTTTTCAGTGCAGCTTGGTCAGCTTTGAGATCTCCAAAAGCTGGTTTTAAATTACTCTATTGTTTCTGAAATTCGTGTGGAGGTGTCAGGCAAGTCTAGATCTTCATGCTTGTAGTTGATAGCTTAGTAAGTTATAGCGAATAGTGAGCTCAAAAATGACCAATCTGCATTGAAAATCATGCTTGCGAAATACCATTATAACAAGTACTATAACTTCAAACGTGTCTTCTCTCCCAATCTCCAACCCATCCTTACCCACTTTCATTTCAGAATGCGCTCCAACGACATGCGCCAACGGAGGACTCTGCCTCAACAACACGCTCACCTGCCAATGTCCAGACGGATTCTCAGGCGAGTACTGCGAGATCAAGGATCGTCTCGATTGCCATCAAAAGCCGTGTCTCAACAACGGAGTGTGCACGAACGGTGTCTGCGAGTGTCCATACAAGTTCACCGGGACACGATGCCAGCAGACGATCGAAATCGATATCGGCAAGGAGCTGTAAGTTTGAACCTTGCTTAGTCTCTCAAGTCTAACCCTGCTTTTTTTTGCAGGCTGGCCCGCGAACTGTGTAAGCAGCGAAACTGCGACGCTCTCGCCGCCAACGGAGTCTGCGATCCTCTATGCAATCTCGCCGAGTGCAAGTTCGACGGAGGAGACTGCTCAGGAGGCCAGCAACCATTCGCCAGATGTCCGTACGCCGCTCGCTGCGCCGACTCGTTCGCCAACGGAATCTGCAACCAAGAGTGCAACAACGAGTCGTGTCTCTACGACGGATTGGATTGTCAGTCGGAACTGTACAGATGTCCGGCGGATATTCGCGAGTACTGTATCAAGAAGAGAGGTGACGGAGTTTGCGACTACGCGTGCAGCTTCGTCGGATGCGGCTTCGACGGTGGCGACTGCTACAACAGTACAGGAGCTCTGATTCTCCACGACATTCGACTCGTCATTCAAACCGATCCAGAGACGTTTCAAATGGAAGGAGGAGCCACTCTGATGAAGATCAGCAGACAGTTGCGAGCCGCCGTACGCATTCAGAAGGACGAGCACGGACCGTTGGTCTTCAAATGGGACGGTGAATCGGAGACGGAGAGACTGGCGATGGACACGGAGAAGCTGAAGCAGCAGCAAGTGCTCTCCCACCGCATCAGACGATACCGGAGTGTCGAGATGGTTGGCGTCGTGCTCTACCTGGAAGTCGAGGAGATATGTCAGCCAAGATCCACCTGCAGATTCACAACAGCGCAGAGTGTGGTCAATCTCATTTCCGCTGGGTTGATCAAGTCGGACGGCCGTCAATCTCTTGGTTTGTCGATCACAGCGGCCATGGTCGCAACGCCTAGGAAAAGCGAAGGATCTTCAGGATGGTCCCGCAATCAGATTCTCTTCTGTGGCGTGGTCGCGTTCCTGGCATGCGGATCGGTGGTCGCTGGATTGATGGTGAAGACGGGCGAGCCGCAGAGAAGTCGCAAACGGAGAATCGTGCACGCACCAGTGTGGATGCCACCTAAGGAAGGTGCAGAGGATCACTCGCATCGCGGACCCAACATGCTCCTCAACTCAAGTCAGTCGTCGCTTCTCGACAGCAGCAGCATCTATCTGAACGATGCGAAACGTCCACGACCCGCTTATCCAGACAATGTGCAGTATCAAGAGATCTATCCGGCAACACTGGCCAACGGATTCACCGGAGACTACGAGTTCGTCGACGGAGTTGGAAATGCGACTCCAGTCATCAATCAAGTGCCAGTAAAGCCCGCCGATGTTCCAGCTGAGCAGATGTAAGTATTTCTAGCAGTGTGCGGAACGGAATCTTCAGAATAGTTTATTGGACATTTCTACATGCTCCGAAAATTTCGTTCCACACGCCACTGTATTTCTAGTCGAAAGTTGATCAGACTTTCAATTTCTGTTCTTTCAGCGCTCTTCATGTTCAAGCCGCCGGACAAGGTCCAATCACCGAACCGATCACTTATCAATCGGTGAATCAGGTCGACTCGAAATACAGAAGACAAGCACTCCATTGGTTGGCAGGAAACATGACCGGAAAGCCGGAAGACCTCATCACAATGGAGACGGTCAAGTGTCTGGAAGTCGGTGCTGAGGTCAATGCCATCGACTGCGACGAGAACACCCCGCTGATGTTGGCCGTTCGAGCTCGGAGAGTTCGTCTTGCCGTGGTGCTGATGCGAGCCGGCGCCAATCCAACGATCTTCAACAAGTCTGAGCGATCCGCGCTCCACGAGGCCGCCGCGAATCAAGACCTGCGAATGCTGACCAACTTGCTCACCGATCAACGAATGGTTCGCGAAATCGACGTGCTCGATCGGAACGGAATGACGGCGCTGATGATCACAGCCGGAGGTTTCGCAGGACGCCAACAAATAAACATCGCCGCCGAGCTGCTGAGTCGCGGAGCCATGATAGACGCCGACGGATCCGATAGACGAGACTCGGAGAAGTTCCATGGACGGACGGCGCTGCACTACGCGGCACTCTGCGACAACGCGGAGGTCGCGTTCTTCTTGATGTGCAAGAATTCAAACATGGACAAGCAGGACGAGTCGGGAAGAACGCCGATGATGCTAGCGGCCAAGGAGGGTCACGAGAGGGTCATCCGATTCCTTGTCGGCCAAGGCGCTAGTGTCACCTTAGTGGATGCACTGGACAAGTCGGCTCTCCAACACGCCAAGGATGGATACCATCACGAAGTTGCACATTTCCTGACCCAAATGCAGAACGAGAAGGCTCGTCGAGCTGTGATGCAAGAGCACCACCAGAAGCACCGTCAGTTCATCGCCCAACACAATGGGACAGCAACAACGACGAAAGGAGGTCGACAGACGCTGAAGGCAGTGAAGAGAGCTGGCTCACGGAAGACACAGCCACCACCACCGCCGACCGTCACGCCACCCGTGACTCATCTGACGCCTCCTCACTTGAACGGGTCGCTCCCGTCGCAGTCGCCTCACTACTTCGCGACGAACTCTTCGACGCCGAGTGGGAGAGAGTCGAGTCCCGAGTGCGCGTATATTCCGGATGCAGGGGTGAGTTGGCAGTAGAGTTTCGCGGAATTCCGACTTCAGGAACTGAAAGTGTTACACTTTGAGTGTTTCTTGAAATACTATCGTTATAAAGCGGACCTCGTCAAATAAGGCCACGCCCCAAACCGAAATAAACTGACTGATTCCATAAAATCCCCTTCTCAAGTTTCCCTTCAGAGAAACTCTGCTCCCCAACCCAATCATCACAATTTTCAGCAACACGCCTCATCTCTCTGGTATCCAACACCACCACCAATACACATGTACGGTCCCCCATCGAACGCGAGCACGTCCTCCACGTCGCCGGGACTTCAGAACATGCAGATGATGGATCCGAACGGATCGTTCTACTGCTGAGCTATTCATTGTTTTTCACTTCCCCGTTACCCCCTTTCGTGTCTCCCCGGTTCTGTTTCTTATCCATTCCGCCTAGACGCGGCGTCCTTATCTATACAAGTACATCTCACCACCCTCTGCCTTCACCCAAAATGATTTGTGATCTCTTTGAGAGCATTTTTGTACCAATTATTCGGGTTGCTCCTCTTGCTTTATTCTAGACTAATTTCAATTATTAAGTTGTGTAAGTTGTAGAATAATTATTGTCCAACAGAACAGATTAAGAGTTATATATGAGTTATTCATCTTTCCTTCCCATCCCGAGATACATGCACCGTTTTTGCTCAACAATTCTACAACTGGTTTGAATTGTTCCTTCTTGTTCTTCTCCTATTCTTTATTCCTTTTCTCTTTATTTTTTCTACTCGAAAAATTTAATAAATTTGTATTTGGTTTAGTTTCAAAGGGGAGGATACTCCTTCAGCGTTCTGGCAGAGGAAAACTGGAAGGAAACTTCGGTGAAACAGGATAATGAAAAATCAGTAATCTGGTCTCAAGAAACCTCCGGCTGTGTGGCTGAACTGTTCAGCTATGTTTACGAATCGATCGACTAATTCATAATCACAAGTTTTCGTCAATGTATGGAAGTTGTTAGATTGAAAACGGTAAACTTTGAACAGTTAAAAAGTATTTTCCATTTATATGGAAATTGACGGGTGTATTAAGCAGCTCTAAATCTTCCTTTTTTAGTTGACAACTTTCTCTGACAATCGAAGTGTAGTCAGATAAATCGGAAAGCATTTTTGGTTTTTCATCTTCATGGCGAAGTAACAGATTTGAAAATAATTTTCAGAAAAAAATTGTCAATAAAAAGGAAGATCTAGAGTTGCTTAACACTCAAAAAACATTCCAGACAATTAAGGTGATTGAAGCAGATTTTTTCAACTGCTTCGCCAAGGGGCCGTTTTCCACTAATGACTAGTCGAAAAAGGAAAGAAACACCGGGTTCTTACTCCAAAAATTGTGAAAACCGACCGAGAGTTTTTAAAAGCAGAAAAATCGGCATTTTTCAACCGAAGAAATGGGTAGAATGTTCGGATACCGACTTGGGAATCATTTCTCGGTCATTTTTCATTGAGAACAATGCAAAAAAAAGGACGAACACCCAGAAACAACGAGAATTAGGCTGTAAAATCTGGAAACCGCCCGAAGTTTCTCCTCCGTGTTTGCAGATATCGCACACGATTTGCCGACACTAATGCACAGATTGGCGTCTATCGTAACCTATAATGAAAAGAGAAGCTGAAAAGAAAAACGGCTAGAACTTCTTTAGGAAGAGTTTGCGCAAAAAAACATGCCGGAACTACCCCAACTAACTTTTGAAGCTCTTTTCAATGAACGTAAAATCAAAAAGCGAAAA
Organism: Caenorhabditis sp. 40 LS-2015; assembly: GCA_900536305.3. Classification (NCBI taxonomy): domain Eukaryota; kingdom Metazoa; phylum Nematoda; class Chromadorea; order Rhabditida; family Rhabditidae; genus Caenorhabditis; species Caenorhabditis tribulationis. The sequence goes on from LR544333.1 coordinate 175,085, forward strand.
AAGTTCAGAAAAACGCGTTTTTCTCGAAAATGGTGAAATTTCAGCGAAGTTTCAGTGTTCCAGTGAATAAAGGACACAAAAACACATCTAAAAACAATCTCCGTTCACTCACAAATATGACTGGAAAGGCCACATATAACAATGAGATAGGTTTTTTTCGATCCTTCGCCTGTGGTGGGTTGATATTGGGAATGAGGAGTGGGTAGAAACGCTTACGACCACATCACGTTGAATGCACGCCATCCCGTCCGATCTG
>LR544342.1:0-32292 GCA_900536305.3 Caenorhabditis sp. 40 LS-2015
ATAGTAATGTACAAAAATGAAAAACTTGACTGTTCTTGTTTTTGAGTTAATGAGTTTGAAAGTTTTCATCGAAAATCGAAAGAAACTTATGGACCAACCTAATAGTACCGAACAAAAATGTTTGATACCGATCAAAAAAGCAATTATGATTGGTAATATTTAGAATTTTGTGATATCATCAATCAGACCAGCACTGACCAGTTCCCTAAACGCCCAAAAAAAACTTAAAAGTTCGATCATCGAATCTTCTGGATTTCGATTCTCGAATTCTCTAGACTTCGATTATCAAGACTTCAATTCTTGAATCCTCTAGATTTCAATTCTTGAATTTTCCAGATCCCGATTCTCGAATTCTCAGGATTTCGATTTTCGAAGTTTCAGGATTTCGATTCTCGAATTCTCAAAACTTTGATTCTCAAATTCTCAAGATTTTCGTTCTCGATTTCGCAAAGTTTTGATCTCGAATTTTTGAGATTTCTCGAAACAAGATCTCGCGACTTGAAGTTTTTCTGGTACTCGAGATTTTGAGACACAACAAGTATTCAAAACTCGAGCAATAAGAAACTAGCAGATTTTTCTCGATTTTTCGACTCCTTCTCACTTATCCGATCATTATTCCAAAACGAACATTTTTCCTACTCTTTCCCATGTCACCACCGTCACACATCTCCACTTCAGTCATCTAGCCTTCAATGGTTTTCTTTATCCACTCACCCTGTCAGGTAATAAATCAAAATGCTACCGATATGATGTTGCGCCTCCCATCAATTTTCTCCTCCACAGTTGGAGGAGGGGGGGATTTGCCCATTGCGCACTCTTTTGCGGGTTCTTTCATATTCTCTGTTTTCCCGCCAATATCCGTTTATGTGTTCGCGTTCTGCCGCATTTGTGTGTATGTGTGTGTGCGTTTACGCGGAAGGCGGAACGGAGAGGAGATGGACACCAAGAGAAAAGCGTGAAAGGAAGAGACCTCACACATCCACAAAAATGCACATCTTCTCAATGTCATTATTTTCTGTTTTCTTGGAAGAAACGCTATTACTGAACCTCGAGCTCTCTGCTTTTGAACAACCTCTGTGCAGTTTCGAAAATGAGAATTTTCTAGACCTCAATAAGGAAAAAGGAATGACTCACATTTTTCATTCTCAAAATTCGAACATAGACACTGTCCCACTGCTAAGTGGTTTCAGAAAACTGAAGCATGGGAAGAAGAGAAAGCAAAGTTGTCTTCCCTATCTTCTCTTCCTCTCTCTATTCTTTCTGTTTATTTCTTTTAGTTGCCCTCCCCCCCCCCGCGTTTGTCGAAGGGTCAACATTGGCCATGTCTCCATTTTGTTGGCCCCGCTGCGTCTCCTCACACTCATTGAGCAGTGTTTATCTCTTGTCCACTTTTCCTTGGGTTTCTTCTTTTTGCTTCTATTGCTCGTTGCTGTTCTGCCCTCGTTTCTCGTTTCACACTTTTTGCCTGAATGTCGTCTCGAGAAAAAGATGAAGAAGACTACGGGACGCCCCGGTTTCATGTTTTGGGTGGCCCCCGGTGAGTGTGTCACTTCTGTTACCCCTAACATCTTTTTTTCTCATCTTTGCCGTTTTCTGTTTCCTCTTTTTCTTCTCAGCTGGTGAATGCCACTTTGGCATTTTGACCTGTCAACCTTTACCCTTTCTCTTGATGTGAGAAGAAAAGGTTGACTTTCAAAATTTTCTCCATAGATTGCGGGATTTCCCAAGTGAATTGATGGCATTCTCTGGGGTTTTTTTTTGCTGCAGAACTTTTTCTTTTTTCCTCCCCCAACTTTTTGGGGCTCTTCAAAGTTGCTACCGCTCTTTAGTTGGACAACAAAGACCCATCATTTATTCACAAGTTGTACTTCTTCTTTTTCTCCGCTTCTCATAGAGCAAACTTTTTGATTTTTAATCATTGCCGCGGTCCGTAGGGAGTTCTGAACATAACGAAGTACTCAGGAAACATTTTGAAAATCGGAAAGAGTTCTAAAACAATTTTCAAGGGGTGTCTAGACTGGATTTTAAATTTGTATGATTTATAAGATCTGAGTGCTCAGTTAGCTGGAATTCAGCTCGATCGGGATATAAAGCTCGAAGAAAAACTCTGCAAGTCATCTTTCAAATTTCGACTAGTTCACTTTTCAAAAATTTTCATGTTTTTTTTCTTTAACAGACCTCTCCGATTCTTTCTGTGAAACTCAACTCTACCATTAGCTTTCTTCCCGTTTGCAAACAGAAAAAAGTTCTCGGAATCGACAATAATCAAATGAGTGTTTCTTTCCACTTCCCAGTTCCCTCATTCCCCTTGGAACATGGTAGCAGCCCCTTTTTCCTCAAACTTTACACATTGTCAACCCCAACAGAGTGCACTTGTACCAAGTCATTTGTGAATGACATTCCTGATAGATTTTCTCATTTGTGTTGCTCTCCTCTTGTTCTTCGAAGAAAACGTTACTTTCCTCATTTGCCTCTTCTCCTTCTGTTTCCAGGCCATTCCTTTATTCGATGTGTAATCCAATGACTCGTCTTCTTCTTCACACCCATTGTTTTCTTTTTGCCGTTTTCCTTCCCATATTCAATGACATTCGTGGTGATGAAGCACTGGGAGAATAATTGAGAGGCTACAGATAATTAGCCCCTATCCGAATGGAATAATAGAACTGAATGGTGATTCTGGGGGAATGCACAGGAAATGGAATCCTCTGGAAGACACATTGGAAACGGAATAAGATAATGAGAACCAAAATTGGGACAAGCTTATTTTTTCAGTATTAGGTGCTGTTTATTCCAGTGATGTATTTTTTCGGAATTTCGTTTAGATCATGTGACAATTCTAGAATCTGAAAATTTATGTCTTGAAAACTAGTCATTTCCAGCTGCAAATACTCAAATAGTCAAGTTCTAAAGTTTTGAAGTAACTTTTTTTTCATTTTCAATTTTTTTCATGCTCAAAACATTTCTCACCAAATTTTTAAATTTGAACGTCTTCAATTTCTCGGCACTAACCTTCGAGATGTTTTCTATGCTAGTTTGAATGTTTCTGTTTTACATAATCTCAGAAAACAACCAATTCTTCTAGTCGGAAGTACACTGAAGATTGTTGAGAAGTTTTTGTTTTTCTCCAGTTCTCAGTAGACCTCCGGTGTTTGTCGATTCTATGGTTCAATGATCTCATAGTAATAAAAACACGTCATAATCGAACAACTTTTTCGATAGAGAATGAAAAAAAATGTTCTCGAATACCTCTCTGACTTCCTCCTACTCAATATTTATCTCGTTTTTCTACCTCATTGTTCTCGTTCTCTGTCATATTTCAACCGATTTTTCTCACCATTTTTTCGAATTTCAGAACTTGCACTCTCGAATTTGGGGAAAAAACGAATCTATAGAGGCACACACCACTAACTTGGAATCAATTTGCATAATCCATTTGGCGGCACACGAAACAATCATGGATCAAGAATTCGACGAAAATAGCCGAAAATCGTTGAAGGTGAGTTGTTGGTGCCGTTTAGTTTTTTATGGGCGAGTTTCTCCCATCCGAATTTCAATTTCAAATAGGCATTCTAAATTCTAAGCTCCGCCCACCTCCCCCTCGGAAATTCGCTGGGTTTCGATTTCGAACACTCACAAAGAACACCAGAACCTCTTCTTTTCTTCCAAAGGTTGCTGCTGGCGAAATCAGATAATTCGTGAAAATTGCCAAAAACGACCAGAAAACGAGAAGAGGAAGGGTGAATGCTGTGAATTTCGAGTGAAATTCGAGGAGACCTCATGTGCTGAGTCTCTTAATTTCACCGATCTCTATCACCCTTCTCAAAACGAGAAAAAAATTCCCCTAGAACAATTCTTCTAATTGGCATTTTGAAATTGGTCCCGCGAAAAAAAAAGTCGAATTTCTTCCTTATTCACCCTCCTACTGGTTTCCGATTTCATTCATGATTCTTTGATTCTCTGATAAAACACAGAATTAGATAATCATGCCAAAACACAGGAATCATCTTTTCAAGGTGAGTTCGTTCAGAAATTGGGGAGACAAATTGAACCAAGGTTTGGGCCGGTGGGTTAATATTGTCACTTTTGATGTTGACACAAGTGCGAGAAAAAAAAAACCGATGACTGTTTTACTTGGTATTTGTGAAACGGTTCTTAGTTTACTGAATCTGATCTGTGTCCACATGAGGAGTTCATCTTTCTTAGTCATAACACTTCCTAAACTTTTCCTTCTCTCAAAAAAAGTTATTTGTTTTGAAAAACTGAAAGTTTTGACTTTCCTCATTACTGTTAATCGAACTCGTTCTCTAATGTGATCAATTGCCTATTTTTTGGTAAATTAGGTACAATTAGGAACACAATTGTTCGAATTTCCAAATTCATTATGGACCCCGTTATAATTACCTTGCTAGTTTTATAGCTTTCTGTCTTATGTTGTAAAACTACAAAAGAGTGATTTACTGCCAAGAACAATTAGGCAAAGTCGTAAATTTACTTTAGACTTTTATGGGTCAGTTCAGTTATAGTTGTTGAAAGGACTACTGTAAGATTCTATTATCATGTAAAACTGAGTTCGGTTTTGGAAAGAGACTTCAAATTAGTTCATTCGAATTGTCCACGAGGAGTACACAACTCTTACCAGTTGAAATCTAAATTCTGCTTGTATTCATGTTATCGATAGATTTCATTTTGTGAAAGCTGAAATCATCACAGTTCTAGTAATACATCTATTATATAAAATTCCAATTATCAATGAAACTTTTAAAAATATATAATCTGTCCACGAGGAGTACACAGATTGTCGAAGCTGAACAGTCAACTAAAATGCATGCCTTCGGTGAAGTTCACCTTGCTACTTACCAAGATTGTCAAACTTTTACACTGAAACAAAAGTACAATCACTTCATGAAATCCAAGTCACCAACAAAAACGTTTCATTATATAGGATGGTACATCCTGTATTCATGTTAGTGATATAGTTGACATGACTGAAAAACCGAACTTAATTACAATCCCACAGTAGTTCACGCAATGCATAGTTATTACCCACCCAACAGAAACACAATCCTTGCACGATGAGTACACGGCTAAAGTTGAGCGTAAAAATTGAAATTGAAATTACTAATTTTTTTCAATAGAGCGCGGCTGGACATTGTTTATATCATTGTTACCTGAAACAAACATAAAACTGAAATCCTAAAAGCTCTCAAAACATAGACATCATTTTCTCATTTCAACCTGATTGTTTTGTTATTGTTTTCTAACAAAAAAACTGAAAACTCTGGAAGAGTGTGATCGAATGATTATGATAAACTGTTGTTTTCTGCCGCTTGGTGTTTGATCATTCACCCTCTTCCGAACAGTTCCTCTCTCACCCATTTCCCAACAGTCATGGATTGGTTCACTCTTCGATTATTGCAACTCGTTCTAGTCCCAATCCAGCGTCTGAAAAAGTTCACTAATGAGGTTAGTCGGCTGAAAATTTAGTTCCTTCATCATCGCGCCGTTCGTCGTGTCGCCCTAAAACCTTGCCCCAGGGGGACACCCACTATGTGTTTTTTTGTGTTTCTCTGTTCTGCCGCATATTTTCGTTTGACTCCTACACTCCTTGTTCGAAGAATCCGAGCATAGAATCCGAGCACAGACGTACATACATAGTTATCACACTCTGGAGAAATGGAACAGACACTACTGAAAAGCGGCTCATTTTTCGTCGGTTTATTTTTTCTTGTGTGCGACTATAGCTAGAAGTTTTGAATAGAGAAAAAAAGAAACTTTCTCGATTTTTGATGTTCCCAGCGTGGGACTGGCTGTCATAAGGAATAACTAGGCATTTATTATTCATACTTTTTCGGAGCAATTTTCGGACCATTTTTCTTTTTTTGGGTTTAGGGCTCAGGTGGTTTGAGTGAGCATTTGTGCTATACTCTCTTGATCTTATTCCAGGTTTTTGAAAAGTGCATTTTTCAGCTTGATTAGAGTCAAAAACTGTGATCAGAAGTGCAATTCTAACTTCCTTTTCTTATATTCAGCTGTCATTATCTAACTTTTTCTATTACTCATACTTTCGAGTATCCAATTTCTGATTCATTTTTTGAAGCTTTACCTATAATTCTGTAATCCGTCTTGCAAAAAATGCACAACTTTGGAAATCTTCCTCGGAGTGTCTGAAAATTTTAAAGTCTTAATGTTAGATTCAGATTAAAATTTTCTGTCCGATTCTTGAATGTTTACAAACAAAAGTAATGTCATCAAAAACTTTGAAGTGAATATATTTTCATGATTTTGAGTTCAAAAATCAAAATTGAAATTGTTAGAAGCAAATTTTGAATGTCTTGAAAATAGGAGGTTTCGAAAATGTGACATTTTGGAAAAAAAAGCTTGACCACTAAAATTTGAAATGTATCATTCAGTTTTCGAGAGCAAAAATTCAATGAAATACTAATTGCCATGAAATTTTGAAAAACATATTGTAAAACTGCAAAAAAAAGATGGTAAAAATTTTCAAAATCCAGAACCCTTACAAAATCAGATTTGAAACGACCCCTCATTTTTCTACACTTTTTGGTGCAATTTTACTTCACTACTAACAACTTCCACTCTCTTATAAAAGAAAAAAACATTTTGAAGACCTCTAATATTTCAACCCCCGACCTTCTACACCACAGCATATGGTGTCAAGAAAATAATTGAATCCACCATTTCTGCAAAACCCCAAAAACCCGTCAACATGTGATGAATCGCAACAGTCTGCTACCCATTTCCCCCACTCCTTCCTCTCCTCATTATTCACTCCTCTAGGTACACCACCACATTTGCATTTTGTGGTGTTTCTCAATCAACCCAAATCTCCTTCTAGCTCCCGGGGGCGCCTTCCGAGTATTCCTCCTATAAACAACTTTGCATTTTTCGTCCCTGCCATTCTTCTCTCCTCATCCATCGTCACCGAACCGTAGAAGTACATCAAGTTTCTTCCCTTTTTTTTTCTCCTTCCCTCTAGAAGTTTCGTATCTTTTTTACTTTCAATACACTTATTTTCCCGTATTTTCCGAGTTTGTCGATCAACACTCTTGTTGGAATAAGACGACCCATTCAAATTCAAAATTTTCAGTTTTCTAACCTATTGTGAGCCCACAATAGGTGAGTAAACTGTATCGATCAAAAATTAGAAGGGAAAAAACCTGAAGAGAACTTTCATGACTAACCTAAAAAATACAATAAATATAACATAGCACAATCAAAAAGCAATTTTTCTAAAATATTGTTAGCCAGTGGGTGCTTGTTTAGTAGGTGGTGTTGTCTTGTCAGTTTCGCTCGTTTTGTTATCACCCTCTACTCCTTTTTTCTCCTTCTTTTCCGGTTCTCTCTCTCCCCCCTTTTCCCGAGTTTTTCTTTCCTCTGAATACTAATTTCGCATTCCAAGTCACTCGTTGTTTTTTCATCTCATTGTCAGTACAAAACGAGAATTTGAGAATTGGAGTTTCTCGCTTTCTCAGAGTGTTAGATTACGGATTCTATTTTTGAAGCTCTCCTTTTCTTCTTCTCGTTTTTGATGGGTTGACTACAGACTATTATCGCGTTCAAGAGCACCCGAAAGCATGTAATTTGAAAAATTGAAGAGGCGGGTGGTAACGATTTTTTTGACACGCTTTTTCTCCGGCCTTTTTTCCTCACTTTTCCTACAAAAGTTCTCTAGCACTTTCGAAAGTCTCGAAACAAATCTCAGCTAGAAAAAAAAGAAACGTTTTATGGCTCCTCCCATTCCCAAAACATACTCTTCTTACCAACGCGTTGTTTCTTGGTAACCATATTCGCCATCTCCTCTCCTTTGGCCAACCATCCCCACTTCCATTCGTACTAGTCCCAGCTATGTATTCCCCAATTTCAAGAATGCTGGAGCGGCGCCGCGAGCGTAAGCTCACGATCACCTCACCGAATGAGGACATAAGAATAGTGGAGCCACCTCCACAAAAGAGTCGACGAGCATCACTCAGTGTCGCTTATCACCGCTTGTTATCATTCTCGTCATCGCCCATCAAGGTAGTTTTAAGAACAATGTTGAGACCAGAAAACGTGTATCAGAAGGATTAATAGTATTGATAATGGTCTAGGAGTCTACAGGTGGAAACTTTAATACTTTTGCTATTTTTTTCTGGATTCATAAATACCAAGTTCAGAAATCACATAATAACATCCTATCAAACGAGGCTGTTCACATGAATATGCTAATAGTCTAGGCACTTTTCTCTGAGAGGGTTAGTCGTGTGACTTGTTGGGTGGTGTATGTAATACTAAAAATGGGTATTCCTGTTTTCTGATGGTTAGAAAAAAAAAATCAAAAAAAGGGCCAGGAAGGTATGCAAAAATGGGGTTGACATCCAGAATGTGGTATACTAATGCTTCAGAAGATCCAACTGTGATTTCAAGAAGGTTTTGTAGATCCGCCTGGGTCAATTTAAAACAGACATTGCAGGTTCAGAATTTGAAATTATAATCGGCAATTTACTTACGAGGTCTGACTTTGAGTTATGATTTCCCGAAATCCCAAGGAAATTTTTCTTTGCGTTAACCGTTAACAAGACACAACTTTGCAAGCTTAAAACTTAAATAACTTGATCCTTTTGTCGATTTTCATTTCAGATTCTGAATCTTCAGTGTCAATACAAAATCGATCCAGATTGTGAAAAAGACTTCGTTTTCTTGAATTGTTAACGCGAACTAAGATGCTTTTTTTTTGAAGTTTTGTGAAAACCAAGTTTTCAGGGGAGCTCACCATCTTTTCCCCTCCCGATAACAATATCATTTCAGAAACAAAAGAAAGAATATCGAGATGAGAAGAAGCGCGTCAACGATGAGCTCCTGTCGGCACTCCGCGACCCCACCGTCGTCGTCATGGCGGACACCCTGAAGATCCGTGGCGCGCTCAAAAAGTGGACTCGCTACTACTGTGTGCTTAAACCAGGTCTTCTCATTCTCTACAAACACAAAAAGGCTGATAGAGTAAGTTGACCTTCCTGTATCCAATATCAATTACATACTTTCAATTTCAGGGTGATTGGGTTGGAACAGTTTTGCTCAACCACTGCGAGTTGATTGAGCGGCCATCGAAGAAGGATGGATTCTGCTTCAAGCTCTATCATGTAAGTTTTCCGTTTTCGAATTTGAGAACATTTCGATTTCTGTTTCTTCTTCAGCCTATGGACATGAGCATCTGGGGAAACCGTGGACCACTTGGCCAATCATTCGGCAGTTTCACCCTCAACCCTCTCAACACATCGTTCCTTATCTGCAGAGCACCCAGTGACCAGGTTAGTTGATCGTATCATTCTCAATGTGACCTCTCTTTGTCTACCGTAAAACAAATATGTTTTTGGGGTTTTTTTTGTGGTTTTTGTCTCTTTGAGCAAAAACACACAAACATAGACCTCGCGCAACCCACATCATTTTGTTCAGGCTGGCCGCTGCTGGATGGACGCTCTTGAGCTCTCGTTCAAGTGCACTGGACTTCTAAAAAAGACGATGAATGAGGTAATTGACTTTTTCCCTTTTTTTTTGTCTCTTTTCCACATCTTACAAAAACCACTTGACATCATCCTCAGTATTTCAGCTCGATGTGAAAAGCGATGAGAATAGCACGACGGACAGTCAAAGAGATGAGTCGAGAATGTCACGGGATTCTGATGGAGATGATGTTGGTGGAGCTGCTGTGTCGGAGACAGACGCCGAGAAGCACTTTCAAGAGATTGACGATGTGCAAGACGAGGATCATGAGGATGGGAAGATGTCGGAGACAAGTGATACTATTAGAGAGGCGTTCACGGAGAGCGCCTGGATTCAGAGTCCGAAGGAAGTGGTAAGTGAACTCGAGCTAAAAATGGATATCAGCTTGAAGGAAGGTTCAACAACATTTTCAAATGATTTTTTTCCCATATTTTGGGTGAAGGGAAAAACAATCATGCAGATTCAGATTCGAAAGGAAGAATAGGTGAAAAAGTCAAAATGATCGATTTTTGAGATCACAAAGATGTGCGAAATCATACTTTCCGGAATTTTTGCATTTTATCATTTGTTAGCTTGAAATCTATAGAAAACACAATTCAGAATCCTAATTTTTCGGTTTTATTTCAAAATTATCTGAACTTCGGAAAGCACCTGTGGAAAACAGTCGATTCCCAATTTCTGTCTGAACCCAATTGAACTTGCGACGTAACAGTATAACAAATCTAATTACCTTCTGTAGTCTGACAATTACTACTTCAGAGGTTTCGTGTTTTGAACCTCTTGCAATGTACACTTCTTTTCAGTTTGGCCCGGACGGTTCACTTACCGAAGAAGTCGCTGAAGAGAACAAATCTCTCATCTGGACGCTTTTGAAACAAATCCGTCCAGGAATGGACCTCTCCAAAGTGGTTCTCCCAACCTTCATTCTGGAGCCAAGGTCCTTCTTGGAGAAGCTTGCCGATTACTATTATCACGCTGATTTGATCTCAGAGTGAGTTTTTTTCAGTGGACTTTCCTTTCATTTCAAATTTCCAGAGCCGTCGCTGAGCCAGACCCATTTGAGAGAATCGTAAAAATCACCAAATTCTTCCTCTCTGGATTCTACAAAAAGCCAAAAGGCCTCAAGAAACCATACAACCCAATTCTGGGAGAAACGTTCCGCTGCAAGTGGGAGCATCCAGATGGCTCAACAACTTTCTACATTGCTGAGCAAGTGTCTCATCACCCTCCAGTCTCTTCTCTTTTCATCACCAACCGAAAGGCTGGTTTCAATATCAGTGGAACGATTCTGGCGAAAAGCAAATACTACGGCAACTCCCTCTCCGCCATTTTGGTTGGAAAGTTGAGACTGACACTTCTGAACCTTGGAGAGACATACATTGTGAACCTTCCGTACGCCAATTGCAAGGGTATCATGATTGGAACCATGACTATGGAACTTGGCGGGGAGGTCAACATTGAGTGTCAGAAGACGGGTTATAAGACGACGCTGGACTTCAAGCTGAAACCAATGTTGGGTGGAGCTTACAACCAGATTGAGGGCAGCATCAAGTATGGAAGTGATCGGTTGGCAAGTATCGAGGGAGCCTGGGATGGAGTCATTCGCATCAAGGGACCTGATGTGAGTGGAAATGACAAAATTTAGAACCTCTTCTATCCTGGATACTTTATCTGAAATTTGGAGACTGAAATTATCTTCACAATTTGACCACTCGAATAGTGAATTCATGTCTCTCCTTTCTCAATAGTACATACTTTTCTGAAACATTTGAATTTCGAATTTTTAAATTGCAAACCATGAACCAATTCAAAGGTTTCTTCTCAACGTAATTCCCTTCGTTCGTAAAAATGACTAATGCATCTCCTTTAAAGGGCAAGAAAGAGCTGTGGAATCCGACGCCAGAAGTGATCAAAACTCGGCTTCCTCGCTACGAGATTAGCATGGATGAGCAGGGAGATTGGGAGTCGGCCAGGCTGTGGCGCCACGTCACCGAGGCCATTGCCAACGAGGATCAGTACAAAGCAACCGAAGAGAAGACGGCGCTGGAAAACGACCAGAGAGCGCGGGCTAAATCCGGAGTCCCGCATGAGACAAAGTTCTTCAAGAAGTCGAATGGAGAAGATTACACGTACATTCATGCGGAGTGAGTTGCAATATTAGAAGTAGATGGTGGGAATGCTGAAATTCTTATTAGAGAATGTTGCACGCAAGGGTACGACATTCCAGTATGCTATAGATACCGTCAGATAGAGCAGGTTTTGAGAAAATAATTGATGTTTTCAAAAAGTGATGTCGATGGCATCATCCCTCGTTAACAAAACTCCCTTGTTAGTCATCCGAAAATTTGGGACTTCTCATTCAAAAAAACTCATATCAACTCTATCAAACTTCCAGCTACCGTCCATGGGACAACAACAACGACATCCAGCAGGTTGAGAACAACTTCATTGTGAAGACCATCTCGCGACACTCAAAAACGAAAGCTGGCCGCAGTGACCCAATAGGAAGCGACAACACCTCCGACGCCAGCGAGAGTGATGAGGAAATTGTGGAGCCCAAAACCAAGAAGAAGGCTGTTGTACCAACTACATCGAAGCCTGCTCAACCGGCCGTTCCCGAGGAGAGACTCAAAGTGAGTGGAACCTCATTGGGCAAGAAAAATGAGCACATACGCCAAAAGTAATCCGTCACAAAATCTTGACGTTTCGTCGCCTTTTGCATGAACAATGTGCCCTTGGAATAGACTCAATATATTTTTCTTCAGGAGATGGAACAGAAATTCGACTTGGCCATCCGCAGAATGGAGGCGGCAAACGAGCGACAATCCGCTCGGACCGTCAACGCTATTCAGTCGACACTTCTCTTCGTCTTTGTAGTCACATCGGTTGTCCAGTCAATTTTCTTTTTCTTCATGCTCAAAAAATCTGCCTAATTTATATTCAAAACAAAAATCAAACTGAAAAAGAGAACCTTTGCCAACTCCCAATACTTGTACTATTCATTTCTTCGCTTCTAGGCTAAAAATCAACCGTTTTCCTAACCTAGTCCAAACCAATTCGTCATGTCTGAATTCCGTGCCCTTCCATTTCAATGCTCTCTTCCTCCCTGTGCTCTGCTTTCCCTTTCTTAAGCCGCTCCAAAAATAATATTCCCTAAGATTTTTTTATCTCCTTCTTTCTCTCTCGCTCTAATTCCAACTCCTTCTCATTCTTAGTATATACCCCCCCCCCCCCTTGAAACAACTAGTTTTGCACACCTTTTTATCCCTTCATAATTTTATTTCGTGCCAAATATTTAAAAAATATTTTGAAAAATGAATGAATCTGAATGTGAGTTTTTTGCCTCGTTTCTGTTCGTCTCAGATAAATGTGAGCCGACAAGAGGAATTGGATGGAGCCCCACCCCGGGGGGCTAAGGAAGACTAAATGTTTTACGATCGCATTATGCTCAGCGAGCATTGACCCAGTTTTTTTTGGCACGCAGTTGTATTCATCAGGTGTGATATGAGAAGAGAGCCGTTTTTATCTCGGAAATTTTGACCCATGCTGCAAAAGATCTAAAGAAGTTCCAGGCTTACAAGTCTATAAGATGAGTAAAATGTAAATTACGGTTTTTGTCAAAAATTATTCAAAATATTTGCTCTCACTAAATTTTAGAGCAGGTCCAGTAGTTTCATCACTTTATCCTCTGATTTCCAAACAATTGTTTTTGTAGCTGAAAAATGTTTTCTGAACTTTTCGAACTACTCACCCCATGAATTCATTTTCTGTCTGGTAGACACTTTTTGAAGTCCTTAACATACATTTTCCATTGAATACATTTGAACAGGTGACTACCGTAATCCAAGGCTCCAAAGAACTCTTTGTTCAAAAATCTATCGCTTGAATGACTGGCTCTAACTCCGCCGCTTGAAAAAAAAACTGAAATATGATGATCATCCTCTTCCAATCTTCTAAACCCTTCTGTACTTATGTTTCCAGCCCTCTAAACCTCTCTTGATTTATGCTCACATAAGGTTTTCTCAAAGTCTTCTTCTTTTTCATATTTTGCTTTTCAAACTTTAGTGAAGTTAACAAAACTGGTGGATGAAATTGGTACTGACCGTAAATGCAAGAGAACATTTGAAACATCTCTTTTATGTCCGCCGCTCCTCTTTTGGCACCTGTTACCAGTACTGCTTTTCTGTCACCCTACACAGATGTTCGTTGGCTCTAACCAGCACGATACACACTCATACTCATTCTCGCAGGCCGAAAGGGTCAATCTCCGCCCATTTAGCAGTACATTAAAGACGCTTTTGGCCCTATACTCATTCAATCTATTTCACAATTTTTCTAAAAGCTCATGTTTTCTCTTGTAAGAGAGCTTGATAGGAGAAAAAGCGTGGGTATGACTACTACTGTAGTTTTATTAGCTATACAAAAGACAAAGATAGCAATCGAAGACAAATCATTTTTGCTTATCCGGGATACGGTAGTTTTATAGCTATACAACTAATGAATTTCGTGCGTCCTTTCCAAAAACCCCTTTTCCAAAACTCAATTTCCCCCCGAAATCCGGAATGGATTAGTAGTGTCGGTGACCTTAGGAAGATTGAAAATTGAAATTTTGCATTCAATCCCTATACAAATCTTCGTATCTCAATTTTTCTTCCCATTCTCTGTGGGGCAATGAGGCCAGAGAAATAACAAACTCGAAATTCTCACTTCCGTTTGTTTTTACTTTTTTCTTCGTTCGCTTCCCAAGGATCCTCCTTGCTTGCAATTAGAGCAGGAGAAAGGTTAGAAAATTTCTTGGATTTTCTTTTTTTTTTTGAAATTTTTTTTCTGAAAGTTGTAGCAGAGCCTGGTTTTAGACAGTAGTCAAACGGAAACAAATACAGCTGAATCTTCACCCACTTGAAGTGTGCTCCGTTGCCCTGAGCAACACGTTAGTGATTTTCACACATGAAGTGAAGCATCCCTTCTGCCAAAACCTAGACACTTTTTTGTGGCTCTTCTCTCGACTCGATATCCCTTCACCCCAACGGAATTCTTCTCCCTTTGTTTTTCCCATTTTCGTTTGTTTTCGTAGGCCTACTGTATGCTCCATATAAGCTCCGCCCATTTTCACTATATATCCATCCCTAGACAGAGCGGTTCGCGTCTCATTGTTATGGCGGATTGATGTTTTTCTTTTGTCTAAGAGCTACAGTAGACGTTCTCCATTTCCCTTGACTGCTCCGCAAGCTCCAATACCAAGTGTTCCGATAGCGTGTTGAGTTCCTTTTGTTAACCTATCTCGTGCTATTAGTCTTACAGTATACTGTAATGAACAGTATACGTATGTAACTCAATCCAGGTTTTGAAAATTGAATTTCGAATCGAAATTTTCAGTGAATAGAAAAACTACCAATCACCAGAAACTTAAGTTTCAGAACATCCGTATCTCTCCAACAGTTCAAGAAACCTCAAAGTTTATCATACACTCTTGAATCGTAAAAACCTATTACTTTTGATAAATCACTTTCTAATTAGTACCTCGTAATGGTTTTTTCTAGCATCAACCAAAACCGGTATTTCCTTCCATCATACCATATAATTTTCCAAGGGGTCTACTCTGTCTACCTACTTGATAGATACCAACTGCCAAGTCGATTTTGGCAGTTTGGCAAAATTGCGGAAGTCATCATTTCCGAGATGAGATCATTCCGTGGAATAATGAGATTGCCACGTTTTTAGGCTACCGTATTCGTAACCACTTCTCGGGTAATAAATTTTTTAGATGCTCTTCACTTCATGACTAAGCGTTGCAAGATCCAAACTTCCATGTGATTCTTTGTAGCAAAAAAAAACCAACACAAAGAAAACTTAGTATGACTAGAAGAATTTTTTATGCACAAAGTTCTACTCTCTTTTCCATGCACTCCCCTGATTATTTTTCTTCCTCCAACATGAGTACAAACATTCCGATGCATTACTTCCAGAAAACTAAGGTAATGCCGTTGGAACGCGTTCCAACCCCATGCCCAATTCTTCGCAAAGCGAACCGTACCGCCGAGTACCACGAGTATGCGGTAAGTAGACATTCGGCCAAGTGTTGAAGGGGTTGGGTTTTGTTTCAGACTACTGCCTTGAAATCGTTGTCCGATTTCTTGATCAAGGAGAAGGATGTCTACAAGTTCTTTCTCTTTGTCTACATGACTCTCATGATTCTCTTCATCTTCGCCGTGGAGTCCGACACCTATAAGGTGAAGATGGTAAGTGTGCAGAGAAATCAGCTATAGACAGGGTGAAACTAACCGGTTCAAGAGATTCGAGATAACCAGTTATGGAAAACATTAGAGTCGTCGTCAGTCGCGAGCATCCAGATCGATATCGAAATTCCTCCATATCTTACTGTTTGAAATTTCAAGATCGATTCTCGAAAACTTCCGAAAAAGCAAAACGTTCGAAATTTCAAAACCGAATCTCGAGAATGAGCCGATTTCATGAGACCTTGAAAAATCTCGAATACTCGAAATTCTAGATTCGAGATTTCTCGAGAAACATGCTGCAAGGCCGTACTTTTGCTTTAAGGTTAGGCTTATCTACAAAACAGTATTTCCAGATGGGCAACGAGATCTTCGCTGCCGTGGTGCTCATCGAGATGGCTCTGGGAGGTGCATGCTGCGCCGCGGTATATGGAATCGTCCACATCCGTTTCTGGGCCATGATCCCACTTCTCTTCGTCCAGCTCGTCGTACTCATCTATGGATTCTCGTGCTACATGTACCCGTTCACCGTCTACAAATACTTCGACGCTCTTGTTGAGCTTGGTAGGAAAGATTAGCAGAGAATTCTGAATGATGAGAATGTTTCAGATGAGGACTACTCGATGGGAAAGGTTCTCTGGGTTTGCTTGAAGCTCACCACCGTTTTCCTACTCCGTATGACTCCATTGTTGGTTCAGCTGGGATTCGTCTGCTACACCATCAAGATCATCTTCTGCTTGATTCTCGTGAAGGTGAGAGATGGGAGAGTCAAGTTGAATGAACCAGGTCGGACTTTGGTTGGATTCTGATCAAAAACTTCAACTTCCGACCTTCTTTTTTTGTGAGGTGGGGTAGGATCTTGATCGGCCTCATCAACGGCGTTATTTGAGTTTCGAACAACCTAGTGTTACCACCGACAACCAAAAAGACAACACTTTTTGAAGCTGCTGCTCAGGTTTAGTAAAACACCAACCCTCCATCTTTCCAGTACTGCGACGCCAAGGTCTACCTCCCAACCTACAACAGAAGCTCCACTGTCAACAGCCATGTCTGGTCCTCCATTCGCCGCAAGATCACCGCTCGTAAATCCGAGGAGAACGCCTCCCAAACTTCCGTCGGAAGCCTCCCAGACCCAGAGTTGATCCACGAGATGTCGGCGAAGTTTAAGAAGAACAAGTACCCACGGACCCTGTTCCGCGAGGAAGACATGTGCTAAACGTAGCGCTCATCTTCTTGTAATATAATCACCGTTTTTCCATTTAATATTGCTTGTTGTGGCACCACTTTTTCATCACTGTGACCAAATTTCTCTCGGTTCCTGTTACAGTTGCGTTTTTATCTCTTCTGCTACGGATGATAAGTCGCAATCCTACGGACTTTGTAGACCATTTGCTAGATAGTTAACCACTTTTTGATAGCTGTAACAGGAATGGAAATCAAATTGGTCAAAGTGACGTAAAAATGTGGTGCCGGTCTATCAGAGAACTTATCATTGAACTGATAAATGTGTTTGATGGAAGTCCCAAAGTGCTCCCAACTTTTGATCTGATCCCCTTTCGAGCATCCGTCTTCTGATCAGAACTATGAGTTTCCATCAAACGCAATCGTCACTCTTATGATAAACTAACTGAACATAATTCTTTCGCTTGCCAATTCCACCCGCTGACGTTATTTTTTTCGCTCTTGCCTTCACCCCCATCACCCCAGTTTTCTAGATAGTACCACATTTTGAACTTTCTCTAAAATACCCCTGTGTTCACCATTTTCACGTTTCCTGCTTTTCTTCTTGTACTCCTCAAACTTCAAACGTTTCAAAAATGAGATTAATTGCCTTTCCGTCTCCCGCTCTTTTGTATAATATGTATTTTCCCTCATCACCCGAGATTCTCGAACCCTATTATCACTGATTTGTGTTCTACTTTCTCTCTCACTCTCTTTCTCAATTCTCAAATACACTATTTTTATTCTCGTTACTCATTCGAGTCACTCGAAATGTTCTCTTTCAATTGCCCCCCGTCGCTTCATTTTTCTTTATCGTCGAGAACCTTCATTCACCCCCCTTGATAACTTTCATGATTGTTGGGCATCCCAATTTCATTCTTCTTCTCTCAAAACCCATCCATTTGTATCAATCCACCTTTCGAATAAATCATGTTGCAAGAAATGTTTTTTTTTGAACTATAGACTTTATTAGATCAAACTCGTTCGAAAAAGTTTACAAGAAAATTTCTCAATGGTGGAAAACAAAAGAAACGAAACTTGAAAACAAAATCGATGGAAGAGAGTGAAAAGTCACTACAGTATTTTTTTTGGGATTTAAATGAAAATGTAGTCGAGCACAGTTTTAGTTCATGAGCTCCATTGTCGTTTGTCTCCAAACTGTTCAATAGAGCACATTCTCTAACTCATGCTAGAACTACAGAAAGAGAGAAAGCATGAAAGCATAAAGCAAGCATTATGAAATGAATTTGGGGGGGTTTTACGAAAGATACGAAAAGGGCTTGAAAGTTTTTACGGGGCTCCAAAAGACCAGAGAAATGTTAGATGGGGAAATGACCTAAAATAAATTATAAGTTAGGTGAAATGGTAATATTTCATAGGGTAAGATGGAGTGAAAAAAATGAGTTTGGTATGAACAATATATAGAGACATAATAGGAAGCAGGAGGAAGCGGTATGGTTGAGATGCGGGGGTATCGGGGAATCAGATCAATTCTGATGACGGAGATGGATCCTGAAATCCGTTCTCAGATCGACATCACGTCCCCAGAGTAAGAAGGGATACTGTAGGAAAGCTTGGGCCAAATTGGAAGAAGAAGAACATACGGGTACGGTATCATTACAGGGGAATAGCTATAATCTTATAGGGTTATTCAAGAAGAGGAAAAGTCTTTGCACCTTTTTCATCGAGACTGGAGAACTTTGAAATCTCGCCGAGTACTACAGCGTGAATCTGTTTCCTCTGAGTTGATTTAAGTTTTCACGATCTCTTTGAATCTTGGGGTGACGCCTTTTTCATACTATCAAGATAACCTATAGACATGGAGAAAATATTTTTCAAAGAGAGAGGGGGAGGGGAGGGGGAGAAAAAGCACGGTATTGCACTTTTCCGGCCAGGTGGTGTTGTTTGAACAAAAAGAGTTATGAAGAAGAAAGCAGAAGAGAATTTGATCAGATGTGGGTCTTGATGAGGGGGTCGATTCGATCTAGATGGTGATTTTGACCGAAAAGTTGGACTCGATTAGGGATGATACAGAGTCAATTGGGATTGTGGAAAATTTCGAAAACAAGGTTCTCGATAAAGAAATTAGACTCGGTTGGGATGTCATAGAGTCGAAATTGCTTATGAAGAACTTTGAAAACAAAGTTGGTTTTGGAAAACGGAGAGGAGAGGGCAGTGAGCGGGTATCGGTAGGCGGTGTCGTTGGGCAGAGAGGTTCCTGAAAATGAATCAAATTTAGTACGAAGTGAACAAGGTCCCCATTTTTTTGAATACTTGAGAGAGGTCAAGCAAAAAGTAATCGAATCCTTTTTTGTCTAGACTCCTTCTCCCTTATTATGTGTGCCCCCGGTTTAATTGGTGTGTTACATGGCCTCCCCCCGAACAGTTGTTACTTTTGGTTCATTGCCCTTGAGTGTAATGAGGGGTCCCACTGGCTTTGAAACCAACCAACCTTAGGCAATAATCAAGTTGGAGGTGTCGTTGAAGTATTTGACAGCTCCCATCGAGCATTCGAATTTGTCACACTCCTCGTCCGATGAGCGTTCGACGGTGATGAGTCCTTTGGCGTTCGGGGAGACGACGATGAAGTAGAGGGTGTAGTCGAGTGGGGTGGGGCAGTTCTTGGCTTTCTCTTTCAACTCCTTGAGATGTCCGACGTCGAGCTTGATGTGAGCGGTGGTCAGTGTTCCGTTGGAGATCTCGAGGTTGGCTTCTGGAAGGGATGGGCACATGGTGAGGTGGAGGTCGACAGATTTGGAGTGGACGTTAGTGATGCGGATGGAGACTCCATGGTCCATTGGGGCGAGCGGGATTTCGACAGTGTGGGGTTCCTTTTCTGAAATCAATTTTTATAAGGAAGCTCTCAGTATGAGACTTACCCTTGGCAGAGTAAGCTCCTCCGTTGTTTGGAATCGACAGACGGAAATCCTGAACCTCGACAGTGACAACATCATTCTCAGTTGGGTCCGAAACATGCAAGAAGACTCCGTTCTGGGCGACATTGTCGCATTGAACACGTTTGGTGACAGCCAAAAGGTGGGCGGTTTCGTGGTGGTTGAGAATGTAGGCTCCGGTGAAGTTGAACACTGGGACTTGGTTGTGGGAGTGCTGGCATTTGGAGAAGTAGAGAGAAACTTTGGTCTCGCGGTTGATGGTGAGGATGACGTTTTTGTTGTTGTCGAAGTAGGCTTCCTGGACGAGAGCAGTGATGTCGACTTCAACTGGGTTGAGTCCCTCTGGATCCTTGGTGGCGATTTCGAATGGAACATTGATATCGGATGCTGAAATTTGAAGTTGTAATTCTTAACAAGTAAGTTTCCTTCGAACCTCTTCTGTCCTTATCCAGTGGCACAAAGTCAATTAGCATTGGTTTTGCCTGATAAGTCTTTTCGACGGCAAAGAATCCGAAAGTTCCTTGAACTGGTCCTAGGTGGCTCTCAAAGTGAACGTAAACCTCGTCCTGACCGATGTCTTCATTAGGGCCACATCTGTGAGACGTGGCTCTGGTGATTCTGGTGACAATGAAAGTGGTCATTTGGTGTGATCCGATTGATGGCACTCCGGCTACCATCTCTCGTCTAGAGTATCTACATTTGCTGATGTAGATGCTCACTGGCAGGTCGGCTTCCAAATTGAAGAACACTCTTTTGTTGGCTTGATATGCTGAAAAACCGACGGTTAAAAAACTAGGTGGTTTGTGAATAGATTACCGAGAATGAACAAGTCTCCGATGGAGAGCTTCTTCACAATAGCACTATCATTAGCCATAGCAAACGACACTCTTGGGAAGGATGTTGTACTGAACGGCTTCTGGTTCTTCACAGTCTCATCCAAACTGAAGGTGACACTTCCAGTGGCTGAAGAGTCGTATGTGATGATGTGAAGGTAGAGAGCATCGTCTTCATCGTGGGAGTCGCAAGTTTGTCTGACGGACAACTCTTTATATTTTTGGAGTTCAGTATAGTTGAGGGACAAGTAGCCTTCGTTGATGTGCTTTGCGATGACGATTTTACCAGCTTTCTTGTACTTGCAACGGGTCAGGACAAGTGTGATTGGGCTGGTGGAAGTGATGTTCACTCCCAAGACGACCGATTGGTTTTTCACTGAAAAAAATATGCGTTATGAAACCATAGACACTCAATCAACCTACCAACTGAAGCTTGATCAAGATAATCCTTAATATCAGTTGAGTAGACTCCTGTGGAGTTTTGTTTCAGATCAAAGAAGACGCTGATCCCATCGAGGGTAGTTCCACTGTTGGGGAGAATATCCTTGAATGGTTTTCCCTCATCATCAGTCTCTCCTTCCTTCAAGTATCTTTGGCATCCAAAAACATTCACATATCCGAAGATGGGGTTTTTTCCGAATGTCTCAATATCCAGCCACCAGTCTTCCTTCCCATCGCTGCATGTTTTTTCATGCATTTTCTTGAGAATTTCCTTCTGTTTGTTGGAGAAACTGTAGGTACGGTCACTGTTGAGAATAATCGTGATGTTCTGAGAGTCTTGACACTTGGAAAGGGTCAGTTGGATGAGTCCATCTCCTTTGTAGGTGAAGCACATGGTGTGTTGGAAGTCGACGATTGCTGAAAGGGTTTGTATGTTGTGACGTCGCTACTAGTGATATCTAGTGATACTAGTGAGATATGTATGAACTATTTGGTTTGTCTGGATACGATTTTCGTCTCGATTGTAAAAATAGTACACTACAAGAATCACAGCTCTTATGACAAAAGTACTGACGTCTAACGCACTTTATCCAGCTACAATTTGTTTCCGTACTCAGAAATGATGGTGCCATAAATCAGTTCTGAAAAGTGCCCTTGAAATGACGCGGCAGCTAAGATATCCTCAGTGTCATGAGAATGGCAAAAAAAAAAAACGTTGAGTGCTGTTGATGACCACATTGTAATGAGTGAGCAAACGATGGGTAACTGATCTAGGCAGGTGGTGGTTTGAAAGCTTCGGTTATGAAGAAAGCCCGTGAGCCAAATTCTCATCCGGGTGTACTCTGAGAATAGGAATATAGTCTGGAGAGAAACACTTGTCTGAACTAACGAATCTTCTTAGATTAGCAGTAAGCAGAAGAATCTTCCTGAGCTCAATATTGGGTTCCGAGTGGATCCACAAATGGGTTCCCAGACCAACTTGGTGAAAGGGAATGACGATCTGAATTATCTTCTTCCTAGGGAATGATGCGAACTAGGCGACAACACTTCGGTTTGTGTTGATCAAATTTTTTTTTTTTTTGAAAAACGTGATACCAGGTTCGAAAACCTCTCCTTTTGAATGATAAAAAACTGATGAAACATCCATAGCTTTCATTGCTCTCTAGTTAGTCTAGTGGATACCAGATACTTCACCTAACGTTTCCTAGATTCAGAAGCAACTAGTAATTCTTGCCTCAATAACTTCAAGAAGATTCTAGTAGTTGTCGAGTTTGAGTTTGCTGATCACAAGGCTTTCAATATTTACCGACTGCTGTAGTTTTGCTGTAGAGAGTATAACTCAAATGAAGACACCAGAAATACTATTACCTCGGTACTATGATAATTGTATAGAAATCTGAGCACTAGGATCTCCTTAAAGTATTCCAACTCCCTTCCCTCCACAACCCAACTAACCAGCTTGAATCGTATGGTCCATCTGGATCTTCTCTCTCTGCACTTCGGCAAAATTATGATAGAAGCGAATTTCTTTGGAACGATCTTCCCAGGTGTTCTTGAATGGCTCGCAAGTGGTGTCCGTGTAGAAGTCGGATCCCGGATATTTGTATGGGACGTTCGTTCTTGTGCAGGTGCACTTGTAGAGTCTGCAGAATCCGCGGGCCCCCATAGTGTGAGTTTGGATGCGGATTGGGAGGCTGAAATATTGAAGTTTCGAAGGAAACTTTGTTGATAGAAACTCACCGATCGTAATCGCAGAAGGCCTCCTCTCTGTCGTATCCCATAGTGTGTTCAAGGAAGGTCTGATTGAGAGGAATGAGCTGAGATCCGAAAACGCCAAGGGTCGTGAAGGCATCACATCCCATCAAGACTGTCACCGGGTTATTCGTTTCCAATTGCATGCAGAGGGTGGGTTCTTCTCCAGGTCCGAGTATACCATAGAGATTGTCCAGATGAAGCTCGAACTCTAGGATTGAGCTGTCGATCATATCGAACTTTATGATTCGATCCAAATCCGTTCGTTTAGGGCGAAGTTCTGCTGCTCCCGATAGCCCGAAGGCCAGGAGCAGGGGAAGGAACCGATGCGATGCCATCTGCGGCAAAGTGCCAATAGATTGCTTGCCGGCCGGCCGTCGGTATGGTGGGCGGAGCCGGACTGATGCGACCACGCCCACAGGGATTTCCTGGCGAGAGATGGAAAGACGCAGAGGGGGGAGGCGGAGCCTCGAAACGACGTCGATGGAGGGATCTGAGAGAAAGTACAAGAGACGGCTGAGCAAAGAGGAGCTGAGAGAAACGAACGAGAAGCTTCTTGAAGATTGCACAAAGTTTAAAATTTTACACTAAAACATCTGGCGATTGAACACATCTGATGAGCACCACCAATTTTTTTCGAAGAATGATTTGAAAATTTGAAAATTGTAATGTTCCGAGAAAGAGACAGACCTTTGTTCTCGCCAAGACACCCCAATGCCAAACATTGAACTTGATAACCACTATCTCTGTCGGCAGGTTTCAAAAAAAGTGCACGCATCATTTTCGCCTTATTTGAATTTCGCGCTTGGTTCGCGGCCAGCAAAAAAAAACTTGGTGCGAGACGCAGCGCCCTAATGCAGTGCGAGAAAACTCGTCTAGACTAGGAGAACAGACGCGAAGTGAAATGAAGTCGAGTAGCAGAAGAAGGAGATCTCCGTGCGGGTCTAAAGTTCAAACATCTCCTTCGCCTTAAAAGCAACCTTTATGTTACTGGGAAATTGGTTTTTTTTTCATGAATAGTTGATTAGAGTTTGAACAAAGTTAACTGGAAAAATGTGCACTTCTGACAAGTGCATCGTGCTGACGTTGAATTTCAAGTTCAGTTTTCGAGGAAACTGTCTTTATCACGTTTCGACGAAAAGAAAAATGTTCTTTCTCCTGTCAAACCATTAGACATTATCAATGACTTTTCTTCTTTGTTAGAAAAGTGGCGGCGATACGAAACGTTGTAGAAAAGGTTGAAATTTGAGCGAGGGCAAATAGTGGAGAGAGTCGTGGCGGGAGATGAAGAACCAATAGGTCTAAAAGTGCAACTCTCAGAATGATGACGAAGAAGAGAAGATCTGAAGAAAATATCTGTTCATGTTAGCACACATTAAAAATCTCATTCCCATCATTACCCTTCTCTTCGATTCTCCTCAGAGTTCTTCACTTTCAAATTTCAAACGATCAGTCTCCCATCACCATTAGCACTGCTCCCTCACTAAATGTGCTGTTTTATTACCTTTGTCCCACACATTACCTCTTCTTCCCCACAGACAAAGAGCACTTCTCCACCACCCAGACAGTTTTCGAATTTCGGGTCAAGTGCAGATGTGTTTGAAAAGTTGTGTGTCCTTCACAGAGCGTGCGGTCGTTTTCTCAGAATTTATGTTCTTTTTTCCCCTATTGCCGTTGGTAATTCGGAGTACCGTAGTAAACCTTCAAACCGATCTTTGCTCTTTTTAGACGCTCTTCTTTCGGATTTTTCCAAAATCGTAATAGTGCCGTTACATCTTCTTCTGCCTTCTGCTCGGGAGTTTAAAAGTACATGGTTTTAGTCATCAGAGCAGATTATACGCCTCGACATACTCTAAGATCTCGATTAGACTAAGAGCACGGATACGAATGTGTTCGTAAAAGTGCAGTACCAGCCAGTACCAAGACGGAAATCGCATGTAGATACAACCGACGGATCTCACGTAGCCGGTCGGAAATCAGAAGTCACATGCACTCTCACTATACGATATGCACTTTTATGGTAATTTTGTGGTATGAAATGGCTGAGATCAGTAGTATCGTGTTCAAGAGATCAGGAAGATTCTGTCGGCATTCATGAGCAATTCTTTTGTATAGAATTGACTTTCAATAGAGTCATCGTGATGTGTGTTATTGTCACGGCTACGGTAGGATTGAACATGGGAACAGATAAGAAGATGAGAATTCATACGGTATCTGAGAGTTTTTCAGTCCAGATGGTACTGTGCTGATCAAAAAAATCATATTTTATGGTGTTCAATGCAAAATGGCCAGCTTCAAGAACTCGAATATACATGTTTAAAAAAATTGGGTGATTGTGAACTTTTTTGTCGATTTCTCAAAACTGACTATTTTGTCACCAAAATCCATAAAACCTGATATACTTTTGAGTGGTATTGTATGAATTACAAAAATAGGTCAAGTCGACCATATTTCAGAGAAATAGATCTGGATTTCCACCTGACTCTACCAAAGTGAGAACTCGGTGGATTTTGAGAATTGTGGTTATACAACTTTTAAATGTGATAGGTGTTATTAAGTAAATATTGTCTTTTAAATGTGTGCTCACATTTTTGGAAACTGAATTTTTTGAAATCAAGAATTTTCCAACTCAACATTTTTGGTTTTCTTGCAATTTAATCCTGATTTGAACAAAAGTTCTAGCCGCCACAAACACCATCTCGTCGACCTTCAGAAGCAAAAAGATTCAAAAGAAGCTGTTCGTATTGTTCCACTACATACACCCCACCCTCAGTCCGAAAAGGAAAAAAAAAAGAGAATTATCCGTCCCCGAAGCCTTCATGTCGCTCGTCGTCAACCTGTTCTTTCTATCCGACGGTCTTTCCAACTCATTCGTTTTGACCTTCAGACGCTTTTCAATTGAAAGGCACTCCGACAAGTTCTCCCCCCGCACACAGTCCGATCTCTTTTTTTTCTTATTGCACTTTTAAATCACCGGTGTTTCACTTTCCGTCGTCGTCGTCGCGACTGAATGTCCTTTTGCACCTCACTCGACACGGCGACGACCACCAACGCAGAAAACCTTGAGGACAGAATGCCTTCATCGGTGTTCAAAGCGATAGCGGTTCGGGTTGGGAACGAAACTGTGATGGCCGGAGAATTAATGACGGGGAACTGGAAGACACCCCAACTGAAAGTTGGAAATCTAACAAAAGACAGAATCTCCAACTCTAAAACTTAAGGAAGCCCAGATTGTTTTCAACAGTTGTATCAAGAACGACCTTTGTCAACTAAGAACTCCAAAAACTACAGTAGTCCTAGCCAACGCTCTCAGACAAAACTAATCAAGTAGAACTAATAAATTCCATTCCCATTCTCATGGAGACTTTATTCCCAATTTCCTCACCATTCCATTCATTGACCATTTTTCTAAGGACCTCTTTAAAACTTAATTAACAATGCCTAGTACGATTTTCACTTTTTTGAGCATCTCCACAAAGAAGGAAATTGCTGAGCACTTTCAGAAACGTAATGCGTTCTTTAACTCTTCGAAATGGATTTCGAATGTGAAAAGTTGTGGCGGTGGTAACCTTCAGTCTGAACTTGAACACGGGCCGACAACTGGCAGAGCTCGAGGTTCAAATATGAGACAGTTTCGTGGTCCATCCAATTTATAAGATGCAGTAAAACTCAGTGGCAAGCCGACCCGGAAAAGAAAAAATTCCAACATACTGTTTTGAAACTGAGTAATCTGTCAACCCGTTTGCAGAATGGCAAAAGACAAGACATCCACTTCCGTTTTACAGCCATTTATCACATCAAATTCAACAAAAAAACGCGAGAAATTCTATGAATAGTTGAACAGCGTCGATCAATGTTTGAACTGCCTAAAATGAAACCCACAGAAAATAGTGCCTACTGATACTCGACGATTTTCAGTGCAAAATCGTTGAAAGCAGTAAACTTTATGTTTGAAAATGTACTTTCCAAAATCCCGATTTTTCTCAAACTTGGTGATATTTATTCAGCAAAGCTGTATTTTCATTTTGCAGTGTTCAAGTCAGCCAGGTCGAGTCAAAAACAGAAGTTTAAAAAAGTGTGAAATTCGAACCGAATCTAACTAAAATTTGAGGTCGCGTCACTATATATACTTAATCTAACAAACTCTAGGAATGTGTTGAAACGAAGTTGTTAACAAAAAAAGGAGAAAATCTAGGTTTGTTTGATAAATCCCACCAAGTTTCAAAAAAGTTGGATTATAGGATCAATTTGGCTCCTTTGCATATGTATGAATCAAAGCTTTGCTGAAAGTTACAAAAGTGTCGGAATTTTTACTTATTTTGACGTTGATCAGTTCCAGTAAAATATGGTCTAGCTGCAATTTTTTCACTAACAAGAAAGAGTCTAGTGGTACGGTATCTCAACCATTCCAATTCAAAAAACCGTCCAATTTGAAAATCCTAAAAGTGCACAATCGTAAAACTGTCACTCTGAACTGCCACACAATGAGTATACATCTTCATCGACCACCCCAGCTGCCTTCATTTGCATCTTCACATTGTCCACAAAACCGACTCCGAGGTGCGTGTCAACACACACACATGGGTTAGTCTCTGTTTAATGACCCATTGTTCGAAGGAAAGAAGGCATTTGCAATTCAATCGCCTGCCGCCCAGCAAATCAATCGTCTCACGAAGGATACCAGATGTCTGTCACAAAAAAAATCTCCCATTAAAAATAAATCAAACCCTCTCTTCTATACCAACCGGGTGGTCTAAGGGAGGCATAAAGTTTAAAAGGTGTAATAAATCTACTCTTCCTCGTATTTCAATGCGTTCAAAATGGTCGGCCTGCCAATTTGAAACGAAAGATCTCAGAGAATGAATGAACTCTTTAAAAGTACACGTCGATTACATCGAAGATGTCGCAAAAGTGCAAGACACTGCCATAAAGCTCGAGGGGATTACGACAGCCGTACTAGGCGCGGAGGATTGGTTTTCGCTCGAAGACGGCTGGCAAAAAACCGAAATAGCTTTTTTCGCTATACACATTGGAGCAGACCCGTCGCCCTTTCTGAAGATTGAAAATAGAGAGCGTGTCAGTCGGTGAGAGTCGCTGAGAGTCCGCGGGCGCTGCTCTCTCGGAGCAGTATTGGAGATGTGGCACGGCCATGTCAGCAGGGAGGGGAGATGAAAGACGGAGAGATGAAAATTCTGAGAACCGGCGCCTTTGTGAGAAGCCGCCGCGCCACACACACGAAGAGGACTATAGCAATGCAAGGGGCCATTTTCTGACAGGAAAAAACCGAGGGAACCAAAAAGTGATACAAAAGAAAAATTCAAACCGGCAGTTTATATATGATTCAACTTCCAACTTTTCATCTTTTAGGACAAGAATACTTGAGAACAAGTTATTGAATAGAATTTCAGAAGTTAGATTCTGATAATCTTCTTGATTTTAAGTTTTCCCAAATAGTTCCAGCCTGGATTTGAAATTGAAAATTTTGTCTCGGGAGTTTTACTACTTTATTTCTGCCAAGAATCTTTTTTTTTCTCAATTCTCCATCAACACATCGTATTAGTACCAACTGAAAAAAAAAGGAAAAAAATAATCTCAACTGTGTTAGACAAAAAAACCTAATTCATATTGAACGAAATGTCTGTAAAAAGAGGAAGAACATTGAATCAACTGCTAGTGTCTAATACCAACTGGTCAATAAAGACAATGAACAAAACTGAGAACAGACAAACCATTCATTCGCTTTCAAAAAAAAAACAACCAAAATCATCAAAGCAAATAAGACTACATCGAAAAATAATAAGAATTAAAAAATAATCATCAGGAGAACACTACACTGAAAAAAACTATAAGTTCAATAAGCTGCTTTCACTGTCTACCAGTTTTGTATTGTGACTACGTTTAAATATTCAATTCAGCACCAAATTTGAACCAACGTTTTTGTTGTTGTCAATTTAGCACTACATCCATGAGTCGGTCCACCAAGAATTCCATTCTCTCAAACGACTTCATTTTCGTAATTTGACTCAGTTTTGCTCCTGCGAACAGTGCAGAGTTTTCTGAAACATCGTGGACGTATCAAGCAACTTCAAATCTTCTTTTTTGTAGTTGGCATCTTTCTCGAAAATCACAATCAATTTGGTTGTAAAGATAATGAACACGAAAAAGTGTTTTTCACTTTGAACTCGAAAAAATTTTTCACAAGATAAACGTTTAGAGTCGCTTGAAACCCCCATAAAGCGGTAACATTTTTCTTCCTGTGTATTAAGAACATTGAACTCTTAATCAGTAGTGCACCAGACTTCTAATCTGATTTTCTCGATTTTGAGACACCGAATCATGTTTACGCTTTTTCTCCAAGCTTTATGACTTTTGGACATCAGATAAAAGAAGGCAACATGAACGTTGCTCATCTCCATAATACCACTGCGCAATCCTTCCAGATAAAGTTCATCCGCTCTTATCATCATGAAAGTTTTAGTCTCCGCTTCGCCTTTTTTTTTCTGGATGTTTCACCAGACCCCCAGCAGTACCAGAGACCTCATAAAGGTACCAAAAAAGTTGCAAAAAAACATCAGCCCAATGCGGGGCTCGAACCCGCGACAACCAGATTAAGAGTCTGGTGCTCTACCGACTGAGCTAACCGGGCGGCGATAGAAAAAGGGGTGTCGCTTGTTTAAAAACTTGCCACTTCTCTCTTTCTCATCTCTGATTCTATCTGTTTTGCGTTGCCTTTTCTCTACCGTCTTATTGTCCTTTCTTCTTTTTCATGTTGTCTTCTTTTTTCTTTTTCTCTAGTTTAGAAGATTGATGTATGATGTTTTCTTGAAGAACACTCTCGATCGTTGAAGTTCATTTTTTTGGGTTTTGACCAGTTTGTGTCCGACGTAAAATTTCATCTGTTCTCTCTGTAAGTGACATTGAAAAGAAAATAACAGAAGTAATTTCTAACTCGATTTCACGAAATTTTAAATTTCAATACATTATAACTGAAAAATCATCCTGCTATGAAATAAAAATGACCATGTAATCTCTCGGTACTCACCGGCGAATACACTTTCCAATTCACAGCAATTACCGATTGTAGAGGTGTCATTAAACTGAATATGACCTCTTTGGTTGGGGGAGGCTGTTGTCCTCTCTCACTAGATTTTCCGTTTTCCAACTATACCAAATTCGTCACTCTAGTTTTGATAGCAGAGATTTTTATTGCATGGCCACGATATCTTTCTATTTTCAATCTGATATCGTCACTACAAAGTGATATCATTCAAGGAAAGTTTTGGGAGAAAGTTTTTGACCTTCGGGCTTCCGTCACGATAAGATTCTCGGTGACGTTTTTCCTTCTTGATCCCGTAATTTTTGAACCTTCACACCTTCCCTCTCATCTTCTATCCCTTCATTCCATTATACTTCCAATTCTTTCCATTTTTCTATTTAGTAAAAACGGCACCCAATTATTTACAAAAGAGCAAGACGGCGAGGCGAAAAAAAAGTTGCTCGATGTGCTCAATGAGTACACATCAGAACAAAGATCATTTGCTCAGTTTTTTCTTCGATGATTTGACGTATTTCAAATTAAACAATAACTGAAGTTTCGTTTGCTTCCGAGAAATTGAAGTCAAAAATTTGAAGCGTTTGGCTTCTTTGACTTTGAATCATGAGATCTTGGGTTTTGGAATCAGAAATCTTGAGATGTTTATTTTGGATACTTTCAAGAACAAATGCATTGAGCTAGGCCTCTGAATCAAGTCAAGACCAGTTTCGTTATAAATTTTGAAGAGAAGATTTTAGTGTTTTCATAGTTTTCAGTATGTTTTGAAGTTCAATTTTTGGTTATTTAAAATTCTCACAAAATTCTCTATCATTTTTATTCCAGTATACTTATTTTAACCCTCATAACCTAAAATGCACCTAAACCAACTAGCTAAGTTCAAAAATAGAAAATGAGAAGAAAAAGTACCAAATGTTTGCCGCTTATTAAAATTTTGTGGGGGCGTAGTAAGACTCGGGGGGTGAACCTCGTGTGCCCATCGGATTAGGTGGGGGGTGCTCCTATGTCGTCGTTTTGCAAAAGAGCACTGGCGGCGGTCCCGTCAAGGAAGACACTATTGTTGGTTAATGGATTAAAATTTGGTGGGAGGGGGGATGCTGCTGCTGCTGGTAGAAGAGGCAAAAGGCAACTTAGGATGGGTTAGGAAGAGGAGGAGGGAAAGTTGTGTAGACAGAAAAGCATTTTTCACAATTCATTTTTTCCCGTGCTACTCACAAAGTTAGCACATATTCCCCCTTTGGTCATTTGATTCTGAAGGCCGCATGCATTGTCGCACACTGTTCTGAAGGTTGTTTCGATTCGAGAACATGCGAAAGTTGCGAATTGGATTCGAACAATTTGATTACTCCTCTACTCCTCGGACCCTTTCCTTCCTAAAAACTTTTTAGTCGAAAGAAATGCAACATTTTTCTGACTTTTTTTTGGTTTTCATTTTATTCGCTTCCAACATGAAGAAGTTCAATTGTACACTGCTTCCCTTTCTCCAACTTTTTCCCCCTCTCGTTTCAACCTGGCTGTTGTCTGAAGAGGTTGTTTCCGTTTCAATTCGACCTTCAACGTTTATTATTAGAATCGGTTGATGTCTCGGGCGACTATAAATGGAAGGTTTTATTAGTACTAATCAATAGTGAAAGAAAGAACTCTTATCATTGAAGATTATCCCGAGATTATTTATGGGGGGAATACTTATTCTTAACTTTTTTGGTTTTGTTCTATGGTTAGCTGTATGGAGTATAGAATCCACGCTGTTGTTTTGAGTACTTCAAAATGATATTTGACGGAGGGTTCCGGGAAACAGTTTTGCTTTAAAGTGTGTACGCAAGTGTGTAGATTCCGGATACCCTAAGGAAAACGTTGAAAATTTTCTCTGTATATCCGAAAGACTTTTTGAACCACCGCTTTTCACGTCAATTGTTTCCAGTTTTATCGGTTTTTTCGAATCCAAAAAGCAGAATTCTATCAGATCCTGAGAAAAGTAGTCAAAAAAGTAAAAAGTTTTCTTGATTGACAATTTTCTGATATCTGTGAAAAGAACCAAGAAAAATTTGGTTAAAGCAGTTTGTGCTTTAATTTCGATACTCACGGTAGATGCTTCCAGAAAAAAACTCCGATTGCTCAAAAAAGAAATTGAGTGGCACTTAATGGTACCTTGAAAAAAGGAAATCCAACGGTTATTTTTTTCACCATGTAACCCGTCATAATTCCCTCATGTTGTAAAATCACCTCCTGTTGTTTTTCAAACAACCTGAACCCTATGGCTCCTAGACAAACCCAGCAATCAACTGGCGCCTTTTGGCTGTTCGAATCATTTTTAATGTTCTCTCCAAACGCAGCTGCCCCCCCCCCCCCCCCCCCCCCCCCCCCCCCCC
>LR544342.1:32316-54876 GCA_900536305.3 Caenorhabditis sp. 40 LS-2015
CCCCCCCCCCCCCCCCCTCTTCTCCTTCCCATGCACCTTCGAGACACCAATTCATCCATTCATCTTTGCTCCTTATTCCAACGTATGTTTATGGGCCGTGTCTCCCGACATTAGTCCTTTTCCCCTTCCCTTCAACATATATTAATACCCTGCACACCCCTTTTTGGCTCATTGAGCTTCTCCAGCGCGCATGTTCTCGGGTCTATACCTGCATTGGGTAAAACCATGATTCGTTCATCTAACCGGTCAAATAAAGATCAATTGAAATAGAGAGTCATGGGGAGATGGTTGATCTATGTGGAGACAATTTGGTTCGATACGTGTCATTGCCCTTCGTCGTTCTTCGTCTCTTCAATCGGCGGGTGAACTTTCCATCTCGTTTAGAAGTTGTTGTTGTTGTCGGCATCTATTTTTACCTTTGCCAATTACACTTTCCAGTTTTAACTTGGAAAGAGTTAATGCTTTGTGAGAGGAAGTGGCACAAACTCTAATTGACCTCTAGGTATCATAGAACTTTGGATCACAGAAACCCAAGATTCCCTGTTCCCCTTAAAAATTTTACAATGTCTTATGTTTTTTCTCCCAATCCCGATGACACATCACATCCGACAATAGTTTTAGTTTACACCAGAGAGATTCCAGTTGTTTTTTTTTGTTTCTCTTATCTTCTCCTCTTTTTCTCCCACCAATGCGTACGTATTTTTCATCATTCACCTCTTTCACTTCTTATCAGAAATCTCTGCCACTCTCCTCTGATTCCTCTTGTCTCTTCTCTTCTAAACTTTCACCGGAAGTGGCACTGGCAGTGGGGGTTAGAAGACGAGAGGTGAAAGAGGAAAGGATCCTCTTCTCTTCAGATCTTTTTTTCGGCCCCTGTGTGAGTTATGTGTGTTTGTGTGTCTTTTGTGTGTCTATAGGCGTGTTTGATTTCGGGCATTGATCAAAAATATCGGGCAGTAGTGGAGGTTCGGGGTGGCGGCAAAACGGAGGGAGGGTCGAGTGAGGCGAATTTGCGTCGGTATCATCGTCGGAAAATGATCCAATTGACGTAATAGCTCACCCATTTTTGTTTTTTGTTACTACTGCTGCTGCTGCTGCCCTCGGAAAAAGTATAGGTGGGGTTGGTAGCAAGAAGGAAGAAGAAGAAGAAGAATGAAGAATCGGTGTAGTTTGGGACTAGAGGAGGAAGTGCTGTCTCGCTCAGCGGTTTTCTCTCATTTTCTTTGCTCGTTCAGAAACAAACACATATCAGGTTTCATTTACAAGTTTAAAGGTTCAGATGTTTTTGTGTTTTTGATCCTACAAAGATCTACAAAGATCAAGAAATGGGTGAAAAGTGGATGGGAAGAAGGGGAAAGCCCATACCTCAAGAGGTGTGAAGGTGTGGGAAAAGTTGGGGTGCGTGGGATCCAGTGGTTGGGTTGAGTCATGCACGTCGGAGAAGGACATTTCGAAAACTCGATAGTTGCAAGGGGTACTGTACTCCATGGGAATTCGTATTTAGAACTTTGAGTGTACCGTAATCCTTCAAATAGAATTACCCATCCTATCCCTTCTTCTCCATGACCCCTCCCTAAAAAAATCAACCCTTCGTTTGATTTTGTTGTCTAATCAGCAAACGTTTTCCAGAGAGTCATTCGCTTTTTATCAATGAACTTGAATAGCAAAAGTGGAATGATCGAAAAAATTGGGAACGACGTCAGAGTTAAGCTCATTTGTGTACACCTCACAAACGTATCAAAGTGATACTTCTCCACATCATAAGACGATCAATCTCTCGATTTGCACTTTCTTCTAACACCCCTCTCCATTTCTAGTCTTCTTCGTTCCAAACCGGTACTGACGCTCATTCAGGAAAAAAAATTATTAAACCTTTTCTCGAAGTTTTGTTCATCTCAAGCTACTAAAATGTTTTGGATGTAAGAACTCGATTTAAATTTATAAGAGCTCTCAAGATGTGCTGCTTTGTATTAAACAAACAAAAACCATTGTGTAGTGTGCCCATTTGCTCCCGGAGGGGCTGCTGCTGCTACTGCGCCCGCGTTTATTTCAACACAATTAAGCGGCCGAGATGCTCATTTTGTAGTAGTGCTTGGCAGCACGTTTGGTCCTAACGAAATGGACATTTTGGTCTCCATGGTTCTAGAAACATATTTATGTTGTTTTCTTCCTTCCTAGATTTTGGTCGCCACTTCATGATAGGTCCACAAACTGCTAGATGTCGAGATACAGTGCCGATCATGATTGTATAATGCTTGGTGATTTTAAGTACGAATTATCATTCTTGAGTCTTTGAAAAGTGGTTTCCAAGAGAAAAACCGATTTTACTGAAAAGGGGACGAATGTGTTCGAAAACTTTACAACTATATTTTCTGGTAACAAAATTTCTGAAAAATTGATGCCAAATAAGTTATGACGCTTTTGAGAGAAGAGTTCCACATTTGTTCAAAATTGGCAAAGTTCAAGGTCTTGTCATTCTTAGCGGCCTAAGCTGCAATCTTCCAAACAAAGTGGTCAGCTACAAAAATGAAGATTCAGTGTTGATTGATGTATCCACGAAATTTCAGAAAAAATTCGGGTCATTCTATACCAAAATTTCAAGACCTCTAAACTGACCATTTTGCATAGTGCTGCAGCGCATCCAAAAACACAGATTTCAAGTTTTAGAATCAATCTCAGAGTAGTTGTCCCTCCTTTTTTGATTAGGTGAAACTTCTCGAACATCCCACTTAGAATGCTCATCATAATGTTCCTAATAGCATAGTAAAAATGAAAAAAAAAGATGAAGACCGAATGTAATGGGTGACAAAAACGAGCAAAAAAACAGGTGGTCCCTCTTCCCATTGCTTCTCGCTTCTTGACAGCTGTTCCTCCCACCTCAATCACTCCTCTCATCATTCCCATTACTACTGTTTCGTTCCATCGTTTATGCATTCGAGCGTGTTCGCCGTTGCGATTGTTCTTTGGCGCCTAGAAAGCATTTTTGTAGATCAAAACTCAATAAATTCCGCGGATTCTTCTTCTTCAATTCCTTATCACTTCATGTGTGTACACACACATAATCAAACCACAACACTGTTGTCATTAAAAGTGCTAATTAAAATATTCTCTGCAACAGACACTCTTTGATATTTGTCTATCGTCATATAGGTTATTACGACAATTGACGCCATTCGCAATCTTTTGTGCTTGTTGCATCGGAAGATAAAAGTTTTCGAATTGCCAACATTTTTGCTATCCACATTTTCCGGAGAAATGTGCAATATTGCTGAAAACCCCTGGACTTTTAGAAGGGAAAACTTTATTGAAAATTTTTCTACCAATAGTCTCCACCATCAATCGCGAGAAGGGGAAGGAAAAGAGAACGATGATTCAATGTGACATTTTCCGACAGGAGTATAATCGGAAGAGAAACAATATCATCGTATCGTGTCACAACGTATCGCTGTTTTTTGTTTCGATGAGTAAAGTACTTTCCCTTTTACGGAGAAGTAAACATCGAATGTTGTTTTTATCCTGTCTGAAGATTCTTGTCTGGCTCCGAAATTATTTTCCCTCGTCTTGGGCTTTCTTTGTTTTTCTAAAGTCTCAGCTTCTCTGTTTCACTATTTCTTGCAGTGTCTTTCACGTTTGTGGAATTTTTCGGTAGTTCTCTCGGGTAGACAAGGTTGTATTTGAACTTTTTCTTCTTCCTCCGTAGGTAGCAACTTTTTAGATTTTTTGAAATTTTTTCTCAACTCTAAAGATTTCCAACTAAAAAGTTTTCAATAATTCTCCTTTTTTTTGGAAATTAATTCCCTCTACCATCCGCACAAATGAGTTTGTCCTTCAAAATACAGAGGTACTCAACGACTAGAAACCTTGAAAATACGATACCAATCTTTATTTGGCCTCGATACGAATCTTCTTCCGCCAAAAAGGGACCGATTCAGTGACACGGGGAATCAAAAATAGAGGGACGAAAAAGTGACAAGTAACGAAAAAAAAAAGTTGGGAAGAAAGAGGAAAAACATAAAAGACAAAACCAAAGTTCGCCTTTTCTCCTCTGTGCATTTCGTTGAAATTCTTTTGTTAGAGTCAAAAAAAATTGTTGAATAGCGGGAAGAAAAACGCTACAGACTTCTTCTCGAAATTCAATACCCTCGCTTTATGTAGCAACCACTCATTTTAGTTATGCTTTCATGGAAAGGAGTAGCTGTCCGTTCAAGCGCTTCAAATCCGAGTTTTGAAAGTCTGAGTT
This sequence comes from Caenorhabditis sp. 40 LS-2015, assembly GCA_900536305.3. Classification (NCBI taxonomy): domain Eukaryota; kingdom Metazoa; phylum Nematoda; class Chromadorea; order Rhabditida; family Rhabditidae; genus Caenorhabditis; species Caenorhabditis tribulationis. The sequence continues at coordinate 36,557 of LR544342.1, forward strand.
TTGTGTTTTCCATTATCCTTTACGTACGATAGGTTGGTCTACATATGTATAATCGAAATCGGTTCAAAAAAACTGAACAAATCCGTTCGGTTGTTAGTTTTCAGTGTAGTCGAGCTAGTTACAAAAATTAAATGTGTATTCTCTAAGATTATTCAAATTGTTGTCTTCTAGAATAACAGAAAAATTTCCAACCTATAATCAATCTCTACCGAGACACATTTAGACAACAGGTTTTACTGGGTGAACCAAAAAATCATTATTAGAACTTTCGAAAGATGTTTTGAACTTTTGAACCATCTCTTCCTATTTTTGATTAAACTTCATAATGGAAGTTTTCTCCGAGACGAACCTCATGTCTGCAGCCGAGTCAGTCGCTTGCAAAACATATCTGTCAATGATCTATGTTTCTGGAACACCCTCTTAACTCCCACACAACCATTGGCACTCTCGTGTGTTCTCGCCTCTCACCAGCTTTCACCTAATCTTTCTCTTCAAAAAATGAACACTTTAGTCTATACTATCTGTTTCACCAACCCCCCTCACTACTCACTCTTAGTCCACCTCGTCAACCTCCTACTAGACAATGCACAAAATTCGTTGTTTGTGTTTGTTTTGTCGAAAAAAAAGGAAACAAGTTGATCCAATCTCCGTGCGCCCCTCAGCCATCCCATCCCAGTGCTTTGCCATTCGTTTTCCCACACTGACATTGCCATTCCATCTTGCCTTTCCTTTTTTTTTCTATTTCCCTTTTTTGAAGCGGGTGTTGTCCCCTCTAGAAGATGGCAGAGAGAAGAGGGAGGAAAAAGAAGACGACTCTTCCTACCAGAAAATTTTGGGGCGGAGGACCGGTGACATCATCACCGTTTGAGAGGGGCCCCACATTATGCATATATGCACAGTTGTTGTTTTTTCTCGGATGCTTTTAGCTCCAAAATGTTTTTTTCCTCATTTATTTTCTTGTGATATTTTTCTAGTTTCCATGTTTTCTTTCCAAATTGGTTTCGATTTTTTCAGTTTGGGTAAACAGTCCAGGACGCGGAAGCAAGGACAATCATGCGGAACGGAGAAGAAAATAAAACGGTGAGCTTTATTTTCAGCGTTTTTCAATTTTTTAGTCCTAGTCTTGCATCGAAAATTCCAACATGAGATATCGCGTGTGATCCCGAAAAAGTTGCATATTTTTGAAGACGTCTAGGTTTGTCAGTATTTTTTTCGTGACTTTTTCAAATTCTCATTTTAGCCACTGGCGCAAAACACAAAATATTTTTATCGAAGTTTTTAAACTATCACTGTTTTTCAAATGTATCTTTGAACAAGGATATGAGCCCTCAGTCTGTGATGGTTTTCATTGAATAGAAGTAGCTTTGAAGCCTGGGCTTACGCTTTCAAAACCTGTTCAAAGCCTTCAAGAAACGAGTTAAAGCTTTTGAAGTTCAATATGGTCAGAAAGCCAAAAGTTCGATCAACTCGACTTCTGAAGGTCCACCACAGGTCTTGAAAATTGGAGTAAACATTTCAAAGCTTCATTTTTCGAACTGCACTCATCACATAGGGGGCTTTCATAGTTAGTATCCTTCATTTCGCTTCACCGTAGATCACAAAAACTTTTATTGAATTCAACTTTTCCTTCACTATAAATTCCGCAACAAAACTTTTCTCCTTCTCATCCTTCTCTGTCGAAACCTCTCTCTCTTGAAACTACTTGAACTCTTTTTTCTCCCATCTTCTCTTTTTTTTTTGAAAGCACAGAAGGAAAAGAGAGAGAAAACTGAATAAGAATGAGATGGAGCAGTGAAAGCTGGAGGAAAGAAGCAGATGGAGAAAAAAGAAAGAAGAGAAAAGGCATGAAAATGCGCATGTGTGACGTAGCTGATCTAGTGAAGACTGAATTGTGAAAGAAGTTGAGTTGACTTGGAAGATCCCCCCTCCTCACTCCAGATGATGTCATCTAACCCGGAAAATTTATTTACGTTTGGGAGAAGAATCTCATTTCATTGCAGCTGATGAACGGGGAAGCGAAAGCAGAGCCAGAGACTTTCCGTCAGTTTCTGTACAACAAGGAGAAGGGGACCGTGCTCGGAAGAACAGGAACATCTTGGTGTAAGTTTGAAAAGGGGTGGAATTCGAGGGAAATCGAAAAATGAATGGAAAATTCTCCAACTTCGGAGCTGTAGGAGTAAAATTGCAACGGAACAATGCGATCAAATTTTTTGAATTTTCAGCAGAAGTGCCTTCGGAAAAGTGGTCAGAAAGATCTTTCTCTTACTAGGGAGCAACCTGAGTAATTTATAGAGTTGCAGAATGTGTCACACATGATTGGGAAGCTTAGAAAATTTCGAATCCACAAATATGATTTTTTCTGTTGTAGACTCGGAATTCTCGAGAAAACTAGGCGCGAAACAGGACAACCCGTTGATGTGCATTCAAAATGCACTGTCAACTGATTTCCGTGCTTTAGACTCAGTTTCCTCAAGAATGCACATCCTCTAGTTGAAACAAGTTCTATTTTTGAACTGAGATTTTCATCAGCTTTCCAATGACACAGTCTGCAAATTGAACCAAGAAGTGGTCGACTTCACAACACTCATATATTTCTCTACTCAAGTTCGATTCTAGCCCATCAAATTTTCAGGCCAGATCACAGTATTCTACATCATCTTCTACATCTTCCTCTCGGCCTTCTTCATCGGATGTCTCGCCATTTTCCTGAGAACGTTAGACCCCAAAGTGCCCCGCTTCTACGGAAAAGGAACCATCATCGGAGTGAATCCAGGTAATGATGGTCTTTCCCTACACTTTGTTTTTTGTTCGTTTTTTAATGTGGAAGAGTCCACTCGACTTCTTGTTGCGCAACGATATATTTGTGTTGTGATATGAAGAGATGAGTAGGGGGAGTCATTGAAGTGGCTCGCACTCAGTCGAACATCGTCTCTGCAAGAAGATTTGTTCGTTGATATTTGTTTTTGGACTTGAACTCAACTGATGACTCAAAAGTCAAAAAATGTAAGATACTAGAAGTTCCCCGGAGTAATCACCAATCACGAATCCATAAAAAACGAATTGACGTAGGTGTTGAAATTGTCAGCGAAACGTCTAACAGCTTATCAGTGGTGTTTCACCTTTCGCGACATCTTAGGTAATAGGGTTCAAAATAGGAACAAATAGTGGAGAAAAAAATTTGTAGAACGTTTCCAACAAAAGCAGTTTTCAGGAGTCGGATACCAACCATGGCTCAAAGAGAACCCGGACTCCACATTGATCAAGTTCAATTTGCAAGACTCAAAGACCTGGGAGCCATATGTAAAGCAACTCGACGGCTACCTCGCTCGTTACAAGAACACTAATGATACCAGAGAATGCGGCGCTTCTGACAACAACGAGGGACTTGAGACCGATGCAGACACTCTTCCATGCCGCTTCGACCTCGGACCCTTTGAGAAGGCCAACTGTGGAGCCAAGGACCAATACGGATTCAAGGCTGGAAAGGTTGGTGATTGAAGGTTGACTTGTAGTATTTATTATTGTTCAGCCATGCGTCGTCGTCTCCCTCAACAGACTCATCGGCTGGCGTCCAGTGAACTACGACGGAAGCAGTGTCCCAGAGGAGATCAAGAACAGATACAAGGCTGGATCCATCACCGTTAACTGCGAAGGAGCTGTGAGTTTATCCGAATGTCATAGGACTTCGAATTTATAAATTTCCAGACTCCATTCGACAAGGAACACCTCGGAAAAGTCAAGTACATCCCAGATGCCGGAATCGACGGACGCTACTACCCATATGTCTTCATGCCATCTTACCAACAGCCAATTGTGAGTTTATGGTTCAGGTCACAGAGAAGTGGAAGTCGGAACTTTATACACATCTGGAGAAGGTCGTAAATTTGATGACAGTGGGAATGGTGTATTTTCCGGTCACTTTTGAAATGAATGAAAAAAAAAGGCTAACGCTGACCGAGAGGTTCAGGTTCAGAATTGAAATGGTTTCTATTGTTGAGTACTTCATTTCATGTGAAATATCCATATGATAGAGGCGATGTTCTGAGAGTACAACAGTGCGGTCAATATCTATAGGACCCCCTTTGATTTTGGGGGTACAGAAAAAACGAGTTTTTCATTCGGTTTCTGATGCAAAGAAACCTGAGGGGCCAAATTTTTATCTTCATATAAATGCGACATCTCGCTTATACAGGCTACTTACTTTCTCTGGAATCCAGTCAGGTTATCCGAATATGTGCGCGTGGGGGAGCTGAAAAATCTAGTTGGGAATGATAGTCCCCGGGTTCACAGTTACAGTATGCAACTCAAAAACCTTTTATCATCATTTCCAGGCCATGGTCAAGTTTGACACAATCCCACGCAACAAATTGGTCATTGTCGAGTGCCGCGCCTACGCCTCCAACATTGAGCACGACATCTCCACCCGCCTCGGAATGGTATACTTCGAGTTGTTCGTCGAGGACAAGAAACCGGTTGCTGTCACACCCCCATAAACCAAAACTTCTCGAAACGCTCGAATCTAGTGATTGTAGATTTCGAGCCAACATTCCAAAACCTAGCAAGCGCTTTTTCCAAAAATCACCCAAAAACATTTTCTATGTATTTTATCTCTGTTTTATATGTAATCAAATTCGCATTCATTCATTCATTCTGTACCTAGTTTATCCAGCTTTCTCCTCAAAAAAAAACTCATTTCTAACCAAAACAAGATTTAAAAAAAAAACAAACAAAAAGAACACACAATTTGTGATTTGATTTCATTCACACAAACGGTTCTAAACACGTTCATTCATTCAAAGCCCTCCGCTTCTTCCCACTTTCTTCCATTATTTCAAACCAAGTCTTTGAAAATTCCGATGGTTTCGCAATTCGTCTTGAGTACTAACTTCCAACCCGTCTTCTTCACCTTATTTGGACCCCTCTTAGCATTTGAGATTGACTTAAAGTAGCATTTCATTTTCATAATTTCCACCATCCTCTTCATTCTCTCCACCTGCTTTTATGAATTTTTTGTAATGAAAATTTTGCACTTTCAATGTTGAAAATGTTCAGAAGTTTATTACAGTAACACAAGTTTCTTAACAGAATGGTCCCTTGTATCCATCGATGGTCGGAGCAGTGCACACCCAGAACATCGAGTCCGGATGATAGCTGGGTTGCATTTTTGGGTTTGGAGAGAAGGAGAGGAATCGGTTGGTTTTGTCCATAGCAAGCCATTTGAATGGGAGTGAGCTTCCAGCTGGAGTTGGGTTTCTGAAAAAATGAAAAAAATGTCAATGAAGAACAAGCTGTCAGAATGAAAAGATCAAATGTATGAATATGATTTTCCGCAAAGTTTCTGAGAGCTTCATATTTCCAAAACCAAGGGAGTCATAATCCTGGAACCTCAAAATTCTGAGGAAGATCGCTCGGCTCCTCCAATTGAACTGCATTTCATAATCTAGGTCATGGTGTAATCCACTCTGTAGATTCAGATTCTGGAATTAAAAATCGGCAAAATGGTCATGTGATTTGAGTTGCTATTCCGCAAAATTGAATCCAGAAGAGATAGATTTTTGAGAAGATGGATTTTCATCACATATCACTGGAGGGAACATTTGCAACATCATGACTTGATTCACATAAATTCCAGATTCTGATATGTGTGTTCTCACCCTCCAATAATAAAATTCAGCCAAGTCTTCGTGAAATAGTCTCTCAAAAGCTCATCCTGAGGAGTACAAGTGAATCCGTTGCAGGTGGTCGAGAAAATGTACTGCAACTCCCAAGTGTGCTCACATCCACGGAACAATGGGTCAGTGACTTGTGGGAGAGCTGAAAATCTTTCAAAGAGTTTTAATCAAAAACTTGAAAAGCTTACCCGGTGGGCTCAACCAATCCAGAGAATACAAATAGACATTGTTTTTCATGTACTGGAAGTATGCAGCATCTCTCAGTGTTGGACCAATGAACACCATCTCACTCCATAACTAAAAAGTTTAACAATCAGATTCACCCTATAGACAGAGATTCAAACCTGAATTCTCCTAGCTTCCCAGTTTCTGTGATCATTATCATCCCATCCTTGGTTATTCACATATTTGTTATCAGCAGCTACCACCACTGACTGAGGATTATTCCAGTAGGTAGTCTCATAACAGTCCTTCAAATCATACTTGATTTGAGTTCCCGTGTTATGTGTGCTGTTGATGTTGTGAAGGATGTTGTTCATTTCTGAACTGCAATTCTAACCATGTCCCAACACGTTTCTCTACCTACCCCACCCAAGCCACTCGTCGTGAACATCTCCGATGAGGACGTTTTTCGTAGCGTCACGTTGAAGGGCAAGGTACTCTAGCCGTTGGGTTAGGTACTTTTTGTCTTGTACAATCGACCACTTCATTCGATGACCTGGCAGTGAGTTATCGGCGCTGACGATCTTGTCGTATGTGAGGCCACGGAGGCAGTTAAGAATGGGCTGAGAGAAGGAGAACGAATAAATCACCTTGAGTCTTCTTCGTTTTCACTCACCCCAAACGATTGTCCGCTCTCCCATTGATCAGCGGTGGCACATCCCAATTTCACGGACAGCTGTTTGCTGGTGGATCGCGTCTTCTCCGAATAGGACATGACAGCTGCACCGAATGCGCTTCCTGACTCGTGGATTGATTGCTTGAAGAGCGCTGAATACGGATCATTAATTCACTACCAGGAACCATTTTTTTTGAAATTGTGTACATGGTCTATGCTGAACTGAAGGGATGTGTAGGAAGGGTTTGAGTGGCTTTTACTAACGGGAATAATGCAAACAGAGGTATGAAACTTTAGTATATGATGGATACCATTCGAAAAGAAAATCTTGAAACATATTCCGAAATCAGCAGACACTGATCAATGAAGTAAGTAAACTGTCATTAAATCTAGGGGTGTTTGGAATGAAGAAGCGAACTTTACAATTCCATGACTTGACTTTTGGAGGTCAACTGTAGATTTTGAAAAAGTGAGTTGACTAGGGAATGGTTTGAACGTGGGGATGGAACTTTAGTACGTGATGGGTACCATTTGTCAAGTTATAGCTTTTGAAGCAGCTCACAACAGGGGGGTTCGCCTGGGCGCAATGGACTCCCCCTTGTTGTCAATTGCAAAACAGGCTTTAAAAACTCATAACTCGACTCCTGTAAGCCTTTAGCAGATTTTGAAAATGATTTTATAGGTTTCAAGACCTCCTCTTTCAAATGGTACCCATCACGTACTGAAGTTCCATCCCCACATTTACACCATTCCCTAGTGAGGTTCCAATATGTCACGCTTTCGAACATACCATCACATTCTGATTAGTTATTTTCCGGTTTCCGACACTCTCTAGTAAGCCATATAATTCTGACCAAAAAGAACTTCCAAACTTCAAACTCTTACATTTAGCCAGTGGTGTCAAAGTAAGAGTCGACACTGCTTCTGCTCCGGAACTCTGTCCTCCAATGGTCACTCTGTTGGGATCTCCTCCGAAGAAGACGATGTACCTTTGCACCCAATTGAGCGCTTCAATCCAATCAGAAATCGCCCAGTTTCCAGGAGCCATGGCATCGCGGGTGGAGAAGAAACCAAAAGGACCAAGTCTGTAGTTCAACGAGACCAAGACGATCGGACCTTTGTTGACCAGATTGGGATAGATTCCTGCTCCCATGTTGCCACCTCCCTCGACAAAACCACCGCCATGAATGTAGACGTAGACTGGAAGTTTTGATGATTGCGTCACATTCTGAAATTGAAATTGTATTACAAATCTCGGGAGCTATAGCTAACATTCGGGGTGAACACATTGATGAATAGGCAGTCTTCTCCTGATGTTTGACCGTTTCCCTGAGTGCAAATTCTTCCATAACCAAGTGCAGTTACAAGGCCAGCAGGATCGAAGCGTTGGGCTTCCGCAAAACGGAGAGTTCCCAAGGGAGCCTGAGCATACCTGATACCGCGGAAAGATGTTCCATAAGAGTGCTGGTATCCTGAAAGCGCGAACATTAATAGAAACAAGCGCAAACACTCGTACCTCGAATAGTAGCAGTCCCACTTTGAGTATTCACAGTGACATCCACAGTTGGATCATCTGCAGAAGCAAATGTGCTCAAAAAGAGGAGAACAAACGCCAACAGAAGCTTCATCTAGCCACTGAAAGCAGAATGAAGAGCTGATAACAGTTTGAATTCTATTGCTGGACATGCCATGTGGCAATTGGAAAGATAAGAGTGGGGAAACGTTTTGATTGGAGCACATTCCGTTGTTCTGACACTTGTGGCATTCTCGATGTTGTTTGGTCGGTCAGAAATCATTCGCATCAAAATGTGAGGGTTGAAATTGATAAATATTACGTAGATGTCGACGAAACTTCTGAATTGAACTTTCGAGCTGAACGAATATCACTTGTGTCCTTGTCGGCTTGCGAAGTTTTGTTGACACCGCCGCACTTGAACTCATCCGTTTTCTCGGATTGGAGCCATTGGTAGAAATGGACCTTTTTTTTCCAACTTCCAAATCCTCCCGATGTGGTTCCATCGTCCTGTTTGCCAATGAGAGCCTTGTCGACTTGCGAAGTTTTGTTGACACCGCCGCACTCGAGCTTATCCGTTTCCTCGGATTGGAGCCATTGGTAGAAATGAACCTTTTTTCTCCAACATCCAAATCCTCCCGATAGGGTTCCATCGTCCTGATTGGCAATGAGAGCCTTGTCGACTTGCGAAGTTTCGTTGCAACCGCCGCACTTGAACTCATCCGTGTCCTCGGATTGGAGCCATTGGTAGAAATGAACCTTTTTTCTCCAACATCCAAATCCTCCCGATAGGGTTCCATCGTCCTGATTGGCAATGAGAGCCTTGTCGACTTGCGAAGTTTCGTTGCAACCCACAACGGAAGTTCTACGACTCCGTTCCGATTCGCTAGCAGTCACCTAACTTCGCTGACCCCGAATTCCCGAAAAAATCTGAAATTTTGTATTTTCCCCGGAATTTTCACAGTTCAAAGTGGTTGAATTGGGTTCAACGCTTTTGGAAAGACGAAGAAGCTTATGGAAAACACGAAAATGACACAACTGAAGTTCTATGACACCGTTTCGATTCGCTAGCAGTCACCTGACGTCGCTGACCCCGAATTCCCGAAAAAATCCGAATATTTGTATTTTCCCCGGAATTTTCACAGCTCAAAGTGGTTGAATTGGGTTCAACGCTTTTGGAAAGACAAAGAAGCTTATGGAGAACACGAAAATGGCACAACGGAAGTTCTACGACTCCGTTCCGATTCGCTAGCAGTCACCTAACTTCGCTGACCCTGAATTCCCGAAAAAACCCGAAATTTTGTGTTTTCCCCGGAATTTTTACAGCTCAAAGTGGTTGAGTGTTGTTGAAAAAAGAAGTGTCTTTCATGCNCGGAAAGACAAAGAAGCTTATGGAGAACACGAAAATGGCACAACGGAAGTTCTACGACTCCGTTCCGATTCGCTGGCAGCCACCTAACTTCGCTGACCCTGAATTCCCGAAAAAACCCGAAATTTTGTGTTTTCCCCGGAATTTTTACAGCTCAAAGTGGTTGAGTGTTGTTGAAAAAAGAAGTGTCTTTCATGCGAATCTATCAACGCGGAAAATACAAAGAAAATCAAAAACTTGAAATCAATACTTCATTTCATAAACCGATAAGCTTTTTTCTATTACACTTCTGTCTTTTCCAGAACCTATACAGCATTCTTCGAGATTCTTGAGACTCTTTCACTATTTCTGCTTTCATCTCCTTTTTCACCACAGCAGACCCAGGTTGGTGAATGAAGTCGACAGTAGTTTGTGGACTGAGTCCGGCTTCTCCGGAATCGGCCCCCAAGTAGGAGACCGTGCTGGGGCGACAAAGAGTGAGCGACGAGGAAGTCTGAAAGTGTGATCTATTGATTGAAAAAAATTCTCTCAATTCAAACAACTTACTGCCTCATTTTCGTCTCCGCTTTCGAAGCTCCGCCCTCTTTTTCCCCCAACGTCCAAATCCTTTGGGTGGGCTCCATCGTCCTTATTGGCAATGAGAGCCTTGTCGACTTGCGACAAGGCCCATCTGAGCGGCTGCTCAGATGGCGGTTCCGCTTCGGCCCCCAAGTAGGAGACCGTGCTGGAGCCACGAAGAGTGAGCGACGAGGAAGTCTGAAAGTGTGTTCCATTGATTAAAAAAAAAAGCTCTCAATTCAAACAACTTACTGCCTCATATTCGGCTCCGCTTTCGAAGCTCCGCCCTCTTTTTCCCCCAACGTCCAAATCCTTTGGGTGGGCTCCATCGTCCTTNCCAAACAACTTACTGCCTCATTTTCGTCTCCGCTTTCGAAGCTCCGCCCTCCTTTTCCCCCAACGTCCAAATCCTTTGGGTGGGCTCCATCGTCCTTATTGGCAATGAGAGCCTTGTCGACTTGCGACAAGGCCCATCTGAGAGGATGCTCAGATGGCGGTTGGCTGAAAAATTGTGTTCGATAAACAGAATCCAGCGAGAAATCAGCGAACGTGAACGGAAAAAATGCAGAAAGAAAAGCTGANTAGGCCCATCTGAGAGGATGCTCAGATGGCGGTTGGCTGAAAAATTGTGTTCGATAAACAGAATCCAGCGAGAAATCAGCGAACGTGAACGGAAAAAATGCAGAAAGAAAAGCTGACAACCGGAAAATTTCATGCCAAATCCGAAGCAAATGACGCAAAGATTTTCGCGCGCGTCTGCTGTCCGCAAACACGCTGCATTTTTTCTTGCGACTGCATACCGTAGTCGTTCGCAAAAATTCCGCTAGATTGCTCACGCCTGGTGTTTAGAACTGCCGAAAAGGGTTTACGCCACAAAAAATTCAAATAGCTCACGGAAAACACGAGAATCGTACATCTGAAGTTCTATGACACCGTTTCGATTCGCTAGCAGTCTCCTAAGGTCGCTGACTCCGAATTCCCGAAAAAATCCGAAATTTTGTATTTTCCCCGGACTTTTCACAGTTCAAAGTGGTTGAATTGGGTTCAACGCTTTTGGAAAATTGAAGTTTTTTATGGAGAACACGAAAATGACACAACTGAAGTTCTATGACACCGTTTCGATTCGCTAGCAGTCACCAAAGGTCGCTGACTCCGAATTCCCGAAAAAATCCGAAATTTTGTATTTTCCCCGGACTTTTCACAGTTCAAAATGGTTGAATTGGGTTCAACGCTTCTGGAAAATTGAAGTTTTTTATGGAGAACACGAAAATGACACAACTGAAGTTCTATGACACCGTTTCGATTCGCTAGCAGTCACCTAAGGTCGCTGACACCGAATTCCCGAAAAAATCCAAATATTTGTATTTTCCCCGGAATTTTCACAGCTCAAAGTGGTTGAATAAGGTTCAACGCTTCTAGAAAATTGAAGTTTTTTATGGAAAACACGAAAATGACACAACTGAAGTTCTATGACACCGTTTCGATTCGCTAGCAGTCACCTAAGGTCGCTGACACCGAATTCCCGAAAAAATCCAAATATTTGTATTTTCCCCGGAATTTTCACAGCTCAAAGTGGTTGAATAAGGTTCAACGCTTCCAGAAAATTGAAGTTTTTTATGGAAAACACGAAAATGACACAACTGAAGTTCTATGACACCGTTTCGATTCTCTAGCAGTCACCTAAGGTCGCTGACCCCGAATTCCCGAAAAAAGTTGAAAATATGTGTTTCCCTCGAAATTTCGCCTGTTCATAGTGGCTGTATAGGGTTCAACGCTTCTGGAAAGCCGAAGAAGCTCATGGAGAACACGAAAATGGCACAACGGAAGTTCTATGACACCGTTTCGATTCTCTAGCAGTCACCTAAGGTCGCTGACCCCGAATTCCCGAAAAAAGTTGAAAATTTGTGTTTCCCTCGAAATTTCGCCTGTTCATAGTGGCTGTATAGCGTTCAACGCTTCTGGAAAGCCGAAGAAGCTTATGGAGAACACGAAAATGGCACAACGGATGTTCTATGACACTGTTCCGATTCGCTAGCGGTCACCAAAAGTCGCCGACTCCGAATTCTCGAAAAATGTCGAAAATTTGTGTTTCCCTCGAAGTTTCGCCTGTTTATAGTGGCTGTGTAGGGTTCAACGCCTACAAAAATATCAGTTGGACTTCGGACTACACAAAAATAGCACAACGGATGCTCATTGACACCGTTTCGATTCGCTAGCAGTCACCTAAGGTCGCTGACCCCGAATTCCCGAAAAAATTCGAAATTTTGTATTTTCCCCGGAATTTTCACAGCTCAAAGTGGTTGAATAAGGTTCAACGCTTCTGGAAAATTGAAGTTTTTTATGGAGAACACGAAAATGACACAACTGAAGTTCTATGACACCGTTTCGATTCTCTAGCAGTCACTTAAGGTCGCTGACCCCGAATTCCCGAAAAAATCCGAAATTTTGTATTTTCCCCGGAATTTTCACAGCTCAAAGTGGTTGAATAGGGTTCAACGCATTCGGAAAATTGAAGTTTTTTATGGAGAACACGAAAATGACACAACTGAAGTTCTATGACACCGTTTCGATTCGCTAGCAGTCACCTAAGGTCGCTGACCCCGAATTCCCGAAAAAATTCGAAATTTTGTATTTTCCCCGGAATTTTCACAGCTCAAAGTGGTTGAATAAGGTTCAACGCTTCTGGAAAATTAAAGTTTTTTATGGAGAACACGAAAATGACACAACGGATGCTCATTGACACTGGTCCGATTCGCTAGCGGTCACCAAAAGTCGCTGACCCCGAATTCCCGAAAAAAATCGAAAATTTGTATTTTCCCCGGAATTTTCACAGCTCAAAGTGGTTGAATAAGGTTCAACGCTTTTGGAAAGACGAAGAAGCTTATAGAGAACACGAAAATGGCACAACGGAAGTTCTATGACACCGTTTCGATTCGCTAGCAGTCACCTAAGGTCGCTGACCCCGAATTCCCGAAAAAATCTGAAATTTTGTATTTTCCCCTGAATTTTCACAGCTCAAAGTGGTTGAATAAGGTTCAACGCTTTTGGACAGACGGAGACGCTTATAGAGAACACGAAAATGACACAACTGAAGTTCTATGACACCGTTTCGATTCGCTAGCAGTCACCTAAGGTCGCTGACCCCGAATTCCCGAAAAAATCTGAAATTTTGTATTTTCCCCGGAATTTTCACAGCTCAAAGTGGTTGAATAAGGTTCAACGCTTCTGGAAAATTAAAGTTTTTTATGGAGAACACGAAAACGACACAACTGAAGTTCTATGACACCGTTTCGATTCGCTAGCAGTCACCTAAGGTCGCTGACCCCGAATTCCCGAAAAAATTCGAAATTTTGTATTTTCCCCGGAATTTTCACAGCTCAAAGTGGTTGAATAAGGTTCAACGCTTCTGGAAAATTGAAGTTTTTTATGGGGAACACGAAAAGGACACCACTGAAGTTCTATGACACCGTTTCGATTCGCTAGCAGTCACCTAAGGTCGCTGACCCCGAATTCCCGAAAAAATTCGAAATTTTGTATTTTCCCCGGAATTTTCACAGCTCAAAGTGGTTGAATAAGGTTCAACGCTTCTGGAAAATTAAAGTTTTTTATGGAGAACACGAAAATGACACAACTGAAGTTCTATGACACCGTTTCGATTCGCTAGCAGTCACCTAAGGTCGCTGACCCCGAATTCCCGAAAAAATTCGAAATTTTGTATTTTCCCCGGAATTTTCACAGCTCAAAGTGGTTGAATAAGGTTCAACGCTTCTGGAAAATTAAAGTTTTTTATGGAGAACACGAAAATGACACAACTGAAGTTCTATGACACCGCTTCGATTCGCTAGCAGTCACCTAAGATCGCTGACCCCGAATTCCCGAAAAAATTCGAAATTTTGTATTTTCCCCGGAATTTTCACTGCTCAAAGTGGTTGAATAAGGTTCAACGCTTCTGGAAAATTAAAGTTTTTTATGGAGAACACGAAAATGACACAACTGAAGTTCTATGACACCGTTTCGATTCGCTAGCAGTCACCTAAGGTCGCTGACCCCGAATTCCCGAAAAAACTCCGAATTTTCCATTTTCCCCGGAATTTTTACAGTTCCTAGTGGTTGAGCGTTGTTGAAAAAAGAAGTGTCTTTCATGCGAATCTATCAACGCGGAAAATACAAAGAAAATCAAAAACTTGAAATCAATACTTTATTTCATAAACCGATAAGCTCTTTTCTATTACACTTCTGTCTTTTCCAGAACCTATACAGCATTCTTCGAGATTCTTGAGGCTCTTTCACTATTTCTGCTTCCTTCTCCTCTTTCACCACAACAGACCCAGGTTGGTGAATGAAGTCGACAGTAGTTTGTGGACTGTGTCCGGCTTCTCCGGAATCGGCCCCCAAGTAGGAGACCGTGATGGAGCGACAAAGAGTGACCGTCGAGGAAGTCTGAAAATGTTCTCTTTTGATTAAAAAAATTTCTCTCAATTCAAACTACTTACTGCCTCATTTTCGTCTCCGCTTTCGAAGCCCCGCCCTCTTTTTCCTCCAACGTCCAAACCCATTGGATGGGCTCCATCGTGCATATTGGCAATGAGAGCCTTGTCGACTTGCGACAAGGCCCATCTGAGCGGATGCTCAGATGGCGGTTGGCTGAAAAATCGTGTTCGATAAACAGAATTTAGCGAAAAGTCTGCGAAGATGAACGGAAAAAATGCAGAAAGAAAAGCTGACAACCGGAAAATTTCAGGCCAAATCCGAAGAAAATGACGCAAAGATTTTTGCGCGCGTTTGCTGTCCGCAAACACGCTGCATTTTTTCTTGCGACTGCAGACCGTAGTCGTTCGCAAAAATTCCGCCTAGATTGCTCACTTCTGGTGTTTAGATCGGCCGAAAGGGTTTACGCCATAAAAATCACAAATCGCTCGTGGGAATCACGAAAATGACACAACTGAAGTTCTATGACACCGTTTCGATTCGCTAGCAGTCACCTAACGTCGCTGACCCCGAATTCCCGAAAAAAGTTGAAATTTTGTATTTTCCCCGGAATTTTCACAGCTCAAAGTGGTTGAATAAGGTTCAACGCTTTTGGAAAGCCGAAGAAGCTTATGGAGAACACGAAAATGACACAACTGAAGTTCTATGACACCGTTTCGATTCGCTAGCAGTCACCTAAGGTCGCTGACCCCGAATTCCCGAAAAAATTCGAAATTTTGTATTTTCCCCGGAATTTTCACAGCTCAAAGTGGTTGAATAAGGTTCAACGCTTCTGGAAAATTGAAGTTTTTTATGGGGAACACGAAAAGGACACCACTGAAGTTCTATGACACCGTTTCGATTCTCTAGCAGTCACCTAAGGTGGCTGACCCCGAATTCCCGAAAAAATCCGTAATTTTGTATTTTCCCCGGAATTTTCACAGCTCAAAGTGGTTGAATAAGGTTCAAAGCTTCTGGAAAATTGAAGTTTTTCATGGAGAACACGAGAATCGCACATCTGAAGTTCTATGACACCGTTTCGATTCGCTAGCAGTCACCTAAGGTGGCTGACCCCGAATTCCCGAAAAAATCCGTAATTTTGTATTTTCCCCGGAATTTTCACAGCTCAAAGTGGTTGAATAAGGTTCAAAGCTTCTGGAAAATTGAAGTTTTTTATGGAGAACACGAAAATGACACAACTGAAGTTCTATGACACCGTTTCGATTCGCTAGCAGTCACCTAAGGTCGCTGACCCCGAATTCCCGAAAAAATTCGAAATTTTGTATTTTCCCCGGAATTTTCACAGCTCAAAGTGGTTGAATAAGGTTCAACGCTTCTGGAAAATTGAAGTTTTTTATGGGGAACACGAAAAGGACACCACTGAAGTTCTATGACACCGTTTCGATTCTCTAGCAGTCACCTAAGGTGGCTGACCCCAAATTCCCGAAAAAATCCGTAATTTTGTATTTTCCCCGGAATTTTCACAGCTCAAAGTGGTTGAATAAGGTTCAAAGCTTCTGGAAAATTGAAGTTTTTTATGGAGAACACGAAAAGGACACCACTGAAGTTCTATGACACCGTTTCGATTCGCTAGCAGTCACCTAAGGTCGCTGACCCCGAATTCCCGAAAAAATTCGAAATTTTGTATTTTCCCCGGAATTTTCACAGCTCAAAGTGGTTGAATAAGGTTCAAAGCTTCTGGAAAATTGAAGTTTTTCATGGAGAACACGAGAATCACACATCTGAAGTTCTATGACACCGTTTCGATTCGCTAGCAGTCACCTAAGGTGGCTGACCCCGAATTCCCGAAAAAATCCGTAATTTTGTATTTTACCCGGAATTTTCACAGCTCAAAGTGGTTGAATAAGGTTCAAAGCTTCTGGAAAATTGAAGTTTTTTATGGAGAACACGAAAAGGACACCACTGAAGTTCTATGACACCGTTTCGATTCGCTAGCAGTCACCTAAGGTCGCTGACCCCGAATTCCCGAAAAAAGTTGAAAATTTGTGTTTCCCTCGAAATTGTGGCTGTATAGGGTTCAACGCCTACAAAAAATTCAGTTGAACTTCGGACTACACAAAAATAGCACAACGGATGCTCATTGACACTGGTCCGATTCGCTAGCAGTCACCTAAGGTGGCTGACCCCGAATTCCCGAAAAAATTCGAAATTTTGTATTTTCCCCGGAATTTTCACAGCTCAAAGTGGTTGAATAAGGTTCAACGCTTCTGGAAAATTAAAGTTTTTTATGGAGTACACGAAAATGACACAACTGAAGTTCTATGACACCGTTTCGATTCGCTAGCAGTCACCTAAGGTCGCTGACCCCGAATTCCCGAAAAAATTCGAAATTTTGTATTTTCCCCGGAATTTTCACAGCTCAAAGTGGTTGAATAAGGTTCAACGCTTCTGGAAAATTAAAGTTTTTTATGGAGAACACGAAAATGACCCAACTGAAGTTCTATGACACTGTTTCGATTCGCTAGCAGTCACCTAAGGTCGCTGACCCCGAATTCCCGAAAAAATTCGAAATTTTGTATTTTCCCCGGAATTTTCACAGCTCAAAGTGGTTGAATAAGGTTCAACGCTTCTGGAAAATTAAAGTTCTTTATGGAGAACACGAAAATGACACAACTGAAGTTCTATGACACCGTTTCGATTCGCTAGCAGTCACCTAAGGTCGCTGACCCCGAATTCCCGAAAAAATTCGAAATTTTGTATTTTCCCCGGAATTTTCACAGCTCAAAGTAGTTGAATAAGGTTCAACGCTTCTGGAAAATGAAGTTTTTTATGGAGAACACGAAAATGACACAACTGAAGTTCTATGACACCGTTTCGATTCGCTAGCAGTCACCTAAGATCGCTGACCCCGAATTCCCGAAAAAATCCAAAATTTTGTATTTTCCCCGGAATTTTCACAGCTCAAAGTGGTTGAATAAGGTTCAACGCTTCTGGAAAATTGAAGTTTTTTATGGAGAACACGAAAATGACACAACTGAAGTTCTATGACACCGTTTCGATTCGCTAGCAGTCACCTAAGGTCGCTGACCCCGAATTCCCGAAAAAATTCGAAATTTTGTATTTTCCCCGGAATTTTCACAGCTCAAAGTGGTTGAATAAGGTTCAACGCTTCTGGAAAATTAAAGTTCTTTATGGAGAACACGAAAATGACACAACTGAAGTTCTATGACACCGTTTCGATTCGCTAGCAGTCACCTAAGATCGCTGACCCCGAATTCCCGAAAAAAGTTGAAAATTTGTGTTTCCCTCGAAATTTTCACAGCTCAAAGTGGTTGAATAAGGTTCAACGCTTCTGGAAAATTAAAGTTTTTTATGGAGAACACGAAAATAACACAACGGATGCTCATTGACACTGGTCCGATTCGCTAGCGGTCACCAAAAGTCGCTGACCCCGAATTCCCGAAAAAAATCGAAAATTTGTATTTTCCCCGGAATTTTCACAGCTCAAAGTGGTTGAATAAGGTTCAACGCTTCTGGAAAATTAAAGTTTTTTATGGAGAACACGAAAATGACACAACTGAAGTTCTATGACACCGTTTCGATTCGCTAGCAGTCACCTAAGGTCGCTGACCCCGAATTCCCGAAAAAATTCGAAATTTTGTATTTTCCCCGGAATTTTCACAGCTCAAAGTGGTTGAATAAGGTTCAACGCTTCTGGAAAATTAAAGTGTTTTATGGAGAACACGAAAATGACACAACGGATGCTCATTGACACTGGTCCGATTCGCTAGCGGTCACCAAAAGTCGCTGACCCCGAATTCCCGAAAAAAATCGAAAATTTGTATTTTCCCCGGAATTTTCACAGCTCAAAGTGGTTGAATAAGGTTCAACGCTTCTGGAAAATTAAAGTTTTTTATGGAGAACACGAAAATGACACAACTG
>LR544346.1:0-22164 GCA_900536305.3 Caenorhabditis sp. 40 LS-2015
CCAGTTGAAGAGGTTACAGAGACCGTTGTCGCCGAGACCGAGGCTCCAGTCGTCGCCGAGACCGAGGCCGCCGTCGCCGTCGTTGAAGAGGAGACCCAAGCGCCAGTCGTCGAGGAGACTCAGGCTCCAGTTGTCGAGGAGACCCCGGCTCCAGTCGAGCAGGCTCCAGTCGCCGCCGCCAAGGAGGAGAGCACTTATGATGATATTGTTGAGGAACAGCCAGCTACAGCTACTGAGGCCGCCGCTACCGAGCAAGTTGACACTGTTGAGGTAGGTTTTTTCTGACCATCTTGTTCAAAATTTTATGACAAATTCGAACTTCGCGCTCACATCCCTTCCAATCTTTCAGGAGACCAATGAGGCCGTCGAGTACGCCGATGAGGAGGGAGACGAGGGAAACTGCGACGATCCGGAGCTCCGCGCCATCGTTGAGAACGCATTGAAGAACGAGAAGGTAAGGGATACATAAATGCAGCCGCGCTCCACCGGACTGAAGCGTTGAAGAGCATGCGCCTTTAAGGAGTGTTTACCATTTTCGAATTTTTTTGGGTTTTGTCTTTTGCCTTCGCCCAAATTTTTGGTTTGAGCATCGGACCACCTGAGGACCCCTTAAGGTTCGAGGCTAAAATTCTTCCAAAATTTTGAAATTTTTAGCAACTTTTTTCGAAACCACATATCTCAAGAGTCCATGGACCAATTTTTCTCAAAGTTATACCAACTGAAAGAAAATTTTTGAAGTTTTCAAAAATTGCAAATTTGGGGTCGGGGGATTTCAAGACTATTTAGCTATGTCGTGTAATAGGCTACAAGACCTCTGCCTTTGGATCCAATTTTTCTGATTTTCTGATATCGTCTCGACCACAGTCTAGGCCGCCATATTTTCCGACCAAAAAATGTTTTTCTGCCCTCTTACGTCTTCCGCAAGTTACGTCATAGCGCAAGGCGAAACAAACCTGAAAACTTGATAACGGCTTGGCATGAATTGAGAACTGGATATCGTTAGCGTACCTATTTACAACACCATCTAAGAAATAGATGTGTCCTCTTCTTTTCCTTTCTTTTTTTTCTACCTTCTAATGACATTTAAGAAATGTTGCAACACCGGTTTCTCTTGTTATGTAAATTGCCCCCCCCCCCCCCCTTTGGGGGCTTTTGGAAATTGGAGACATGATACCTGGGGGGATTAGATATGAAGCTTGGAAGAAGAGGGATTGAAAACATTATCAGATGAATGGTGTATAGAGAGGAGGGACATGAACATAAATCATGCGTCACTCTAATTACCTGGAACAACTATTGGTCTAGCAACGGAACAGGGGAAGAGTCGTGTTGTAGAATGAGGGGGTAGATCCGACTTTAGAGGTAGATCAAAAATGAAGGGTAGGTCAAGAGGGGAGACTTCGAAGCTCATACAAACGCCTAGGGCACAAAATTAAGGTGCTTGCCGGAATTGGAAAAAAGTTTTTTATTCAAAATAAAGCATTCAATCTTCGAGTCCGTGTATCTTGAGAACCGCTGGGCCGATTTTTCTCAAAATTGTACCAATCGATGGGAAATTTTTTGAAAATTACGATACTTTTTTTCTATTTTAAAAGTTTCTAGTTTGGCGTGTTTTCAAGCAAAAGTTGAAAAACTTTTAGATGGTCCGATGGTTATTTCAAAGCCCTGTATCTCAAGACCCTCTAAACCGATTTCTTTCAATTTATACCAATTGAAAGGAATTTTTTTAGAGACTGCTATTTTTGGTTTGATTATTCGGGAATTTTGATTTTCCCG
This sequence comes from Caenorhabditis sp. 40 LS-2015, assembly GCA_900536305.3. Taxonomy (NCBI): domain Eukaryota; kingdom Metazoa; phylum Nematoda; class Chromadorea; order Rhabditida; family Rhabditidae; genus Caenorhabditis; species Caenorhabditis tribulationis. The sequence goes on from LR544346.1 coordinate 1,777, forward strand.
GGTTCTCGAGCTCATTTTGGCAAACTTATAAAGCTCCATCATTATTGAAGGCACTTTTTGACAATCACGATTCTTCAAACGTTTCCCGATTTTTAGAAAGCTTCAAGACCACCATTAGTGAAATTTCAAAAAGTTGAGATTTGTCTTCTCAAAATTTCCTGTCGATATGTGGAATTTTCATCAAATTTGAGTCACTTGCTGGTGCGTCTTGGGCCCTTCCCCCTTTGCACATGACCTACCTCGGCTAGACGACCTTAGAATCCTTCGAAATCAAGGTCTTCCAGAAATCAAAAATACAAAATGATCTCCAGAAAATTTCCTTTCGATCTGTATAATTTTCATCAAAATCGAGCCAATGGCGGTTGAGAAAAAACGAAAATAAGATGTCGTACCAATTGTCCACGAGGAGTACACAATGAGAAATTATAGCATCAAAAATCTTATTTTGAAAGGCAGATCTAAGACGTTCACCAAAAAGTTGCTTTTTTCCAGGACAACCTCGAGGCCGCCCGCAAGATCGAGGGAGACGCATCAGCCAAGTTCGGCGGACGCTTCAACGCCATCGTCTCCGACGCCGAGTTCGCCTACGTCAACTGGTACGGAAAGAGAAACTGTCAGCTCAGATACGAGAACCGTCACTCTTTGACCTGGGAGGACTAAGTCTTGTTAAGACCACCCCATACACCTATTTACTCCCTTAGTGCTCGTCGTAACTTATGACCCTTTTTTTTTGACCGAAACTTTTTTGTCTGTTTCCCGCCCTCCCCCAATTATTTATGCTTCTTCACACTGCACGATTGCTCAGGCTCTCCGCTCATCAGTTTTCAAAATTTTTGAAAACAAACTTTTTTGAATTTCCCGCCAAGTCTATTATCCTATGTTTTTTGTTGGGTTCCCGCCGTTGCCATCCCCAAGTTCTTTTTCACCATCATCAATATGGTCGGCACCATTGTCTGTACAAATTGAAAAACCACACACACGAATGAATGAGTTTTTGAAAAATTTTTGGACTTTTTTTCATTTTTTTTTCAGAATCTCAAAAGTCTTCAGTATCTTTGAGAATCCTTTAGAATCCTTCAGAATCTTCCAGAACTCTCCAAAATCCTTCTAGTGCCTCTGGAACCTGTCAGAATCCTTCAGAATCCTTCTGAATGCTCAAGAACCTTCAAAATCTTTCCTGACATGTCAGAAGTGGTCAGAAGGCTTCCGGTGGAATCAGAAGGAATCAGAAGACGTCACAGGTAATCAGAAGCAATCAGAAGGGGTCAGAATCCATCAAAATTTGTCAGAACATGTCAGAACCTATCAGAACCATTATCAAGACGATTTCAAGAAATCAGAAGACGTCAGAAGAGCATCGAAATGTCTTCACGGAAAACAAATGACATTTTTAAAAATGGAAAAGACACGAGATTAGAAGCAGATGAAAAATGGTTTGAAAAAATATATGAAGACCTCAGAATCTTTCAAAATTTTTCAGAACCCTTCGACATCATCCAGAATCCTTTAGAATCTTTCAGTGATTTCTCATAAACCTCCAGAAGTCCCCAGAATCCTTCAGAACAGTTTAGAGAAACTGAAACTTTCTAAAATCCTTCTGAGCCCTTCAAAATCCTTCAGAATTTTTCAGGCTCCTAGAAAACTATCCGGACATCTTCTGAATCTCTCAGTATCTCCCATAATTTTTCAGATCTCTTTTTGAGTTTTCTAGAGTCTTTTGGGATCTTTCGAAGTCCTTTGGAATCCTTCAAAATGCCTCAGATTTCTTGAGAAATCTCCAGATTCCCTTCAGAATCCTACAGACTCCAGATTTTTAATTCCGAGCCTCCACTTGTCTGTCTGTGTGTCCAAATGTCCATTACAAGAAAAAAAATGTTCCATTCTTATCCTCTCGATATATCCGACACGTAAATCCAATTGAAACAGCGAACAGCAACAACCACAAAAGAATTAATTGAATGTATCCGAAGTGATTGAGTGAATTGAATCTCTTCTCTCTCCCCTCTCTCGAGATGAGAATTGAAGCTGTTTCAATTCAGACGGCCGTGGTGTGGTCATAATGCAAAACGGCGCCAGTTGTGATGAAGGTGGTGCTGGGGGACAATAAAAATGGCTGTTTGCCGTCCAATGGAAAATCCGAGAAATTGCATGCTCATTGATAGCCTGATTGCTCATTCAATAGAAAATGGAGCTATTATGGAAGTGAAAACATGGGCGGTCTCTTTGGAGCATTGAGCATCATTGGAAATTTGTTGACTACTACGAAATGAGATTGCTCAGGTGTGATGAGCAAGTCTTAGCTTCTCAATCTTAAATTGAAGAATAGGTGCCAATGAACCTCTTGACTAAATGCTCCATAGACATATACTCATTAAGAAGAGAAGTGCGTAAACTTCTCCACCTGTCCTTTATGAACCCCTGAAGGAGGTGCCAGGCGGGTGCTACGTAAAAAGAGCAACTTGGTAACGAAATGGAAGAAAAATGAGAGTTAGAAGGTCTTTGGAAAATCAAAGTTAACTTCATTAATGGTTGTGTGGACTTTCCATCTGTATTTAATAGAGAATTTGAAAATGAAAATCTTCTTTTTTTCTCAATTTTTCTCTGACAATATGTATTGTAATAACTCAAGTTTGTCCAAGAGCTCTAATTAAAGAAAGTCTGTTTCAGGCGGAGTTCTTTTTTCTTTTTTTTTCTCTTTTTTTTCAAATTCTGGGAAAGTATACCTAGACCTAGACTACGCATGATTTATCACTCTTTTCAATATTTTCAACTTTCCCACAGCCACTATATACATTAACTAAGTCAGCTGAAAAGGGGTATATGTCAACTTTTTAGAATTGTTCTCTGAAAACTCCACTTCTCGACCGTTGACTGATCGAAAGTTTTTCTTAAAATGTTCAGATATCGCGAGGTTTTTGTCACAGTAAAATTTGTAGGACCCCCTTATAAGGTCAGCCAAAAACGTCGTAATTTTGAAGCCCTCAAATTTTTCTGATTTCAAATTCCAATTTTCTTGAACACTTGTTCGCTAAATGATAACCTTTCGACCGAACACTGAATAATTGTGATGTACTTTGTGTGCAAACCTTTTTGTCTAATAGCTCTAAAATTATAGGGATTACAAGCACGTTTTGACAATCACGATTCTTCAAACTTTTCCCGCTTTTGAGAAGACTTCTAGACCAGTATTAGTGAGATTTCAAAAAGTTGAAATGGTCTTCTCAGAATTTACTATCGATCTGTATAGTTTGCATTGAATTTGAGCAACTGGCTGGCGCGTCTTGGACGCATTTAGTTTTAGCTCCCCCACGACTTATCTAGGCTAGACGGCCTTAGAATCCTCAAAAATCGAGATTTTCGAAAAATTCAAAAATCCAAGATGATCTCCAGAAAATTTCCTTTCGATATGTGTAATTTTCATCAAATTTGAGCCGTTGGCTAGCGCACCATGGTCGCATTTAGTTTTGGCTGCCCCACGACTACTCGAGGATAAACGGTCTTAGAACCCGCCAAAAACAAAATTTTCGAAAAATTCAAAAATCAAAATGATCTCCAGAAAATTTTCTCTCGATCTATAACGTTTTTCAAAAGAATCGAGCCTCCCTCCATGCATGTGTTCAGTGTTGGCCCCTTGCTTACCCTGTACCGTTCATCTAGGCGCCTTCAGAAGGCCTCAAAACTCGATTTTTCGGAAAATTCAAAAACCCAAACTGATCTCCAGAAAATTTCCTTTCGATGTATGTAGTTTTTGTCAGATTTGAGCCACTGGCTGGCGCGCCACGGTTGCATTTAGTTCTGGCTCTCTCACGACCTATCGAGGATAGGCGGCCTCAGAAACCGCCAAAATTCAGGTTTTCGAAAAATTCAAAAAACCAAAATGATCTTCAAAAAATTCTAGACGTTGTTAAGTCCCGCTCTTTGTTTATACCTGACGTTAGGGTCTAGGCGCCTTCACAACCCCTCAAAATCAAGATTTTCGAAAATTTCAAAAAATCAAAAGGATCTCCAGAAAATTTCCTTTCGATCTATATAATTTTCATAAAAATTGGCTCACTGCCTGCCGTACCATCTAGCTTTCAGTAGAAAACCTACCGCCACCACTTGCTCCTCAATTCCCCCCTATCCATTCCCATCAAGTGTCATCAATCCACATCATCAAACGAGTATGTAACATCTCCCTCCTCTCTTTCTTCCTTATTCAATTTGTTCTCCTCCTCACTTACTTCTTGCTCCACCACACAAGTCCCTCCCTCTCTTATACCACCAATTGCGCAATCATCGCCGCGACCACTTTGCCAAATTGTCGACACCCATCAAAAGTCTCTGGGGGACCGGCTTCAATTATTTGATTGAGAGCATCTTCTCGACAAGCATTTTGGTTAGATAGACTCGAAAAAAAAAGTTCGAGACTACTGTAGTTTTACTGCTTTACTGACTTCAACTTTTCTTCTCCATTCAATGTCCTAAACTTTTAGCTCGATGGAAGCCGACCTCCTTCTTCAAATCCTTCAGCCATACCTTTCCTTGATGACTCCTGGAGTCGTGAAGAATGCTCCGAAGCGGACTGGCTACCTCATCAAAGACATTCTCGACCTGCCGACTTCAGCGGGAGAGATTGACGAGTTTGGGAGATGCAGTGAGTTTTAAGGGAGGGTCCAGGAAAAGTCAAAAAGGCTCATAACAGTATTAAAAGTCTCAGAGTGTTCCAGAATGTCTTAGACGGGATCAGAAGCTTCTAGACACCTTTAAAATTTTGTTAGATGGCTCTAAGTACCTTGAAACTCTTTCAAAGGCCTTCAGATAGCATTAGCTCAAAGAACATTCCAGAAGCCACGCTGGAAGCCGAGAAAGAGTCCAGCTCAACTTCTCCAGAAAAGAGCGCCTCGAAATCCAAGAAAAAGAAGGCGCGGACCACGTTCTCCGGCAAACAAGTTTTCGAGTTGGAGAAGCAGTTCGACGCCAAGAAGTACTTGTCGAGCAGCGATCGGAGTGAGCTGGCCAGAAGGTTGGATGTCACGGAGACGCAGGTGTGTTCGCGGCCTCAGAACCCCTCGAAGTGTAGATTTTCGAAGATTTCAAAACCTCAAAATGATCTCCTGAAAATTTCCTATCGATATATCTAAATTTTGTTAGAATTGACCAACTGACTGGCGCGCTTCGAACACTTTTAGGAATAGGCTCTTGTTTTCGTTGTTGACCTTTGCCTCCTGGTGACTTCAGAAGCCGTCAAATCCCACATTTTCGAATGATTTAAAAAACTAAAATGATCTCCTGAAAATTTCCTATCGATCTGTGTAAATTTTGTTAAAATTGACCCACTGGGTGCCGCGTTTTGAACACTTTCAGTTTTGGCTCCCGTTCTCGCCACTGAACTTTGCTTCTAGGTGACTTTAGAAGTCGTCAAACCCCACATTTTCGAATGATTCAAAAACTTAAAAGGATCTCCTGAACATTTCCTATCGATCTGTATAAATTTTGTTGAAATTGGCCCACTCGCTGAGGCGCTTCGAATACTTTTAGGCTTTGGCTTCTGTTCTCGCAGCTAACTTTTGGCTCTAGGTGACTTCAGAAGTCGTCAAAACCCACATTTTTGAATAATTCAAAAACTTGAAATGATCTCCTCAAAATTTCCTATCCAACTATGTAGGTTTAATTGAAATCGAGTCACTGGCAGGTGCGCTACGAGTGAGAGCATGTTTTATACTAACCGCTTCCTGTCACTATGACCAAATTTATATCTGTTCCTGTAACAGATATCAAAAAGTGGTCAACTAACACAATGTTTTTCATTATGTCCCAAATACTTTTTTAGTTGACCTCCTTTCGATATCTCCTACAGAAATTGAGATAAATGATGACAAAATGACAGGTAGGCTGTGCCGGTCTTGAGGGCTTGCGTTTGCAGGTCTCAAAATTTAAACCATACTTCCAAGAAATAAAGAGCTTGCTAAAAATCCAGTTTCCAGGTGAAAATCTGGTTTCAAAACCGGCGAACCAAGTGGAAGAAAATCGAGGCGGACGCCGAGCGGAGGGCATCCGAGGAGAACGTCGAGGATCTGAAGGTGGAGCAAGAATGATCTTCGCTCTCCGATGTTTTTTAACGATCTCCCCACTTCCAATGATCAGTCACGTTTTCTCAATGCCGACACTCTATTTGGAAATGGCCATAAAAATTTTTATTGCATAAAATGAAGACGCACCCGATAAGAGACTAGAATCCAAGGTACATACATATAGGAAATTTAGGCAGTCATATATTTCGAGCAATCTTGACTGTTCTTGGTGGTTCTGAAGAATGGGCAAGCGGTGTCGGGGCAGTTCAGTGGGATGGTGGGGTCCGACAGATTTACAATGGTGTTTTTGGAGCCCACAGGTTGGACGATGTTGTTCCAAAGGTGTTTGGCGACGTTGGCGTGTCCAAGTTTGGAGAAGTGGAAGCAGTCCGGTGCGAACCAGTCCAAGTTGACGTCGCCGTCGGGCTTGAGTGGTGGGATGGTGATGCCGTTGAAGAAGGGCTGGACGACGAAGGTGAAGTCGTCGGTAGTGTCGAAGATTCCCGAGTTTTGAATCTCGAGCTGCGCGTCCATGTAGCGGTGGCAAGCCGCTGAGACCAGGTCGTTGGTGAAGGCCTTGTTCTTCTCGCACGGGCACTCGCGGGTGTGCAGGCCGTCGCAGAAGTACTTGTCGTGGTCGATCTCGCGGAGCATACGCATGTCGAACATGCCCGTCATGGAGACGATGGTTCTGGAAGCAAGCTTTTGAGAGAGGGTGTTTTAGTCCTTCTCGAGACTTCTCAAGACTTTCCAAGACCACCTTGTTGTGGACCTTTTCGAGGCTTCTCGAGACTTCTCGAGACCAGGCCGCCTGGAGGACCCCCTAACCTACCTTGGCAGGTTGTCCTTCAAAATCTGCACGGCGGTGATCACGTTCTGCTTCCATTGCGCTTTTGAGTGAGATCCCTGAAATACATGGTTTTCAGAATCTTCCAGAATCCTTCAGAATCCTTCAGAATCCTACAGAATCATCCTAGATCCCTCTGACTTCTTATAGGCTCCCCGAAATCCGTCCCAATCCTCTAGAATCCTTCAAAGCCTTTCAAAGCCTTTCAGGGCCATTCAGAATCTTCCAGAACCCTCAAGGCTCCCTCATGAATCTTTCAGAATCTTCTAGAATCCCACTCACATTCTCCCCATCGTTACAGTAGGCGCACATGTCGTTGGCGCCGATGAAAATGTTCACCAGCTTCCAGTCGTTCTTGTAGTCGATCTGAATAGCTGTGGTCGATACGGTCAAAAGTTCTCGCGACTCACCTCCTTGTGACTCTGAATAATCTGCACCAGAGCTCTAGCCTGAGTAATAGTGTCAACCGCTTCGGCTCCCGGAACCGCTTGATTCAATTTGGACACCTCCCAAACGTTAGCGCTTCCGATGCCCGTAGAGTAGCCCATGATGTTAGGGCTGAACTTTTTCAAGACATCTAAAAATTGAATCGGGTTTGAAATCGAGACTCCAAAACCTACTAGCAATGGTGACATGCTCATCGAGACTGTTATCTCCTCCACATTGGAAGGCGAGTCCTCTGTACTGAAGGATCACAGCCAGGGGGTCTCCTTTGGGGGCACCGGCTCCGTTGGCGGCGGTTAGAGAGTCGCCGAGGGCTCCGATGACCTTGATGTCCGAGAAACGGACCGAGTGGGCGTTGGTGGGCACTTTTTTGGATCTAAAGGATCGTGAGGTTTGTTTGGGATCGGGTTGTACCAGGTCTACGGTTCTTCCTCTCAACTTCAGAATCCCAGAATCCCAGAATTTCTAAAACTCACTTCTGATACAGCGACGCATCACACTGCCATCCGGGATACCCCAAGTCGGGTAGTGCCGCCCACGCAACACCTACCGTAACCAGCGCCAGAATCAGTTTCCCGCTCACCATCTCTGCTACAGGAGAACCGAGACTGATTCTATCTCGCCTCGTTCTTCATCTCTTATCAAAAGTGAGAAGAGACCACGTGTTTACGATGACGGAAAGGGGAGAGAGAGAGAGAGAGAGAGAGAGAGAGAGAGAGAGAGAGAGAGAAGAGCAAACTCCGGGAATTCCAACCCTACCTCATTTTATGACTTGGAGTTTTATAGTTTTAGAATCTCCGGGTATTTTTTATGGCTGTAGTTTTATGAACTGATGATAGGCAGAAAATCAGAGGTGAAACTGAAAAATTGTCTAGTCTGAAAATTTGCGAAAAAACACTTCATTGGAGCACGCTTTTCACTATCAAAAATATACATCAAAGTCAAATAAAAACCCGTCAGAAAAACTTTGAAAAAACTTGGCACTTTTAATCCATTGCTCACACATTCTCATAGAGCTTATTCACTTTTCGACAAATATCGACGTCGGTGAAGTGGAGACGGGTATTCAGGGCGGCCATCGGACTCATGAATCCATTCTTTTCGACGAAATCGTAGACTTCGGATTTGAATTTCGCGTCGAATTGCTCCATGTTTCTGGAATCATGGTTTTTGGGGTTTTGGGATCCAGAATAATTTTGGAGCCGTGAAACTTTTGGAATAATCTGGAATCTCTAGATTTCAGAATCTTTTAGATTTTTGAAATTTCATTTTTCAATTTTTTTGAATCTACAAATTTTGTCATTTTTTGAATCAGCTCGTCAAGAGCTTTTGTACGAACTTGAAAAAAATAAGATTTTCGGATTTTGAGTTACCAGATGACGTTACTCAGGTGGAAACTTTAGAATCTCAGAATCTTATAATATCTCAGAATCTCAGAATCTCTCAGAATCTCAGAATCTCAGAAATTGAAAATCTCAAAAGCTCACAATCTCAGAATTTTGGAATTACAGAATCTCTCAGAATCTCTCAGAATCTGAAAATCTGAGAATCTAAGATTCTGAGAATTTCAGAATCTCCCGTATCTCAGAATTATAGAATTTCAGGATCTCGAAATCTCGGAATCTCAGAATCTCCTGGAATTTCGAACCCTCGAAAACCTGGAAACAGAAAAAGTCTCAGAATCCGAAATACTATAATTTTTGAATCCCCGCCAAAACCGCTCACCTCGCCAATACCATCGTCGGATACTTCAATGGTGTACTCAGTATCATGTACTGATACTCTCCCTCCTCATTGAGACCACCAATTCGTACGGGGAAGACTGAAAACTTTACTTTTTTTTTATCTACTCAAAATTTCCTTTTGATCTACCCAAAAGTTTTTTTTTATCTACTCAAAATTTCCTTTTGATCTACCCAAAAGTTTTCTTTTCATCTACCCAAAGTTACCTTTGGATCTACCCAAAGGACAATGTAGGCGTTGTCCACAAAAAGCCCTCCCCCCCAAACATCAATAGAGCGCACTTACACGGACACTGATCCTTCTCATGACCAGTAGTGATCAGAACGGCTCCTGGCTCCGGGCCAACCATACTACCGTATCCCTCATTGGTGACGACGTCATTGTTCACTAGAGCATATTGCTTGGAGGTGAATGTCGCGGTGTAAGGAGTTTGGAGGACCATATCGACTGAAAAATTGAAAGTTGCGGATTCGGCATCGAATTTGACGCGCAATTTTCAAAATTCTCTCGACTCACAATAGAAAATCGAGCAATCCTCCTTATGCACTTCTTTCGAGTCCACTACCGTATACCATTTTCCCATGAACTTCTCAATCTGCATATCTGCCATTTCGAAGAATATCGAGTTGTACTGCTTGCTAGCGACCTCGTCCATTTGGAAACTTTGAAGAAGCTGAAAATGTTGAATTTTTGAGTTTTCGCGCCAAAATTTTTTTGGTTTTCTTACTGTCGCCAACTGATCCATGTTGAAATCGCGCTTGTTGGTCGGGCGACACGAGGCGGCGTAGTTTTCGAAGAGTCGCATGATTGGCACATTTCTGCCGGGGATTGGGATGGCTGAGCTTGTGAAGGGACGGACTGAGTGGGCGGCTGAAAATGGGAGGATTTTTTTGAGATTTGGTTTGGCGGGAATTTGAAAATTATACCATTTTGGATTCTAAGACTTTTTTCTGTTTTTCAGGATTTTAAGGGTTCGAAATTCTCGGAGATTTTGAGTACGAGATTCTGAGAGTCCGAAATTTTGGGATTTTGAGAATTCTGAATATTTTGAAGGACTCTGAGAATTCTGAGATTCTGAGAGATTTTGAGGATTCTGAGGATTCTAAGATTCGGAGATTCTGAGATTCTAGAACTTTGAGACTTTGGGATTCTGAGATTCCGAAATTCTGAGGATTCTGAAATTCTGAAATTACGGGAGATTTTGAGATTCTGAGATTCTGAGATTCCTGCGAATTCTGAGATTCTGAGAATTCAGAAAATTTGGAATTCTGAAAATTCCAAAATTTTGGGATTCTGAGACTTATACTTTTTTTCCGGTTTTCAAAGTTTTGAAATTTCAGGAGATTCTGAGATTTTGAGATCCTGGGAGATTCTGAGATTCTGAGGATTCTAATAGTAAGCTTATAGGATTCTGGGATTCTGAGGATTCTGAGATTTTGAGGCTCTGAAATTCCAAAATTGTGAGATTTTCAGATTCCGAGAATTCGACAATTATAGGATCTCGGATTCTGAGTTTTTTTTCTACTTTCCAGGATTTCAAGGGTTCGTAATTCCAAAAGTTTTGGGATTCTGAGATTCTGAAAAGGCCCATATCAAAAAAGAGATCCAAACCAATGTCTTAGCCAATTAAACTCGAAAAAAACTTACTCGAATTAGCCAAAAGCAAAAGTAAAAGGTAGAAGACAAGAGTAAAGCGAATCAAGATTCCCATCATTACCAAACGGAAATTTCTGAAGAGAGATCGGCGGAGGGAAAACGTTGTCCGTTTCTCCGTTTCTCACTATGAAGCAATTGATCCGAAACGCGCGATGATCGCCGATTTCGGAAAAGCGAGAGAGAGAGAGAGTGTGTGGGGAGAAGAGACGCAGAGTTTTCAACTGACCTACTGACATTGTAAAACACGGAAAAATGGAATGGAGAAGTGGAAGACTAGGGGGGAGGAGAGAGGAAAGGGCAGATGAGACAGCTGGTCTGGAATTTTAAGATGAAAAACGGGTCTGTTTTTGATCTGCCCACCCATTTTTGATCTACCCACTGATTTTTGATCTTCCCACTCAATTTTGACTTACCCAAGTATTTTTGTTCTGCTTACTCAATTTTGATCTACCCAAGTATTTTTGATCTACCCATTCAATTTTGATCTACTCAAACTTTTTCGATGCATCGACCTGCTTTTGATTCACCAACAATTTTTGTTGGTGGGTGAACCATTGTGAATGGAGCGTGTTTGCAAAGCCTGCATGGAAATTTTGATCTACTTACTTTGTAAATTTTTAGTTGGTAGATCAGAAAGTGTAAAATTTTCATTTATCAAAAAGAAACCCGACTAATAAACATTGAAAGATTGAGCAATAGTACATGAAAGAATGGATGGGATGGGCGAAATTTACAAAATTTACAAACTTACAAAAAAGAAGGCGCGAACTTCAAAAATATACAAATAACGGAAATTTTTCAACATTTTCAGAATCAGCTCGTTGAGAGCTCTCGAATGAGTATAAACATGACTATTTTTGGAAAAAAAAAGGTGGATTACAAATTTTCGAATGACGTCAAAAGCTGAGCAATACGGATGGCCACAAATTGAAATATTTAAAAAACTAGGTCACTAATCAAAGGGTCAATGTACAAATAGGCTACAAATGCTGAGCAATGTTTAAAGATGAGCAACTACTTTTTCCCATTATGAGAAATTCCAAGAAGAGTCGCCAGACCGTACTCGGCCACAATACTAGTGATACTTTCCAATGGTCGATGGGAGTCTCGGATTTTTGGAATCGCTTGAAGTATGAACTTCTCGATGGAGCCGCCTGTATTATCCACTCCACGGAATGGTCGATTCTCTTTGCCTGGTACCCAGGTCGATGTTGGTTTTGGTGGTGGAAGAGGTTTGCCGTTGTCTGGAAGAGAAATTTTTTGAGTAATTTGGTTTTGGGAGGTTGAGAGCTCTCGAATGAGTATAAACATGGCCACTTTCAAAAAAATTTTTTTTTTGGGATTCTGAAATTTCAGATGTCGTTACCCAGATGATGTTACTCCATTTCGCAAAAATTTGTCATTTTTGAATTTAACACGTCATGAGCTTTCGAATGAGTATAATCATGACCAGGTTAATTTTTTTTTTGGATTCTCATTTTCCAGACGTTAAATTCAATATTTTTTGAAGAATTTTTTTTTTTACAAAAAATTTTGAAATTTTTGAAATCGGCTAACCGAGAGCTCAAGAATGAGTTTAATCATGACCAAATTCAATTTTTTGGATTCTGAATTTTCAGAAGACGTCACTCACCCTGAATCCATTGCAACTTATAAGAGACTTCATAATCCACGATGTTGGCATTGGACAGGATGAGAGCCTCGGATTGGTCCGAAATGACGTCGTAGGTTTTGTTGAAGCAGCTGAAAGTTTAAGAGGTTTTAGAATTTTTGGATTCAGAATCCTCGATTTCCAAAATTTTAAGATTTTGAAAATCAGCTCGTTGAGAGCTCTTGAATGAGTATAAACAAGACCATATTCCAAAAAAAAATTTTTTTGGGGATTCTGAAATTCCAGATGATGCAAATCAGATGACGTCAATCCATTTTGAAAAATTTTGTCATTTTCAAACACAGCACGGTGAGAGCTTTCGAATGAGTATAAACATGACCATATTTCAAAAAAAATTTGGATTCTGAATTTTCAGATGACGTTAAATTGCAACCCACCAAACTCTGAATCCAGTCTGCTGGAAATCGGTATTATGTTTGATCTCGATGTAAGCCTTGCACGACGTCGCACACTGGTAGCGGAGCTCTGTGAGCACTAGCCTGACTCGCCCTCCGTTTGGACTCTGGAATTTTGAAAATCGGAAAGAAAATTTGAAATTTTCATGAAATTTTAGGGAGGAAAGTTGAGAAGCTGTAGGGGTTTTGCTTTTTTGAAAATTTTTACAAATTTCAAAAAAAAAAATTTTTTTGGAAATTTTTTTGGATTACTGTACTTCAAGCGAATCACCTTGACTCTCCAATTACACGTCCTCTTCCCCTTGTAGATCATTTCCTGCCACTCCGGAGTGGCCACCAACTCGCCGCCGCACTTGTCTGAAAACATTCTCAATGGAGCAAGTTTGCATCATCCCAATTTTTCAAATTTTCAATGGAGCACGTTTGCAAACTCACCATGATCAGTGCCCTTGGCCACACGACCACACAACTTCCCGCCAAGACCATCTGGACATTTACAAACGGAGCAATTGTTGGGGTCCGGGTACCCTCCGTGCTGACAGTTCAGAGCCACTGGACAGACGGCTGGAATTGAGGATTACTGTAGATTTTTTTAATTCAGTAGATTGATAATAGCAAAAAAGGATAAACTGTCTGCGTCTCTTATCTTCCCAAAATACAACACACAATACTCCCCAGTTACTCTATCTTTCTCCTTTCCCCCTCGCCCCCCTCCACTTTCCCCCCTCATCATATACGCCCTCCGCCTCGTCTCGCAAGTGTGACTGCTTGGCGCAATGGTAGCGCGTTCGACTCCAGATCGAAAGGTTGGGCGTTCGATCCGCTCAGTGGTCAAATGTTTTGAAAACTTTTTTGCTTCATTTTTTCGACGTTTTCTAGCACTCACAATTGCAATAAAGTCGATTCACTTGTTTGACATCGATGAAGGACAACTTTTGCCGTTGCCCAATGGTTCCCTGGTATCTGTTATCCTTGGTTTCGATAGTGATTTGATCCCAGTCTTTCGTAAACGCGTTGGATCCATAATGCATGACACTCCCAATATCATAAGGTACTCCCATGTCCTCGATTTCTTCCCAGGAGCGTTTCTCGAAGTTTCCATCGGTTCCTTTAATGATCCATTCTTTTCGCAGATGGATGTACTGGTCGCGGTCTGGGCGGGATTGTTCGTGCCAAAATCCTAGAGAGTGTCCGACTTCGTGAGCAACGATTCCTTTCTGAAAATTTTGATAATTGAGTATTCGAGGTCAGGTAGATCAAAAACTTACATCTTCACAACCGTAACCAATCGAGATGAGTTGAGAGCCACCGGTACGTCCGACGGAGGAGTAGCATCTGAAATTGTTATGTCTTACTTTAAACGCATATATCTTTAGAACTATCAACTCTATCGAAAAGTGTTTAACTACAAAAATGTTTGAAATTAAATTTTACACATTTTTTCAGTTGACAACTTTTTTTAGCGTTTTTGGTTTTCGAGATATATGCGCTCAAAGTTGACACCGAAACAGAAGGCAGCGCGCAAGGCGAGAGAGTGAGGAGAGGGAAGAGACGCAGAGAAACCTGACATTTTACTTAAATGCATATATCTCGAGAACCAATAAAGCTAGCAGAAAGTTTTCAACTACAAAAATTTAAAAAATTCAATTTCACACATTTCTCCAGTTGGCCACTTTTTTCTATCTCCACTCGTTGTGGAGTTAGCCCCTAAAGAAACTCACCCCGAGCCTCTAAAGAAGATCACATAATCCTTGCCGGGTGCATTCTCGCTCCACCGCACACACGTCTCCTTTTCCCATAGTCCCAAGCCCTCTCGAATCAACGCCTTCCATTTCGAATCGCCGCCCTTGAAGCGGTACGGTATGACAGACTTCCAGCGGTACACCGAGCCGGTGATAACTTTTCTTTTCTTACGGCCGTGAGGATTGCGAGCTTCTTGGGCGGCAAGGACGATTCTGGAAGAAAGGGGAATTTGGGGGATTCTAAATGGCTTTTGGGTTCAGAAAGTTCTAGAAGAGTCGCAAAACCACTTACGCCTTCATCTGTGGCACCGTGAGCACCATGTCGGACTCGAAGAGTTTGTTGGTGAGGGCTCGATTGGCGCCGAGCTCCGTGCCGTCTCGATGCGCTTGGAGCATTGGAGCATCCTGGAAAAAAAGTTGATGGTGTTCATTGGCTCCGCCCCCAAACCATCTATTACTCACCCCTAGTGGTGTCCCGATGGCTGGTCCCGTTGCCGCCGCTGGTCCATTATTACCAGTGGCCACTGCCTCGAAGAAGGCTTGCATCAGAGTTTGGACAGCTCCGAAATCCTGATCACGAGATTTGCCGCCGTCGGAGAACGTGGCGATTTCGCGGATCATCTGAAAACGTTTTTTTTTGTGTATTTTGTATGTATTTTTTTAATGTATTTTTATGTATTTTTATGTATTTTATGTATTTGTATGTATTCTGTACGTATTTTGTATGTCTTCTGGATGTATTTTGGATGTATTTTGGATGTATTTCGTATGTATTTTGGATGTATTTTGTATGTATTTTTGTATTTTTATGTATTTTGTATGTATTTTGTGTGTTTTTGTATGTATTTTGTATGTATTTTGTCCATCACTCACCCTAGCCGTATTATGAGCCAACAACTTAGGACTAGCCGTGGTCGGCATGAATGGCTCCAGAGTCGGTCCAGAGCTTTCCACAGGAGCCAGAGTTGGGAAGGTGAATGGGGCGAATGTGAAGGGCTCCGGGGTGACCGCTGGAGCATTCTGTTGCCAGATGTAGTTGTTGAATTGAGGTGCGGGGGTGGTGTTCTCGGCGTCGGCGAAAAAGAAGGGCGAGAAGGTTCTCGCGATATTTCGCCAACGATCGACTTTCTCCTGCTTAGTGCGCGGTTGACGGAAGGTTTGTTGGGGTGGAGGCGGGGCGTCGGCTGGAAATAGTTGGGGTTGGGGTAGTTGGGGAGGGCGGTGGTTAGACCAGGTTATAGGTGAGGTTTTTGGAATTTTTTGGTGTTGGCTAGTAACCATTCAGGTCATGCTTTTAGAATCACCACTTTGTGAAAAAATCGGACCTCCGGACATCTGGACATTTCGACACACAGACAGACAAACATTCGCCCCACGTGGTGAGTATCACTTACGCCGTCCGTCTGTGTGTCGTTTTGTCCGGCGAATGGCTGAAATTTTTGAAAAGTCGAAAAAAATTTTCCAGAATGTTCCAAATCTTCTGAACTCCTTCCAAATCCTTTCGAATCTCCATGGACTCAAAAACCTTTGAAAAACGCTCAGAGTCCATCAGAATTCACAGAATCTCTCAGAAACTTTCAGAATCTTCAAGAAGCCTTCAGAATCTTTCAGAATCATCGAGAAGTTTTTAGAATCTTTTAGAATCATCAAGAAGCCTTTAGAACCTCTCAGACTTCTTGAGACTTTTCTAGATATCTCTAGAATCCTCCAGAATCTTTCAGAATCTTCCAGAATCATCAAGCAGCCTTCAAAGTCTTCCAGAATATTCCAGAACCTTCTAGAAATCTTCAGACTTTTTCAGAATCGTCCAGATCGCTTTCTTAACTATTCGGAGCTTTTCAGAATCTACGAGAAGCCCCCAAAAATTTGATTTGAAATTTCAAAAAAAATCGTTTATTCGTTCAAAGTGAAAACTATATTGATGAATTGAGGGAGAGAGCCAATAAGGTACAACAAAAAACGGGTAAAATCTGAAAATGTATTGATAGATCAAAAAATGTGAAATAAAAATTTCGCGAAAAAAAAATTGTTGAAAAGCTCACTCTCACTCAACAAATCAATAGGATCGGCACTTTGAACGAAAAAACGAACGAAAAAAAACATGAAAATTTTTACCTTATTAGTGTGTTCAATGTGCAAACGCGCTCCATTGAGAAAAAAGTGGGTGGGGCTAGACATAGGGTTCCTATTTGCATACATATGGACAGTTATTAGTAAAGTTAGTTAGGGGTGTAGATCAAAAAAGAAGGGGGGTAGATCAAAGGGCGATTAGCCAAGTCTTGTCAAAGACATGTCAATCTCGTCGTCATCATCACCTTGAGATCTTCGGGCGTGATGAGCCTTGGGTTTTGGAGCTGGCCTCGGGGGCGCCGGGATGGGGTCCAAGTCGGTGGCGTAGTCCTCGTTGGTGGGTGCCACGGGGGCTGGGCCTGCTGCCGCGGGGGCTGGTGGGGGCTTCTGGAAAAAGAGAGGGGCGTGGTTTTGAATTCTCTTTTTTTTGGAGGCGGGAAGAATCTCCGAAAAATTTGCTATAGAATGGTAGTACTTTTGTAAGGTAAAAGTATTGGAACATTTGGAAAACACGCTCCATCTCATTGTTGCAAAAAAAATTTCTTGGCGCGCTTTTAGCGTTGGTTGATCAAATTTAACTCGAAATTGAAAATCTCTGTTTTTTGATCTACCAATGCTGAAAAAGGCGCGAAAAATTTTGAACGAAAATTTCCACTTTTTCCAAATTTTCAAAAAAAAAATTTTTTTAAGATTTTTGAAGTTTCAAAAAAGGGGAGTTTTGAAGTCGTGGTAAGTGCTTCAGAATCACTCCTGAAATTTTTTGAAAATTAAAAAAAAAAAATTTTAGGAAATTTTTTTTCAAAATTTTGAATTTTTTACCCTGCGAAAATACTACCATTCGATGCCGAATTTCATGAAGATTTTTTTCGAAATTTCAAAAATTGAAATATGGACGTCTTCTGAAAGTGCTCCGAAAACTCTTTACTTTTCTATTATTATTCCTTCCCCTTCCTTTTGGCTTCCCGGGTCTTCTCGGAGCCGGCACTGGCTTCCATGGTGCATTGGATTTCTTCAACATTTCTCAACTATTCTATGCTAGTTTTTTAGAATTTGACCTACCGGCGCGACTCCCGCCAAAAGTTGTCCAAATCCACCACCTCCGTTGCCGGCAAACTGTTGGAAGAGACCCTGAAATCAATTTATTTCGAGAAGTAAAAAAGATCTTCAAAAAGTGCCAACTATGAAAATATTTGAAATCAAATTTTACATATTTTTTCAGTTGAAAGTTTTTTGATAGCTGTAATGGTTCTTGAGATACAGTCGATTAAGTAGAACGCACAGTCTGCGTCTCTTCTCTCCTCTCGCTCTCTCGCCATCTTTTTTTGCTGTTCATGGGGTTTGCAACTTTGAACGCTTATATCTCAATAATCAAAAACGCTATCAAAAACTTAAAACTACAAAGTTGTTTAAAATTAAATTCTACACATTTTATTAGTTAACAAAATTTTGGTATCTCCAAAACTGAGTGAGATACAAGCGCTCAAAGTTCCAGCCTTCTTGTGATCATCTCGCAGTCTGCGCCTCCCTCTCTCTCTCTCTCTTTCCCTTGTAAATCTTCACTTTCTGTTTTCTGTTCGTTTTCAATGCCATCCGAATCTTCTCAAATCTCATTCGGCATCGATATGCAAATAAACGCTATTGCGTAACCAATTCAATGACACGAATTGTACAAAGCGTTACGCATAACACGCTTTCGATTTCCTTTTTCATATGGGATATCTCGAAAACTAAAAGTGATAGAAAAATACTTATAATTGATAAATTAATAAGCATAAAATTTCACATATTTTGAATTTTACAAATTTTAGTTTGCATGGTTTTGAGCAGAGTTACAACGGTTTGAAGAACTGACATACTATCCAGAGAGGACCTTTGCTTCTCGGCGTTCTATCTCAAGAACCAGCAAAGCTAAACAAAAAGTGTCAACTGATAAAATGTGTAAAATTAGATTTTACAAACTTTTATAATTAAAATTTTTTTGATAGCTCTTTTCCTTCTTGAGTTATACCTGCTTAAAAGTGAGCGTCTCAAAATACATCACTCTCGTCTCTACGCTCTCTCACTCTTTCACTCTCTAACTTTTTTTGCTGTTTCGAACCCCCCGAGCTAATTTGTAACGCTAAATTTGAATTTTTAGTTTATTTCCCTTGAAAACTCACCCCAATCGCTTGTGGATTGGCGAACGGGTTGCCTCCACCGCCACCGCCTCCCAGGAACGGCTTGAACAGAGCCATGAAGTCCTGGGCCTGAAACTTTTTTTTATTAGGTAATTTTTTTTTGGAACTGCAGCCGTTCAGGCTCATTTTCAAAAAATGGGGACCCTCCAGCCGCGACGCGACCGCAACGCGGGGTCCCTTGTATTTCGGATGGATATTGCGCGCGCGGGAATTCAAATTTCCACCTAACTTTTTTGACAAGATTTCCATACAAATTGATTGCGTATTCTCTATTTGCAGTTTTCCCAATCAGTAAAACTATACAAAAAACCGGTTGCAATTGCCTAACTTTTTCGTAGTACGGTTTGGTGTTTGGTTCGAGAAAAGATAAGGTGTAATTCTTCTTTACCACTAAATAGGAAAAAAAAATCGAGAAAATGGGTAAAAATCACGTTTTCGGTCAAAAATCAAAAAATTCCCTTCTCCTAATGTACACTTTTCACTCTCTTCCCTCTCCTCCCCCCGACGACTCTCAACTCGCCGCGCCGACCTCTCTTTTATACGCCCTCGCCCCTTGCCTCAAAATGTGGAGAGATGGCCGAGCGGTCCAAGGCGCTGGTTTAAGGCACCAGTCCCTTCGGGGGCGTGGGTTCGAATCCCACTCTCTTCAGTTCTCTTTTTGCTCTTTTTTTGCGTGGCTTACCTCAATGAATCCGACGATTAGGAGGAAGACAACCGACGTCTTCATGGTTTCTGGTATTCAGACGGCGTGGAAGCGTCTCATGAAATGGTGGTGGTGGTGGCAAAGTGTGTGTGGGGAGGAAGTAGTGGGGGAAAGAAGAAGAAGAAGCTGGTTTCAGTTTGTTGTCTCTGTCTGGCAATATAAACGCAATTTGTTCTACCTCATATTCGAGTAGAAGTAGTAATAGTAAAGTACAGAGAGAAAGTAGGCGGAGCTTTTGGGGGTGGGACGAGGGGGATTCGGCGAGGAGAGGTGGGTGATAAGAAAAAGTGAAATCGAGAAGATTCTGAGATTCAGAAGGTCAAAGATTCTGGGAAGTTAAGATTCAGAAAACACAAATGTGTTAAACTATGAGGCTCGGCGGGATTTTGAAATTTTGAAAAAAATTTTTTTTGAAGAATCCTGAAAAAATCTGGAAAACTGAAATTCTGAAATTCAGAATCTGCAAGGGACAGTTTGAACGGAGAGGAAGCAAAAACATAAGAAAATACAGTAATCTCAAAAATTCCAAAATTAAAATTTTCAACAAAAAAAAATTTTGCGAAATTTCAGATTTTTCAACCGGTTGAGATCTTCTGGAAAAAACTACCATAAAGTTTGGAAAAATTTTAATTTTTGCTTGAATTTTTCAAAAAAACCGACGTAGCAAAGTAGATCTACCTACGCCATCTAAAAGTACAGTACCCCAAAAACATTCCAAAAAAAAAAATTCCGAGACATCGAAAATACGGAAGCGAAATTGAAACGACCTTCCCGCATCATCTACCACCTACAGCTTCTGCCAAAACTGCCAACAAAATTTCCTTCGTTGTCGTCGTCCAATTCCCTCCTCCTCCTCTATCTCTCGGCTAATCTCCCCCCCCCCCCC
>LR544346.1:22202-52663 GCA_900536305.3 Caenorhabditis sp. 40 LS-2015
CCCCCCCCCCCCCCTCGATTGGAAATACCTACTCGAGAAGGCATATAACCTGTTTCGGGGGTTCTTGTGTACTACTACTCATGTTGCCAACAATGTATTCTGAATATCAGAAGACTGATTTAGAAGACGTTGATGGTGGGAAGATTCTGAAGAACAAGGGGAAGACGTCATTGATAGGTTTGGTGGTGACCTCGAGAGGGAAGGGAAAGGTTTGAGAATCCGAAATACGAGAATCGACCGTTATGTGGAGATTTAGGACCATAGAATTCTGAATTTGTACGAAAAAATTTTCGAAAGTAAAAAAAACCTAGAATTCCCAGAAACTCAAAATTTTTAGATGGCAAGATCTGTGGTTATATATTCTTCGAGAATCTCACAATGTCCCAGAATCTCAAAATCTCAGAATCCTTCGATTTCAGAATCCTCCTGAATCACAGATTCCCCAAATTTTGGTTTTTGGAGAATCTGTGATTCTGGAGGATTCTGAATTTTTCGGTCGCAAATTTTTTTCGGTGTTTCAGAATCTCAGAACCATGGCTTTTCAGAATTGTGGATTTTCAGAATCTCAGAGTCACAGAAAGTCAGAATCTCAAAACCTTCGCATCCTTCAATTCCTAGAACCCTTCAGACTCCACCAAAATCTTTCAGAATCCCTTGAAATCCAGTCAAAGTTCCCTAGATTCCATGTCTCTACAAAACTTTGAAAGTCTTCCAAAATTTTCCCCCCTCATCAATCTTCAAGGCCCCCGAAACCTCCAGAATCTCCTAAATCCACAAAGTCTTCTCAGAGTCGATCAGAATACTCTATGATCCTTTTACAATTAGAGTACTCGAATCCACAAGAATACACAAGAATACACAAGAATCTCCAAGAATACTCAAGAAAACACAAAAATCTATGACCCTTTCAGACCACTAGTATCCACCAGACTCTCAACCAGGATCCTTCAGAATCCCCCCTAATCCCTCTCACCAGGAAGTCCTCCAAATCCCATCATGGTCATCATGGTTACGTCACCAAAAAAGCATTCGTCACCCCCTGCCGTCTCAACTTCAACTTTTTTTTTTCTTGCTTGCCATTCAAATCTGCAACCGTTTTCTCACCTTCTTTCTGCCTTCCTCTTCTGACTCATTAGCTTCAACATTTCTGTATACATATGTATATATTCATAGTGTGTAATAGAAGACACATGGTCGCCACTTGTGTTTTACAACACCACTCAATGAGTCAGAAAATGGAAACTGTTAGCATCTGAGAAGCGACTACTGTTTTCTGAGAAGAATATGGTCTTGGTTTTAAGTCTCGTCGCTCAATTTGTTGTAACATCTTAACACAGAAAAAGAGGGGGGGTCATGTATCTTTGTCACTTTGATAATAGTGCCGTCGAATGTTCGAGAATGAAACCAAACCAGAATCGTAATGTTTCAGAAGGGGGGTCTGACTTGTGATGATGGTGATGGTGATGATGGTGACCTCATTTGACCTTCTGGAACCTTTAGAAAAAAAAAGAAGGGGATACTTGATGAGGTGGGAAAAAATCTCGGAAAGCCTCAGGGTCCAAAGGAGAAAGTTCTAGAAGATTCAAAAATTTCAAACGTTTCTCTGTTCCATCTCATCAGAAGTGTGTATTTTCGAGAAAAAAGTCTCGAAACCGGCCTTTCTCGAAAAATTTTCTCGAAAAAAATTCGTCAAAAATTTTTTTTCCGAAATTTTTTCGACCACTTTTTTTTCATGAAAAATGGGTCAAAAACAGACAAGATTTGGTTGACCGGGACCACTGGGAATAATAGTGGCCAAACCATTCATTTTTTAGCGTCTACCGTAATCTACATAAAATTTCCTCTTGATTGGTATAATTTTCAAAAAAATCGACTCATGGATTCTAGAGATATGGGGATTTGAAAATTTCGAAAAAAAAAAAAAAAATTTTTTTTTTGAAAATTTTCAACTTTTCAACTCAAATTCACAGCAAAATTTCAACTTTTCCATCAGCTTATTTCGCGCTATTTTCCAACACTGGGTAGATCAAATTTACCCTAAAATTGATTGGTCATAATTTTGATCTATCAGATTTCTGAAAAGCGCGCGAAACCGTTATTAACACCAATTTGAAGGCAGAACAATGCAAAGAAACAATGGGACAACCGAACCAAAAAAAAAGTATGCAACATGTTGTGTTCCAAATGACCACCAAACTCTAGGCAATATTTGGATGTGTAATAATTTGCAATCTACATATTTAGTCATTTTCTCCCCTCCAAATCTTGCTTGTTTCTAAGAGAGTGTTACAAAAAAAAAGAGGTTTTGTGTGTAGCATGATTAGAAAGTTGATCAGCATGTTTATTCCGTGTTCCGGCTGAGACATGTTGCATGGTGGCCTAGCTGTCGGATCCTAGGCCACAACTTCAGATCCAAAAGAATAAAATTTCGCCTACAAAATCATATGACCAAGAGTTAACGATCAATATAGGCGACAAAGAGGGTCATGTTGCGATGAACTTTGCTCCTGGCAAAAGAGGCACAGAGTGTGTATGGGTCTCATCACGAAAACTATTTTGACCTCTTTATTGGCCGGAGAATCGATGTCTCTACTCTCTCCCTCTCTCTCTCTCTTTCACTCACTGACCCATTTATTCCTTCATTCGATTTTCCAGAATCTCTCTCTTCTCAACCCCCAATTTTGACCCAAAAATGGCCCCAAGTCGTCGTAGCCAGAAAAAAAAATCGACTGCCAAGACGGGAAACGCCCCGGCCGCAGTTACACCCCATGATGCCGTTATTATCGAGAACCGGACCATCGGGAAGAAGATTAAAGGTTAGTTTTGGTTTTTTTTTTGGATTTGACAATCCTTGAAATTACGATTTTAAACTGGGAGAAAAGTTACACATAAAAGTGGTGGCCGAGTTGTCGAATCCTAGACCAGGAGGTTGAACTTTCATCCTCTTTGTCTCGAGAACCAATTGTTGGATTTCAATGAAAAATAGACAGTTTTGAAGGAAATTTCCAGGAGAGTGTTTTAAGTTTTTGAATTTTTTGAAAGTTCTAGGTTTGAGCAATTTTGGACTCATCTTGTTTGAGGCCCGCAATATGTGCCCCATCGAAAACTTTCATCAGTTTTATCTCCAGAAACAATGGACAGACTTTTATGAAAAATATATAAATCGCTAGGAAATTTTGAGGAAAGTATTTTGGGTGTTTGAAATTTGCGAAAATTTAAATTTTGAGTGATTTTGGACCTCTTACTTGGATGCCTCCAAAATCGCTCAAGATTGAAATTTTCGGAAATTTCAAAAACTTGAAAGAATCTCCTGAAAATTTCCTATCAATCTGTTCATGTTAGATCAAAATCCCATTATTGGTTCTTAAGATGATTCATCTGAAAATGGATGGAAGAGAACTCCACTATGAAATGTTGCGGACCACCAACAAAAAAGGCTCAAAATTGCTCAAAGTTTGAGACTTTTTTAAATTCAAAAAAACATCATATTCTCCTTGAAATTTTCTTATAAGCTGTATAATTTTTGTCAAGTTCTGTTTGCTGGGTCTTGAGATAAAACCTCTAGAAGTATGTTGTCTCTTTAGTATCGGGACGTTTTCAATATGTGGCCTAGAATCCGACAACTTGGCCAAAACGAAGGATATTACGTGGCCTAGGATCCGACAAATTGGTTTTTGAAATAGCATTACAATTGAATTTCGAACCGGTTTTTGGAGTCCTCTAAATTTTGAATTGCGAAAATTTTCCGTTGAAAAATTTTTTTTTAAGTTTGAAAAAATCCACATAAAAATGATTTTTAGCTGCCGAACAAAAAATCAGGAATCTGATGACTGATGGAGCGTCGGATATCAGAAAACTGACGGACGAGCATCTGACGCAAATGAACGTTCTGAAGGCGAAGGAGTATAGTATTGACAACAAAATCCGTGAAGAAGAATTGGTGGCGGCGAAAATCGAAAAGGCCAAGGATAAGGTGGAAAAAACTTTGGACGGTCTGAAGAAGGACGAGTGGAAGAGAGCCGAGGAGACCAAGTTTCTGAAGGAGTTCGAGAATGGAACGAAGGCCGCGGAGAGAGAAGCGGAGGCGAGAGAGAAGGTCGACGTCTATCAGAGACAGATTCTGGAGGTCAAGGAGGCCGAGAGGCAACTTCGAGATTCTGGAGTTGAGAACGAGAGAATCTGGAGATTGTGTGAGACTTGCGGTCAGGAGTTCACCGATGTAGAGGAACGGTCTCCGAGACTACTCGGTGAGTTTGACTTGTGAGAGTTCTCGAATTTTTCAGAAAATTTCTCTTAATGATAGAGAGATTGTGGGGTTTGAAAATTGGGTCAAAATCGACGAAATAGTAATTTGAGTCAAAGTAAAACGACCTCACATATTCTAAAATTACAATAAAATATTGTGGCCGAGTTGTCGGATCCTAGGCCATCTTTGGCCAGAGCACTCAAAGGGAGGCGTTACCCCCGCAAACTTCTAGACGCCTTACCTCAAAATCTAGAAATTCGATTTCAATGAAAAGTTTAACGAATGGAAGGAAATGTCGACGAGAGTATTTTGAGTTTTTGAATTACTTGAAAATCCAAATTTCGAGATATTCTAACGTCCTCCAAGTAAGAAGTCCACAATCACTCAAAATTTACATTTTTGAGAATTTCAAAAAATTTCCCTATTCTTCTTGAAAAGTCCTTTTAATCTGAAAATCTTTCATCAAATTTCAAATTTCGGTTTCTGAAAAAAAACCGATGAAAGACAACGGCTGGCCAACACTGTGACGAAATATTAGACGAAATGCTTCAGAATCGCTCACAATTTGAATTTTCAAAAAGTTCAGAAAATCCCTCTCCTCAGAATTTCCTTTCAATTTGTATATTTTTCTTAGAAATCTGTTAATTGGTTTTGAAGATACCGAGCTTCAAAGTTTGTTCTCTATTCTGTATCTGAAGAAAAGTCACTGGGTGGCCTAGGATCCGACAACGCGGCCAAAACACATTCTTGTCCATTTTGAAAAGTTTGGGGATTACTGTAGCAATTCAAAAGCTACTCCAAATGTTGAACAATCAATTTTCAGCTTGTGGCCACACGCTCTGCTTCCAGTGCATCAACACAATCGCCAAACCTGACGGAGTCCAATGTCCCATCGATGGAGCAGTCACTTTTATCAAGAAGAACAGATTGAACACTCTCACCAAGAACTACCTCGCTTTTCATATGTAAAATGGGCCGCTAAAACTTGAATCCGAATTCCCGCTTATTAACCCACTTTTCATTATCCCCAACTTTCATCCTGATCTCTGTATTACTGTAGCTTTTCTTTTCGCGCGCGCTTTTTTTTTGATTTGGTAGATCAAATGAACTTGAATTAGACTCTAGTCCAATTTTAGTATACCTTTTGAAAAAAGAGAGCGCGAAAAGCGTCGGTCTCGAAGATTCTCGCATAATGTTGTTTTCTTTCCACCCGACGATTTTTTTCCCGATTTTCGATTTTTTTTAACCACATAAAAGTTGTACCATTCGAATGAATATTCCTTGTAGATTCTTTCGAAGTTTTCGAAATTTCTAAAAATTTGAATTTCCGACGTCTTCTGAAGTGATTCAGAATCAGTTCCAAAATTTTTTTTTCGAAATTTTTTTCGAATTTTTTTTCCAACTTTTGGAATTTTTTCTAGTCAAAAGTTATACATATCGATAGAAAATTTTTTGTAGATGTAAAAACATTCTGGAACTTTGAAATAATTCAAGTTTTGACGTCTTCTGATGTGCTTTAAAAAAATTCATTCAAAATGCAAAATACATCAAAAAAACAAACATACACAATACAATGTGGGGGCGGACTCGTTGGACGATGGAAACCATTTTTTTTGTCAGACAAGATGATAAAAATTCAGAAAAAGGCGGGAATTTCAAATTTTCAAAAAAAAAAAAAAAATTTCAACTAGATTTGGTGGTGTTTGGCGGGGGGACCCTGAGAGAGTTCTGATTGGTTTTTTTTGGGGGAAAATGGAGAAAAGGGGAACCCGTTTTTGGGGAGGGGAAACAAAAGTATCGATAATTGATTGATCGGAAAAATTTTTTAGGCAGAACAAAATTGAGTAGATTCATATGAAAAGCTACACATTTGGGGAGAGGGGCAGGGATAAAGCTAGAAGTGGTCTCGATTGGAGGGAGAAAAGGGGTGCGGTCGAAATTTGGTCGAAAAAATCTTTGTCGAAAAATTTTTGATCGAAAAAATTAGGTCGAGAAATTTTTGGTAGAAAACAATTTGGTTCCAAAAATTTTGTCGAAAATTTTTGGTCGAAAATGTTCCGGCCACCATGGTCGAGAAGTAGTCAAAAACCGGCTAAAAAATTCAGGTCGAGAAAAAAATTTTTTTGGTAAAAAATTTTCAGTCTAAAAATTTTTCCCGACCTTCACTCGACCGCATCTCGACCAAACCCCCTTTCACCCCAGAGAAGTTGTCTAGTTACAGCACATACAAAAAATCGCATTCAAATATAAAAATACAAAAATGGCCTAGACACCCCCC
Organism: Caenorhabditis sp. 40 LS-2015; assembly: GCA_900536305.3. Taxonomy (NCBI): domain Eukaryota; kingdom Metazoa; phylum Nematoda; class Chromadorea; order Rhabditida; family Rhabditidae; genus Caenorhabditis; species Caenorhabditis tribulationis. The sequence goes on from LR544346.1 coordinate 28,727, forward strand.
AAGCCTAGACCTTCTCCACGTCGACCCCATTCAACGGGATCATCTCCTGAGCGTCGGCGGTCGAGTCCTCTTCCGAGTCCGTCTCAGAGGAGCACGACGAGGAGGACGTGCGGCCGAAGAGCAAGTCCGAGAAGGTCTTGTTGAAGACAGAAAGAGGGAATTGGGCGAGGATGCATGGCAGAAGGACGAGGCCATGGAACATTCCCCAGATGACGACGAGCAGGATGGTCTTGACGAAGACCATCGGGAGGTAGTTCTGGAAATTGTAGTTTTGGATTCTGGAACAGTTTTGACCCGAGTTGTCCACGAAGAGTACACGGACTCTTGAACCTTTTTGAGTCAAAAGATGGTCGATCTGCCAGCGCTCAAAAGGTGTTGTAAGATCGAGATTTAGGATTATTTGATCTACCAGAAGGATTATTGATCTACGGAGCGCAAAGTGTGAGAAAGTTACTAACCTCTAATTTTTGATCTACCTCGATCTTTTGATCTACCTCTAATTTCTGATCTGCCTCTATCTTTTGATCTACCTTTGTTATCTTACCTGCAAAATGGCCAACGGCAGAACACACAAAAGTGTGGACGACGCGGACTGCACCATTGGCCACAATACGTTGGATAGCGAGTTGACGACTCGAGATTCTGGAGTTTTCATCTCGATCTTCTTCACAATGCCGTCTTCCTCGAACTCTTTGTAGCGGACCTAGAATTTTTTTTTTGGTCAAAAAAAGTTTTTCTCTTGCTGTTCACAGGTTACGTCGAAAGACGAACTCAATCTTAATCTTTGTGATCTATCACAGGCCACGCCCTCATAGGCCACACTTTCTCAGACCACGCCCCCTTAGACCCCGCCCCTTCTCACAAACCTGATAATGACACGCGACATGAGCCACAAAATCCACTGACATCCCAATGGACACAATCACGGCACACAAGGTCACCGGATCCAGGTCCAAATCCCAGAAGCACAAGTATCCAGTGACGCCGATCGAAATCGAAAGAATCGAGGCCGTGGCGAGACCCACGGACAGCGGATTCCGGATGAACACGATGCACACGGCGGCCATACATCCCAGGGTGACCAAGGCGTTCTGAAAATTTGAATGTTTTTTTGAAATTTTTTTTGATCTACTACTATGTATTTTGGTGGCCATATTATACGCCATATTTTCAATTTCGAGTGCCGATAGCACTGGTAGATCAAATCGGATCTACAAAAACACACTTTGGCCGGGGTTGTTTTTTGCAATTTTTTTTGATCTACTTGATGACTAGTAATACAACTTTTTAAGGAAAAACTAATTTGGCGGGAAATTCAATTCCAAAAAATTTTTTGACCTACCGAAATCGCCAATCCTTTCAAACTCCTCATTTGATCTACAAACATTGCGTTCACATTCCAAACGGACACATTCAGCGATTCATATGATTTCGCGATGTGCCGCCAATCCTGCATGATCTGGATACGGTCATCCCATGAGGTCACATTTTCGTAGGCGAATATTAGTTGGGCTTTTCGGATTGGGACTCTGAAAAACAATTTTTGTCGAAAAAATTTTTTTGGCCGGAGAAATTTTTTGGGACTCACGGATTGGAAAAGTTCAACTTCATCGTTCCCTTGTGATGTTTGTAGATCGGATTGGCCAGGAATCCGGACAGCTTCTGGAAATTTGAATTTTTGAGAAAGAAAATTTTCGACCACAAAAAAATTTGGCCAAAATATACTTTAAGACCACAAAAAATTTTCGGCCAGAAAAAAGTTTCGGCAAAAAAAATGTTCGGCCATAAAAAAATTTCTGTCACAAAAAGCTTTCAGCCAAAAGAATTTCTGTAAAAAAAATTTTTGGCCACAAAAAAAATTTCGACCAGAAAATTTTTTGCCCTAACTCACACTAAAATCCAAATGAGTGCTTGTATTCTTGATCGTCTCCTCCTCATAGTCGAAATCCTCGGCTCCAACGCCATAAAAATACGTTTGATAATCGCGAATCGGACTAATCGTGTACTCGGACCCGCGGCACTTCTCCATCGACTCAAAATCCGAGACCAGATTTTCGAAGATTCTCAATTTCGCCGGGTCCGCAATGTCCACCGGGTTATTGATGATTACTGTAACCGGATAGAACTCCTTCCAAACTGTCTCCTCTATTATCCGATTCGGCTTTCGAATCGGTGTCTCGAGTGGAAGTATTTTGGCGGTGTTCAGGACGGCACGGATTCCAAGGGTACCGTAGATGCCGAATCCCCAATAGACGAGCGAGCCCAGTATCAGAAGAGCAAAAGTCCATCGGGAGCAGATGATTTTGGCGTAGAACTCGAGTGCCTTGTTGAATACTGATTCGAGCTGAAAATTTTGAAAATTGGAAAAAAAATTTTCGACCAAAAACATTTTTTTTTTCTGAAGAATGTGTGTCAAAATAGTCATTATTGTCATGAAAAAATTCGGAAAAAACTTTTCGACCAAAATTTTTTTCGACCAAATTTCGACCACAACAACTAACCTTACTGGGTTCCTTGACCCTCTCACTGAGCAATAGTACTAAAATTGGGCAGAAAAATGTCAAAGTGTAGACGTAGGCGAGGAGGAGGGAAATTGCGCAGCCCAGACAGAAGATTGACATTTCTGGAAAAAAAAGTATTTTCGGAAGACACATTTTCAGATGACATGACGTCATCTGAATTTCAGGATCTTTGATTTTTCAAAAATCCAAAGTTATTATGGATTCAGAATTTCTGTTCAATAAAAAAAACGTTGAAAAAAATGGTTTCGAAAAGAAAAAATTTCAGATGACGTGACGTCTTCTGAACTTCTGAATCCTGGGTTTTAGGCCTTTTTAATTTAATTTAATTTTCTCTCATTTCTTCGAAAGGGCGAATTTGAATAAATAGAAATTTCAGATGACGTCACGTCTTCTGAATCTTCGATTTTCAAAGTTCCGACGTGCCGAATTCTGAATCTCAGAATCTTGAATTGTTCAAAACTGTGATTCATCTCGGATTCCGAAGATCTTATTCAACCAGAATCAGTAGCATAAAAATTTTGGAAAACAAATTTTTCAGAATTTTTTTTCTTCACGTCTTCTGAATCCCCTCACCTTCCGTCGGATTCATCCATCCAATCAAGAAAACAATAACATTGGTCAACGTGGTTGTGGTGATGCTCGGCCCCGCCTCCGCCAACATGTACCCCAATCGTTTGCCGGACGGAAGATCCGGCGAGTGTTGCAGCCAATTCTGGAGCGTCAAGAAGGCGTCGTTGACGCCGATGCCGTTGATCAAAAATGGCATGATCATCATGGGACTGTTGGTACGGTTTCCCAACATGTTGTTGATGCCGAACGCGGTCAGGATGGCCAGGATGGGGACCATCAGACAGGCCAAGGCTATTAGCAGAATTCGCCAGGAGAAGTAGCCGTAGTAGGAGGCCGAAATGGAGACGGTGACGAAGATGAAGATGATCATCGAGACGATGCCCACGATGAAATAGGGCACCATCTTCTGGGCGTCTTTGTTCATCTCGGTGTCGACTACCTCCGCGCCGATTACCTGGAAGAAGGGAAGGGTTGGCGGGAGTTTGAATTTCGGATTTTCAGTATTTTCAGAACCTTAGAATCTCGGAATCTCAAAATCTCCAGGACTTCAAAATGTCAGAATCTCCAGAATCTTAGAATCTCTGAATCTTTGTAATCTCCAGAACTTCCGAATTTTCAAAATCTCAGAATCTTCAGAATCTTCAAAATCTCCGAATGGAAAGAAAACCAAAAAAAACTGATTCCGAAAGATCCGAAATTCAGAAGACGTCACGTCTACTGAAAAGAGTGAAATCCTGAATTTTTTGGAAAATCCACGATTCAAAAGCTCCGCTTTTTCTGAATTTTCAGAAAATGTCGAAAGTGGGCGGAGCCTAGAGAAAGTGGGCGGAGCCTATATCATCGAAGTTTCAGGAAATCGGGATCTCGAAAACTCAAAAATCTGAGAATCTGAAAAATCCGAAAAATATTTTTTGACGTCTTCAGAAGGTTCCAGGTGACGTTACGTCTTCTGAATCTTGAATTTTTCGTAAATTCGGTGTGTTTATGGATTTAGAAAAGTAAACTCAGAAAAACATTGAAAACAATTTTTTCCAAAAAAAAAAGTTTTTTGAACGTCGTCAGATTCTTTCAGATGACGTGACGTCTTCAGAAACTTTTTTTTGGAATTTCAAAATTTTCAAGTCTAAAAACTTTGAGCACACACTTCTCTTGAATTCCCAAAATTTTTTTTTTGAAAATCCATAATTCAGAAGACGTAACGTCGTCTGAAACATCCCAAAATCATCGATCGAGAAAAAAATTTTTGTGGTATTTTTTTCCGAAGTCTTGCAGCGTTATCTACTCCGATTTTTCAAAGTTACAGAACTCCAAGATTCAGAAGACGTCACGTCTTCTGAATCAAAAAATTCAGAATCCCTTAAAAACTCACATTAATCTCCACCAAATGTCCCGGTCCCTCCAACTGCGAATAAATTGTCGCATAGTTATACAGAGCCAATTCCCACTTGTTCAACTTGTCCGTATCCTCAAAAGTCTTGACTTCCGACAACACCGGAAGTGTCAACACCTTCATATTCTGAATATTAGTCACCGGGTCGGACTCGTTGACAGTGACCCCGAAGAAGTTTCGCTCCAAATGCAGCTGGTAGCCCATAATGGTGGCGATGGGATAGTTCAACTGGTAGCCATCGATTTTGGGCTCCGCCGATTTGGTTTTGTAGGCCGACAGAAAGTACTGTAGAATGTCGTTGGCCTGGCAGTAGTGGCCGCAGAAATCGGAGAATTTCATGTATTCACCGTCGCCGACGTCCACGGAGAGGTTTTTGGAGATGTGGAGCCATTGCTGGAAATTCGCGGTTCTTGAAAAAAAAAAAACTTTCGGATTTTTCCAAAAAATTTTTTTCATGGTTTTTCGAGACTTGAGTGGCACAAATCCAAGATTGAAAAAGTTTTGAAAATCCGAAAAAATTTTTTTTTCGATTTCTTCAAAAATATTTTTAACTCGATTTCCTGAGCCCACTCGAAGCTCCACCTATTATTTTTAATGCTCATTGGAACACCTTCACCAGCCCCCCCCCCCTAAGCTCCGCCCTCTTTTCTCTTACCCTCTGCGCCTCCTCCAAATACTCAATGCGGTGCATGGATTCGCCATCCTTGGCTGTCATCAGTACTGTAGTCATGACTGGGTCGCCTTCAGACCCCAAGAATTCTCGATAGATACGATTTTCCAGTCGGGATTGCGAGTTTTTTGGGGTGTATCCGTCACGGACGTTGTCCTTCATCTGGAGACCGACGGCGCCCACTGAAAATGAGGTTTTGTAGTCTTTGTAGTTTGTAATTGTTGTAGTTTATAGTCTTTGTAGTCCTTGTAGTTTGTAGTCCTTGTAGTTTGTAGTCTTTGTAGTCCAGAACAAAACTCACGTGCCGCACTGCACATGATCGCCGTGGCGATGATGAAGGGAATCGGAAATTTGCCAATGATTTTTCCACAAACTTTGTACATATCCGCCAACGACAACTTGCTGAATGGGCCCAACAACTCGAAGGTCTTGTGTCGTGGTCGAGACGCGGCCGAGGCGGTCGAGACCACCGTTGGCCGGTGGTGGTGTTGGAGGAACTCCTCGCCCTCCGCCGACACCGACGCCATTGGGAAGAGGAGAGGGGGTCTGGAAGATTGATTGATTATGGATGGTTTTGGGCGGGGAGTGGTCGAGAAATGGTCGAGAAATGGGCGATTGAAAAAAAAATTGTTCACAAGGGGAGGAGGGGTACGGTAGGTAAGTATTTTTGAGCAAAAAATTTTTCGGCTGAAAATTTTTTTTGAGTCAGATTTTCAGAATCCTTTCGGAATCTCAAAATCTATCAGAATCTAGAACTTCAGAACTTTAAATTCCCAGAATTCTCCTGAATCTTTGATTATCGAAATCTCAGACTGTCAGAATTTTAGATTCTCAGAATTTGAATTTTCAGATTTTCAGATTTTCGATTTTTGAGAATTTTGAATTTCCAGAATCCCATTGAATTTCCGATTCTCAAAATTTCAATTTTCAGAATTTCTCTAAATCTCAGATTCTCAGATCCTCAAAATTTTTTCAACCAAAAAAAAAACATCGAAACAGTCAAAAATTGCGAAAAAAATTTGTCATCACGAAAAGGTTTTGAGCGTTAACTATAATATTTTGGCTCTTTTTTCCATCAAATTTAGTGAGCTGATAAGAAGAAAAACGTGATAAGAAATAAATCTGAAATATACATAGTAGAATACATAGGTACTCGGAGGGGATTAGGAATCAAAAAATATAGAAAAAAGACGGCAAAAAAAAGAAGGATAATCTGACTGAAAAGAAGAGTAATGGATAGGAGTTGGGGGAGAAAATCCGAAAAAAAGGGCGGAGCTTAGAGGGGAGGATGACGTAAGGAGTTCGGATTTAGTGTAGATTTACGGAGGTTGCTGTAGGTGTTGTAATCGAAATCGTGGTCGAATTCTTGGTCGAAATTTTTCCGATGAAAAAAAAAATTTCCGACCAAAAAATTTTTTGACCCCAGTTTTTTTTCTAATCTCCCAAAATAAAACCTCCCATGTGGACCATGGTCAAGTTTTTGTGGCCTGAAATTTGAGACTCCAAAAAGTAGTATTTTTCGAAGTGAGGATTCTGATGACGTCGACTTCAGAAGACGTCAGAAAAAACTCCAAAGAAATTTTTTTGAATTTCCGAAAATTTTTCCATAAAGTGGTACTCCCTACGCAGCTTCTGGTCTACAGAATGTGATAAATCCAAAAAAAATTTCAGAAAATAATTTTTTTTTCGAAAATTTTAGGTTGAAAATGAAAAAATGTGAAACGAAAATTATAGGGTTTGGGGGGAGACAAATGTGTGTTTTTCGAGAATTTAGGATTTTAGAAGACGTGACGTCTTCTGAACTCTGAATTTTAGAAAATTGAGTTTCAAGGATTCAGAAGGATGGTTCGGGCGAAAACTTTCGAAAAAAATATTTGGACGCCTCTAGAAAGATTTAGATGACGTGGCAGCTTCTGAATCTCGAATTCTTCTGAAATCCAGCCTAATCCTGGATTCAGCGGACTTTTTCGAAAAAAAATCCGAAAATTTTTTTTTTCGAAATATACTTTTTGACGTCTGCAGATGACGTCAGGGCTTTTGAATCTTGACTTTTCCGAATTTGACGTGTTTTAAGATTAATTCAGAAAGATCGATCCAAAAAAAATTGCAAAAAAAAATTTTCTCGAAAATCTTTTTTCAGATGACGTCAGGTCTTCTGAATCTTTGGGCCTATGGATTTCGATAAATAGTCTGCATCAGATTTTCTCGATTCTTCTTTTTCTTCTAAATCATGAGAAGAAGAAAAATCGAAAGTGAGAAAAGAATGGACGAATCGAAAAATGAAGAACAGCCATTTATAAGGGAGGGACACATGATTTCATTTATCATGATATTTTGTTTGTCCGTGTGATTTTGATCTACTCATTCTTTTTCTTTTTGATCTACCATAGATGAGTCAATTTATGGACGATGGACAATTACGAAATTCTCATTTTGTCCTCGATTTTCTGATTTCTTCAACCTTTTTTATTGTTAATCAAACAAATTTTGATCGTGGAAGCAAAAAGTGAAAATCAGAAGCTCAAACAGAAACGGAAAAGTGATAATTATGGTTGTGTGTGACTAATATCAAGGCTCCGCCCACTTCTGATGACATTTACGAAATTTTATCGAAAAGGGGCGGAGCTTAGGGGGTTAGTCAGTGATGGGAGGTGAGCAGACTACGAAAATTTCGAGATTCTAAGTTTTAGGATTCTGAATGGCTATGAGATTTTCCAGATTCTGAGGTTCTGAAGATTCTGAAGATTCTGAGATTCTGAGACTCTGAGATTATGAAAATCCAAAATGCTGATAATCCGAGATTCTGACGGATTCTGGAAACTCAAGGAGCTGAGAATCTGAGATTCGGAGATTTTCAGATTCTGGAAATTCAAAAAGATGGGAATCTGGGGTTCTGAGATTCTTAGATTTCGACACTTTCTGAAGATTCTGAGATTTCGAAAATCCAATATTCTAAGTATCCAAGAATCCAACGGAGTCTGGACATTCAAGTATATGAAATTTTGAGATTCATAAACTCAGATTTGCGACAAAAAAATTCGAATTCCGCGAATCTGGAAGTTTTTAGAAGCCAACATGTCTAGGACCACAAAATCCTTGAAACTTCTGTAGTAGATAAAAATCCAATGTAAAAGCACAAATTACGGTTTGGGCACAAAGTTAGACAGTTAGAGAACAGTTAGAGAAGACATGCTGCTTCTTTTGGAAACTTGACTTATCCACATTTTTAGAAGAGAAGACAGGTGGAAAAATGAGTGGAAAAATGAGTTCAATTTCTGTCGAAAACATCTGGACAAACAGACACACAGAGGGAAGGGAAAAAGAAAAAAACACTCTATGAGTAAATACGGAATGGAGGATTCAAAGTTTAAACAAATATTGGAGTGTCTGGGATTTCGAAATTTTTAGAATCACAGAATCTTGGAACGGATAGATGCAAAGTTTCCCCACAAAAGTTTTCGATCATAATTCTTTTGAAAATTCCAGGATTTAGGAAGACAAGAAAGTTTCGAATCGAAATTTTTTCGTCTCAGAATCTTCGGAATCTCAGAATCTTCAGAATCTCAGAATCTTCGATTCCCAGAATCATGAATATGCAGAATTCTTACAATCCGAAAAATTTTTCCAAAAAAAACGTTGTGTGGTAAAACAGACAGACCCCATCAACTATTTATACAATTTTTGAGATGTCAATCAAAACGAATAAATTTTAGAGACACGATGAAAAATTAGAAGCTGACAATGGTTATCAGTACCAAATTATGGAGCCACTGAAAAAAGAGAAGGAGAAGAAGAGAGAAATTTTTTGGGAACAAAAGAAGACCAAAAAAAAACTTGGAATATTCGTGGCAAAAAAATGAATGATAACAAATGGAGTGATCAGAAATTTTTTGGTCGAAAAAGTTTTCGATTTTTTAAAAGCAGAATTGGAGCCTAGAAATCTTTTGACTTTTCAGAAAAAAATCCATTTTTTCAAAAAGTCGAAAATCCGAGGCTCAGAAAATCTACGACTATGACAGATTTTGAGAATCCAAATAAAAATTTTGAAAAAAAAGTTTCGAAAAAAAAAATTTACGAACAAGGACCCCTAAAAGTACATGATCGAAAAATGTTTTCTGTACTTTCTCAAAATACATGACACTTTATTTTCAAAGCAAAACAAAAAGTGAGAAAAATCGAAAAATCATGAATCACATTGTTGTTGTTTCGATTGTTTTGGGAGAGACTCGAAATTTTGAATTCGAGAAAAAAAATTTTGAAAAATAATGTTCGACAAGAGAACTGAAACAGAGATGATAGAACGGGAACTGTTTTCGGAAAAAAACGTTTGTCGAAAAAAAAATTTTTGACCAAAAATTTTTTCAGTCAAAAAAAAAAACTACTGTAGTTTTCATTTTTGACTAGATGTATTATGCTTTTTTCCAGTGGCGCCAAAATTGGTTATCACTCATTTTTCTTCTGTTATCAAAAAATTTTTTCAGAACAACTTTTCCCTTCAATTATGATGCCCATAGAACATAAATCACGGTCCAAATTTCAAACCATAGATTTCCAAAACCCAAAAATGTTTAGAATTGGAAAAAAAAAGTTGAGAGAAAAAAAATCGACAAAAAATTTTTCCAGCAATTCGATACGAAACTTGATATCAGAGAAAGAGAGATGGAGCAGAGGGCAAAGAGCACACACACACAAATTACACTACAATGTAATCAACGGGGACGAAGGTTGGGAAAAAGGAGTAAAAAAATTTTTTTGGTCGAAAAATTTTTTGACCATTTTTCGACCATCGTGGTCGGGAATTTATAACCAACAAAAAGTTCACTGCAAAACAACAAAATTTCGACCAAAGTGTTCAAAAACTCTGGTTGAGATTTGATCGAACATTTTTTTTTAACGACGAAAAATTTTTTGTCGAATTTTCGATTTTCAATCTAAAATTGATCCCAAAAGCATATTGAAAACATCATTAATAGTTGAAGGTCTAAAAATGTTCGACTTTGACGACAAAGAATTGTTTTTTTCGGAAAATTTTTTTCGATCACAAAATATCAAAATTCACTCTTAAAAGTGATGGTCAAAACAGGATATCAGTACATAGACATTAGGGTAGGGCATGGCCAAAATAGGTCAGAGACACTTTTAATTGTGTACTTTTATTAGTACATTTGGGCAATGATCTTGTGATAGAAAGGAATCGATTTTTGAGGAGAAAAAGTTTTTCTGGTCCAGAACATTTTCAAAGATCCCAGAATCTTCCAGAACTTCACATTTTTCTCTTCCCAGTTCAAAGTATCAAAAAGTGGTGTAATTCCCACGGGAGACAATCAGAGGAGTGTGTTGACGTTCAAGATTTGAAAAAGACGAGAAAAAAAGAGATGAAAAGTGAGCTCTCAAAAAAAATTTGTGTGCTCTTTTTCATCAAGATTTCCGATCAGCGCCCTTCTGGGGAACATGTGGTCGATCATGGTCCGAAAAAATTTTTGGTCGAAAATTTTTTTGTCGAAAAAAATATTGTGGACGTGAAAAATGGTTAACTGAGGACAAAATATCAATAATCCGACCTCGACCACGGTCGAAAAATTTGAGGTCAAAAAACTGTTTTCGAAAAAAAAAAATTGTTGACGTGAAAAGCTGTTAACTGTGGTGAAAAATCAAAAATCCGACCTCGACCACGGTCGAAAATTTTGTGGCCAAAAAGATTTTTCAAACCAAACATTTTTTTTCCGAAAAATTCTCTTGAAGATATGAAATCGTATAAAAAACACCGTATAGTGATAAAAAGGAATCGAGATCAAAAAGTGCTCGACCAAAAAAAATTTCGACCCAAAAATTTTTTTCTCGAAAAATAAAAAAAAATCATGATCGACCAAAAAATATTTTTCCAAAGTCTCTAAAAATGTCGATTTCCATTTTTTCTTTCCGACCAAAAGCCTCTTTTACAATGGATGGCGTCTAGTTGCGGTTTCTCTAAAACACAGACAAGGTGTCCTTGAATCTCAGTATTCAAAAAAAAACGAAAAAGAAGGCTGGAAAGAGAGAGAGGGAGAGAGAGGGAGAGAGATGATGGGAAAGAGAGACGCAGAGAGGCGGTGAGAAAATGAGAGATTTTTTTGAGGAGGGGAGAGGTAAATGAGTGAGGGGAACTTGGAGGATCAATGAATCAGAAAGAGAAAGGGAGAGTGAGAGAAAGATGATAATAGTGACAGATGATGATTGGGAGGATAAGTGCAAGGCGGACATCTCAGAATCTTAGAATCTCCAGAATTCAGAATCTCAGAATCTCTCGGAATCTCTCGGAATCTCAAGAAGAGTTCAAACTAAATACATACATTTGCCAAATTTTTCGAGTTCAAAAAAAAAAGTTTTCTGATTCATCTATCATTTTTTCCCCCTGATTCATATGCACCCAAACCTAAACCAACAATGAAAAAAACCTCAGCCTCTCTTGATCTGTTGAACTTTTTCGAGAATTCAAAATTTCGGCAAAAAAAGAAACTCTCTGTTTGATCTTTGCCTCAAGCTCCAAAACTTCCAAAAAAAAATTTAAATTTCCCGCCAAAAACTGACTATATTTGATCTACCCAAAAAAGGGGGAATCTGGTGAAATTGAGAGTCGATTAGCACACACAATTCCGTTGTCCCACTATATTATGTATTTACACAACTGTAACCAAGAAAAAAAATGAGCGAGAAATTTTGAGGAGGAAAAAAAGAGACCTCCCAAGTCGAACAGACGAGGTTCATTTCCCAAAGGAAATGAGGGAAAATGAATGAATGAGGAAGTTGTTTTTTTTTTCTTAGTACTGGTGGTCGAGGGTGGTCCGAGGTCTTACATGGTGCACATCGGCCCATTGGAATCCTCTGGAAAGAGAGAGAGAGAGAGAGAGAGAGAGAGAGAGAGAGAGAGAGAGAGAGAGAGAGAGAGAGAGAGAGAGAAACGCTCGAAAACGGTCGAAAGATAATAGGAAAGTTTTGAGAGACGCAGAGAGAGAGAGAGAGAGAGAGAGAGACATAATTCAAATTCAACATCGAGATAGTATTGAAATTAGAGAGACGCAGAGAAATAGACAAAGAGAGAGGTAACTAGGTGAAATTTGAATCTCTTCATAAAGAGATTTACCCGTGGGCGGCCGACCGTGGAGAATGGTCGAGTCTATGGTCTAGGTGGACGGGCACCAGGACCTCGAAACTGGTTTTTGGGGTGTTAAGGATTTTCACTCTGTTTCTCTGCGTCTCTCTTTTTCTCTCTCTCTCCAATTTTTTTGGTACATTGATGATGACCAAATAAGGATCTAAAGTGTTCATGATTTGATTAGACTTTACTGGAGGTTAATTTTTATAGACTACGGGATCATAAGGAGCGATCAGAGGTCGATTATGGAACAAAGTGAAAATCCACTGGGATTTGTTTAATTGTTCGATCTCGGAATCTCGGAATCTCAGAATCTCCAAATCTCCAAATCTTGGAATCTCAGAACGCTTCAAAATCTCAAAAACTACCCGAATCTCAGAATATTGGATTTTCAGAATCGTGGAAGTTCAAAATATTGGGTTTTCAAAGTTTTTTATTTTTGAAAATTTGAAACTATGTTCCTTTCGAGTTCCGAATGATTGTGAAACTAGGTTTCTTCCAACTTTACCAGTCCAGTAGAGCGCACTTTTCCTACAAAACCCAAGAACCCATCCGACCCGGTTCTTTTTGATCGCCGTGTTCTATTCTAAACACCGGACTCAATAGGTAACCCCTCTCCGAGAGGTCGGAACTCAAAAAGGGCTGTGCAAATACAGTGGAAACACACATAGACCTCTCTCCACCTCTCTTTCTAGTTCATTTATATTTATCATTTGTTTGTTCAGTTCAGTTTAGCGAGAAGACACCGCATGGTAATGTGTTATATACAATGGAAATATTTATAAATTCAAATGAATTTGGTGATAGGGAAACGTACCTCATGACACTCAAGAGGATTTTGAGACATGATAGAAAGAATTGAGATTTGGAAACTCTGAAAATGGAAGTTTTACAGACTCTGAGATTCTAAAATTCTCAGGTCTTGGAAGTCTAAAAAAAAATTTTTTTGAAAAATTTTTTTTTTCGTTCTAGATTTTTAAGTAACATCCGTCAAACTGGCTCCTGTTTCTTCACATTTTCAAAAATTCTCGACAAAAGGGTCGGAATCCAAAAGGACAAAAAAATGAAATCCAAAATTTCAAAAATGTCGCACTCAACTTCAACTCTATTCTGTATGTGACACAGTTTCGTGGGACGACACGAAATAGTGCAGCGAGTATAGAGAGACGCAGAGAACTAGGAGGAATTACAGAGTGAAAAAAAATAATGAAGAACCGGTTACCCCTCGAGGCGAGGGTGAGGGTAGGAGGGGGAGGAGGAGGGCAGGAAATTTCGGTATGGAATTGATTCTTATTATTAATAATGTGAGGGAGAGAGAGAGAGGGGGGTGGAGAGACGCAGAGAAAGAGATAACTTTTTTTTTTGAGGAAACATGGTATATGTTTTTTTCGGGCGGAAAGGGAACATCGATCTCTCTCTCTCTCTCTCACTCTTTTGTTTGTGTTAAAAGAGAGAGAAAAAGAAAGGAAAATTTTTGAGAGAGAAAAAGAGAAAGTGATGGTGATAGTACATCGGTGTGTGTATTGATACTAGTGTCTGTGGGGAGAGATGATTTATGATCTTTGTTTTTGGGCGGGAAATTTTGAAATTTAGGAGTTCTAAGATTTGAAACTCTGCGAGAGCGGCTTATTAGTTTTTGGTGGAAATTTCAAGAAAGTCGAGTCAAAATGAGCAGAGTTATGATGGTTCACATGGAAAGGCCTGGATTTTTAGAGACTTTCGACATTTTCAGAAAGGCAGACTCCATAACTCTAGATTTTTTTGAAATCCTGAAGAAATTCTGAATCTGAAAATCAAATTTTCGATAAATTTGAAGCAAAATGAGCAGAGTTATGAAGGGTTTCTGGGTTCTCCAGAACTTGTCAGAATTCTTCAGAAACCTTCTAGAAGCCTTCAGAATCTAGAATTTCTAAATTCTTGAAAATTTAGATTTCCAGAATCTATGAGCTTCGTCGGGGAAATTGGGCTAATAATTGGCCAAATTTGGAGTGTTCCGCTTGTTTTTTTGCACATGTGTGTTTTGAGCCTAGAATCTAGAATTTAGAATTTCAGAATTTCCAAAGATTCAGAATTCAAAATCAATGGGAAAAACTCGAAGATTCCAAACAAACTTTTATGAATGTGTCATTCTCAAAGCTTGATTTGGCTCAAACGAGCATTACGTGCTCTATTTAATCCTTCTTCAGAATACTTAAGAAATCCCATAGGGTAATAGGCAAAAAAGTTAGACGCCTTCAGAATACGTCAAAATCAAGATTCTCAAAAAATTCAAAAAACAAAAAAAGTCTGCAAAAAATTTCCAATCGATTGGTATGGTATAACTTTCATAAAAATTGAATCAATGACTGGCGTATCTTGGACGTGTTCAGAGTCACTAGTGACGATTGGCGTTGGGTGACTTCAGAATCCGACAAAATCAAGATTTTCGGAAAATTCAAAAAATAAAAATGATCTCCAGAAAATTCTCTATCGATCTGTGCAACTTTCATGGTGTTCGACCAATTGGCTTGCGCTCTTTTAGACACTTTCAGTTTGATTACTGACGATCAGCACTGGAAAGACTTCAGAATCCGTCTGAATCAAGATTTTCGGAAAATTCAAAAAACAAAAGTGATCTACTGAAAATTTCCAATCGAATGGTGTAACTTTCATCGAAATTGAGCCACAAGATTGCACATTTTAAAGATCCGCTTTTTTCGACCACAGTTAGACCACGATGGTCTAAATAACCAAATAACCATTTCACCGAACTTCTAAAGACAGTCATTACTCATCACGGTAAAGTTAAAAAACAAAAAGAAAATGAGAAGAGGAAATATGAGAAGATATACTAATGACTAGGACAAGTAGTAACAAATCACACTTTCCCCTCTCCTCCTCCTCCTCCTCCTCCGCCTCATGGGAAAACTTAATTAGATCAAAAAACCCGAAGAGAAGACTTTTTTTTTGTACTTTTTTAATTGTCTTTAATTGGATGACAAGGGGAATGGGTATTCATGTGGAAAATGTCAATACGTGTAGACAATTGGAATTGGAGGTATATTGGATGATATCATTATTTTAAAGGTTTGAGATTCGAGGGGTACAGAAGGCCTTGAAATTATGAATTTTCAAGTTTCCAAAAAACGGAACAAAATTTACGAAAAATTTCCTATCGATTGGTACAACTTTCAGAAAAATCCATCCACTGGCTCGGGTGCCATGAATGCAGTAAAAATTGCCCAATTTTTGCCGATATCGTCGAGGTTCATGACCTTCAGAAGACGTCAGAATCTAGATTTCTTCGAATTTCAAGAAATCAAAATGATAACCGGCAAAATCCTATTGATTGGTGTAACATTGATAAAAATTGAGCTACTGGATGTTGCACCAGAAACACGTCTAGTTTAGGTTCACTGCTTTCCACTTTGAGTCAGAGTTTGACGGCTTCAGAAGACGTCAAAGTCAAATTTTTCAAAAATTCCAATACTTTATAATAATCTACAAAAAATTTCCTATCGACTGACGTATTTTTCAAAAAAATCGGTTCACTGATCGATGAGATAGATTCCATTTAAGAGACCAAAAAAAATTTCAAAATTTCGAAAAAAAAACATTTTTTTCGAGATTTCAAAATTTCTAGAATAACATAATGACTCACAATTCTAAATACTTTATGTTGTTTTTACTCTGATTATTTCAATAAAAACAATATCAAGATGACGTCAGTTTTAGAATTGGAATCTGGAGATTTGGAGAAAAATCTACAATTCAAAATTTTGTATTTTTGAAATTTTCTCGAATTTGAAAATTTCGAATAATGAAAGATCTCAAGTCTCTACTTCACAAGAGCAATGAGACGCCGCCCACAAAATAGGCTCCGCCCCCTTTTGGCAACCCTGACATATCGTATGGGGCAAAGTTGCAAAACGAAGTGACTGGGTAGCTAAAAGGGGCGGAGCTTAGAGATAAGATGTCATCGGAAATAGGCTCGAGTGGATCGTTTCGAAAAATTGATCGGAAAAAACTTCGAGATTTTTTTTCGAGATTTTTTTTAGAAGAATTTTGAAAAAAAACATTTTTCGAGAAACTATTTTTTCGGAAAGAAACACACCTAGGCTCCGCCTCCTTTGCAAGACTGAAAATTTTCAGCAAGAAAAACACACTTAAGCTCCAGAAAAGGAGGAAGAAATGAAATTGAGAACAGGAAGACGAAGAAAAAAACAGCCAAAGCCTTTCCCATTTTTTTTCAGCAAACGGCTCCTTGTCACTTTTGGACCATCTGGAGGAGACCCCAAAAAAAAAATAGTGAGAAAAAATGAGAGACGCAGAGAAAACGGAGAGAGAGAAACGAAAATTGAATCATCAGAAGACCAGACAACTAACTGGTCATAGGAGGAGAAGAGAGAAATTTTCGAATTTTGCTGATTTGCTTTTTCCGGGAATATGGCGGAGACGCTCTAATAAGCGTTTGGGTTGTCCGAGAGGACTACAAAGTTTTGAAGAAAAAAGTTTTGGTCTTTGGAACTTTATTGGTTTATAACTCCATGGCCAGATGCTCGATTTTTATGAAAATTGTACAGATCGATTGAAAATTTTATGGAATTTATTTTGAGTTTTTGAATTTTATGAAAATCTTGATTTTGACGGATTCTGAAGTCATCTAACGCTGACCGTCAGTAGCAAGATTAGACGCGTTCAAAGCGCACCAGCCTGTTAGCCGATTCCAATGAAAATTATAGAGATCAATAGGAAATGTTAAGTAGATCATTTTAGCATTTTAAAATTCCCAAAAATCTTGATTTTCGACGTCTTCAGAAGGCGTCATTTGCTAAACCTCAATTACCATCAGGAAGGCACACATAAACTCGTTAACGGCGGGCCAGAAAGTCGCTCAATCCATATGAAAATTTAAAAGAGCGATAGGAAATTTCCCGGAGATCATTTTCAGTTTTCGAAGTTTTCAGAGATATAGGGTTTCGCGGATTCTGAAGGCATACAACGCTGAACGCGAATTACAAGCAGGAAGGCGAAGATAAACAACTCCACTGTGCACCAGCCAGTGGACCGATTTTTATGAAAAATAAACAGATCGATAGGAAATTTTCCGGAGATCATTTTCAGTTTTTGAATTTTTCAGAAATCTTGATTTTGGTGGATTCTGAAGCCCTCTAACGCCAATCGTCACTGGCGACTCAAAACACATCCAAGGCGCGTCAGCCAATGGCTCGATATTTATGAAAAGTGTCTCGATCGATAGGAAATTTTACAGAGATTTTCCTAACAACATTCAAAATCTTCTGAAGCCTTCGAAAGGTCGAAATTTTCCTGAAAAAATGGAGAAAATCAGTCAAGGGGACGCTGACCGATTGGGTAGTTGTAGCAGAAAATGAGGCGGCTTTTTGTTCGGAAAAAAATGGGGAGGGGGGGGGGGAGAACCAAACCAAATTGTCAGTTTAGAAGACAGAGGAAAGAAGAAGATGAGGATGAGATGGGGAAAGAAGGAAGAGAGGAATAGAAGGACGGAAAAAAGAGATGCGAGAAGACGTGACTCTGAATCCGGATTTTTATGTATGTGTGTAAGTGAGTGGGAGTCGATGGATGGAAGGGAGTGAGAAAGTGGCACTATTAGTCTTTTTGAATGACTGAATTGAAATGAGGAAGAGGATTTTTTGGTGGTTGGAAAATTGATGGATAAAAGGAGCCATCAATTTATGTGAGAATCTGAAGAACTTTTCTTTTGGATTTTTTCCGTTTTGGAATGTATGAGAAATGTTGAGGAATGTGAGAAGAAAATTCTAGAGTTTTTAGTTTTTCAGAATTTTTGAATTTCGGAATCTTGGATTTCCAGAATCCCAGAATCCTTCAGAATCTCAGAGTCGCAGATTCTCCAAATTTCGGAGTTTCAGAATCTCAGAATCTTAGAATTTCGAAACTTCAAGAAGATTTTCGGAGTCATGGATTTTTAGCTTCTTGTATTTTCAGAGTCTCAGAATTTCAAATTTCGAAGTGTTTGGATTCATCCGAATCTTTGAAAAATTCTGATTTCCAAAATCAAAGTTTGTAAAAATTCAAACTGATTTGGGCAAAGTTATGGAGATTCCGTTTGGAAATTCTGGGAATTTTTCAAAAAAAAATTTTTTTTTAATTCCAAATTGTCTAGAATCTCTCAGAATCCCCTCCATCTCGTCATGAGCTATTATCAATTCGTCCAAAACTTGAAAAAAAAATCGTTACTCCGAAAATTCACGCTCAAAAATAGGCTCCGCCCACCAGGCAAGACTGTCTCATAATGTTTTCTTCTCTGAAAAAATGGATGAGTGGGGGCGGAGCCTATTTCAGATTGACCTATTTTTTTCGATTTTTTTGAGTGTTTCAGAAACTTTTTTGCTAAGTGAAAAAATTCAAATTTTGCAACGAAAAAAAGAAGGGTTAGAAAATGATTAATACAATTGATTAATTGTGTTTTGCTCCATGTTGTCTTGCTCTTTTTTTTGTTGCTCAAGACGGAGCAAAAAGTGTCCCTAATTTTAGAGAAGAAGGGACCATTGACCACAGAGACCGCATTTCTTTTCTCTCCTTTTCTCTGCGTCTCTTTTTTTTATGGTAAAACTTTTGAATACAATTTGAAAGGCTAGCAAAAATTTGAAAAATGGGGAATTTGAATTTTTTAGAAATTTTTTTTTGGAAAAAATTTGGAGGTCAATTTTCTTTCGGTAATCTCGAAACGTCTACAGTGTGAAAACTTGCAAAAAAAATTTTCAAATTCGAAAAAAATTTTAAAAATTGGTCGAAAATCAAAAAATCGAAGAAAGCTCCACAGGCGAATCAAATGAATGAATGGAATAGGAAGGAAATGGAAGAGAGAGAGAGAGAGAGAGAAAACTGAAGAGACGCAGAGAGAAAGAGAGAGAGAGAAAGGGGACTCTTCTTTTCACATGGAACACACCAAGAAGCTGGGGTGGGAAGAAGAGGGCAGTGGGGAGGGAGGGGAGGAGATAGAAATGCAATGGTCCTTTCTCGTTTTCTCTGAGAGAGAGAGAGAGAAATTGGGTTGGCTGAGGGACCCCTCCCCTCATTGTACTTCTTTCTTGATGAGAGAAGCGACCAATTTGCTCTTTGCTCGGTGGCAAAAAAGGGGGCGGAGCCTAGGTGTCAAAGTTTCGGGAGACCTTGGTTTCTGACAAGAAAACCTCTCTACAGGGTGGCGCACAATTACCCGTACATAAACATTTTAGTGTAACTTCAACCATAGAAGTCACGATAACATGAAACTTGACATATAGTTTTTTCATACCCTAAGCACTGTAAATTCAATAATTTCATTTCGCACGACTTTCTCTGTTAGCCATGACAACTCGAAAATGTCGCGAGTCGGCAAAGCTTACATTACGCGCTTACTTTCCCACAACTTGTTTCTTATCTGGACCAGAATATTCTTCAAAGTCTTGAAACTTGGGTGACATCTAGCCTGAGACCTGGTTTACAAACCCTATATCGGAAAATGTTTAATGAACCAAAGTTGGCCGTTAACGGCGGTCGCTCATTTAATGCATTGAAAGCGAGCGAATGGGTCAAAAACCACCCTGGAGTGAATTTCGAGGTTTATATCGGAGCATAGAGTTTCTGGAATGTCCAATGAACATACTTGAACAGAGAAAATGCCCGAAAATAAAAACCCTTCTTCAAAACTTTCGAAATTATCCGGTTTGTGTTGACTTTCAGACATTAATTGACATGAAACAGGGTACGTCCACGTTGTTGCTCAAACTGCTCCAACAACAACACGGATGCTCCAAAACACTTCTACTTTTGTCTGAAGCTTCTCTAGATATCTGAGCAAATACTCGCCAATTTCGGCACCTGAGCCTCGCTTGCATCTTAAGATATTTCTCGTCGAAGGTTACTTTTCCGAATGCGCGTAGGGCTTAGACGTCTTTTCGACATTTACCGTCTGTATGTTTGGGGGTGCTATTTGGCCGCAACTGGACCGTTTGCGCTGTAACTTGGCGAACATGTAAGCAACATGATAGTTATCAAAATTTTGAACTATAAATTCCCAAAAAAAGCACCAAAAAATTTTGGCGCTATTGCAAACTCTGCACACAGTTGTACGGGTAATTGTGCGCCACCCTGTAGTCCTTCGGAATCTGATACAAGACTAAAACAATTTCAAAGATTCTCCAAAATCTGTATCGAAAATCGCTGAAATTCTCCTGGTATGAGTATCGTAAGACCCTACAAAGGTGTTCCTTTGGCTAACAACTTTGAGAAGTTATAACTCAAAATTGATGAGGATTTTGGCATTTTTTATTACAGATTCTGAATCTGCAAAAATTTTTTCTCGGGAAAAAAAACTTCTCCATTTTTTTCAAGAATCTTTTCTTCGGAATCTATGATAGTTCTGAAACACAGAAACTTCAAAAATTTCAGGAATCCTCGACTTTGAAGACGTCACGTCATCTGAAAAAAACGTTTTTCTTTGAAATTTGCCTTCTGAATCCATGATAATCTGAAAAATCTCTGTGAATGGAGTATTCAGAAGACGTCACGCCAATGGCCTAGAATTCGCAGATGGTGGCCGAACTTTTTTTGTTGGAAATTCTAATTTTTTTTCTCATTTTTCGACTCCATTTTCAGCAGTAATGTTCCTTGAAAGTACAGTAACCCCAAACATTTGTTTTGGCGCGGAAAACTCGAAATTCAGAAGACGTCACGTCATCTGAAACTTTTTCTCCAAAAAATTTTTTTTTTCTTTTTTTTTGTAAATCTTGTCATCTGAAACCATGACAGACCTGAAATCCAGACACTTCAAAAAATTCAAAAATCCTCGACTCTGAAGACGTCATCTGAAAAAAAATTTGAAAAAAAAAAAAAAAAAATTTCAATTTGTCTTCTGAATCCATGAAAATCTGGAAAATCTTTGGAAATCATTTTTCGGAAAATGGGAGATTCAGAAGACGTCACGCTAATGGCCTAGAATTCGCAGATGGTGGCCGAACTTTTTTTTTCTGGAAATTCGAATTATTTTCCCATTTTTCGATTCCATTCTCAGTAGATGTTCCTTTAAACTACAGTAACCCCAAACTTTTGTTTTGGCACAGAAAACTCGATATTCAGAAGACGTCACGTCATCTGAAATTTTCTGTCGATTTTTTTGAAACTTGTCTTCTGAATCCATGATGATCCTGAAATTCAGACAAATTTCGAAAAGTTCTAGAATCAAGTATTCAGAAGACGTCACTCCAACGGCCTAGAATTCACAGATGGTGGCCGATTTTTTCTTTGGAAATTCGAATTTTCCACATTTTTCGACTCCAAAGCCATGCTCCTTTAAACTACAGTAACCCCAAACTTTGTTTTTTTTTTCACTTTCACATTTTCCGAGCCAACGCAAACACGCTCCAATGAGAACCACAACCAAACTTTGAATTTTCAGTCAATTTTTCGCCCAAAAACACCAAAAACGTTTTTTCATCAACTTTTTATTACTCCAAAAACGAGAGAAAAAAAAGCGAAACAATACATCATCTAGTCGATTGGTTTAAGCGGAGGCGGGGAATAATGAAAATGGGTGGGGGAAGACTCGAGAGAAGAAAGCATATACAGTAGTAGAAGTTTAATAGAGTAAGAAAAAAAGAACACAACATCAAATTTTTTTGGGATGTAAAAATTGAGGAAGAGCAAAAAGAAAAAAACAAACGAATATCAAGGCAGCAGCTATATCGACCGAAACACTGTAAAGTAGAGAATGGGGGCGGGGCGAGGCGGAGGGGGCGGGGTCACAAAGAACGGAAATGATGAATTTTTTAGGACAAAAAAAAGTTTGGGACACAAAAGGGAAGAACGAAAAAAGGTTAAGCGTGCGAAGAAGGAATTTTTATGAAGAGTGGGAAGAAAAAAGTGGGCGGAGCTTATTGATGGGGCGGAGAACTTTGGGAGAGTAGGTGGGTCAATTTTCAGCTGAAAAAGCTCGAAATTTGACTGAAAATGAGGCATTTTCGACTGACAATCGATAACTCTATTCCAACTCAAAATGGAGCATTTTAAGCCGAAAATTTCAAAATTTACAGCTCAAAAATTTCCAAATCGACTAAAATCGAAAATCTCAATTTTGAGCCAAAACTTTCAAAAAAATCAAATTTCGTCTGAAAATCCATCAATTCGACTCAAAATTGGCATTTTTGACCAAAAATGACTGGCTGAATTTCAGTCAAAATGAGTCATTTTTCAACGAAATATGCTCGAAATTCAAGTCCTATTTTGACTTTAGGCTGAAAATTAGCCGTCTAGACAAAATATTGGCCATCTTCATTTTCAGTCAAACGGCCCATTTCCAGTTAAAAATCGCCACATTTCGACTAGAAATTCGTCATTTTTCGGCTCAAAATGCTCAATTTCGGTTCGAAAATGGCTCAAAAATTTCCAAAATTTCTCATCCAAAAAAAAAAACGACCCTCCACACACTGACTACCCTACGCGCACAGGCGAGAGGAGCGACTACCACGAGTAACATAGTATGTATAATAATAAAAAAGGGTACCCAAAGAAGAAGGATAATAAGCGATGACGACGAAAAGAGAGGCCTAGGCTTGAAGAAGAAGGTAAAAAAAAAGGAACATATCACAACACGAATCGAGGGGGCATATCACAAATTTTCGGGGGGCGGAGCGAGGCATAGTAGATTTTTCTAGGACTGGAAACATTTGATGACTGGATGGTTTTGAATTTTTAATGAAAAAGGGGACATAAAGGGGGGCGTGGCTTGACACACAACTACTGAATTTGAAGAGAAAAGGGGCGTGGCTTCATCTCCTACTCGTTGCCGAATCCCTCGGTCATTTCGATGGCCATCGAGAGCTTCTCGACGAGCTGCTCGTAGGATCGATACGGCGGCAAGTCGAGCCGATTGAAGCAGGTGTGCGATCGCGGCAGCCAGTTCTCCTTGCCCACTCGCTCGATGCAGAACAGTTGCGGTCCCGTCGAGCCCATTAGCTCCGAGAAGCCGCCGACGGGCACGCGACACGTGCCGGTCACGAATTGCAGGAGACGTGCGCGCTTCTCTTGGTCCAAACTTCGTACCCACTGCCAGAACCAGGAGACCTGCAAAAATCGAGAGTTGGAGAAGGAGGTTCAGAAGGCTTCAGAATCGTCTAGAAGGCTTCAGAATCGTCTAGAAGGCATCAGAATCGTCTAGAAGGCTTCAGAATCGTCTAGAACGCTTCAGAATCGTCTAGAAGGCTTCAGAATCATCTAGAAGGCTTAAGAATCGTCTAGAATCATCTAGAAGGCTCTAGAATTGTCTAGAATCATTTAGAAGGCTCTAGAATCGTCTAGATCGCTCTAGAATCATCTAGAAGGCTTTAGAATCATCTAGAAGGCTTCAGAATCATCTAGATGGCTTCAGAATCGTCTAGGATGATCTAGCGCGCTCCAGAATCATTTAGAACGCTCTAGAATCGTCTAGAATCATCTAAAACCCTCCAGAATCATCCCTGACGCACACGACGTCTACAGAAGCGCCGGAGGCCTCCTAGAACCTATCGGACGTCTTCTGGATCTTTCCCCCGCTCACCTGTTTGCTCTGCGGCGCGTAGTGTCGATATACCGTATTCCTCTGCCAATCGTCAACATCGACATCTTGCATTCCACAAAGGAGCAGTTCGAGCTCTCG
>LR544349.1:0-33435 GCA_900536305.3 Caenorhabditis sp. 40 LS-2015
TCGCCGTCCAACAATCCAATCAAGATATTTTGTTTCATGATTGCATCAATATTCGGATTCTTGTGAACGAGAGAATCGAATCTTGTGATGAAAAGGGCGTAGGAGTCTGCGGAGCCATCAAACGGTTTCACCGTCTGAATGATCGAGGCAATATTGAATGGATAGCCCATGTAACTCGGTGGGGAGAAGTTGATCGGAGTTGGAGGTGTGTTGGAAAGGCCCGGAGAATTCGACTTTGGTGTCAAATCCATCGGAATCTGTTTTGGTGGACTTGAGTCATCGGAATGGCTCTTGCCGGGGAGGATTGCATGTTTTGGTGCATCTGTTTGGATTTTGTGAGAATCCTCGGTGTTTGATAAGCTGTGGAGTGACTCATCTACTTCCTGTCTCTCCAGATGATTTTGTATCACTTCGACCCGTGCTTGGAGAGCTTGGAAATTGGAAACCAAGATTTGTTGAGCTTGATCGATCCGAAGTTGATTTCGGACCACTTGTCCCATGTGCTGGGACAAGTTCTCCAGTTGTATGGAGAATGGTGTAAGAATGGAGCTCAGAAGATTTCCTAGATCTCCTGATGGTGGGAATGGACGAGTGGGGTCCGTGCTTGGATTCTGGACTACACTTGTTGGATTCGTGGTGTAGATTTGAGCAAATCCAGGGCGATCAGTGGGCCCGGATTTGTGTTTTGGATGATGTTGCCTTGGAGCAACGTAGGTATCGGAATGATCCGAGAGGTCCTGATGAGGATGAATTGGATCTTGTGTGATTTGTGGAGACTCAGATGTGATAGAATCCTTGGATTCCGGGTGCTCCGAGAATTTGGATTTGGACAAGACGGAGTGCGGAGAATTCGTTTTTCTGGATTGCACAGAAGTATTGTAATCCGACTTGGTGATCTCGGCTTTGACTGGCCGAATTGGTTTGTGGGAATGAGCGAAAACGTTGGCTGAAATAGCGTTCTCCGTTTGCTGGAGAAGATGTTCCATCGCTTTCGTTAAGTTTTTGAACTTGTGAGATTCAATGTGTTCGGTTAATGCGAGAAAGTTTTTGTTGCAAACTTCCGAAGATGACGAGAGTGCGGGATTGTCCTGCACCATCTTCAGAGCCTCACTATCGGCGCTCTCGAGCTTGCTGATGAGCTCGGAAAGACGGTGATACTGATCTTGAATGTGAGCAGTGAAATTGGGAGCTGTTGGATTGCCCAAAGTGTGCTGAACTTCTTTGATGAGAAGTTTCGATTTGGTTGCTCGACGGGTGAGCTTGGATTTGGCGGGACCCAAGGTGGTCCACTTCCCGTATTTACCAGCCTTGCTGGTTCGGGAGGTGTGGGAAGAATCACGGGATCGGCCTCCTTCCAGACGATGTTGAGGACGATGTTGATCGGTCGCATTGTGGATCGCTGAAATTGAAGGACGTAATTTGCTGATTCCGGCTTGTGAGTTGGAGAGATGTAGGCTTTCAGTTGCATTCGCCTATTTCCTGTTGAATTTATTATCGTCTCGTAGAGGTTACCCTCATATTGCTACAGGTAGAGACGGATCGGAATCTCCGGGAAGATCGTTGCCTTCCTTGACTCAAAGAGACCAACATTCCCAATGAATGCCTTCCGCGGTGGCTTAAAATACAGTTTGGACATGAGCAATCGTTGTGGACAACACATGCTGTATAGTATGGAGGGGAATGTTTGAGCTAGTCGTCCCTCTCGCAACAGTTGCAACCGCCGTTGGCGCCTTGACGGATGCAGCTGATACAAAAGAGAGCAACGTAACTTCCGATCATGCGGCTAGTTTATCACATGCTGATGGACCACACTTTGTTTATGTGAGAAGTGTGTGGCTAGTTTGATTTCAGCAGGGGGACCACATTATCAGTAGAAGGAAAGAACTTGATTCAGAAGTATTGTGTAACAATCTGTGTTCTGCTTATGTGTGTTTTCTTTGGTGACGAGAAACAAATCAAAACCATTTGCTCCGAGCCACGCTGTCCCGAAGGGAACCGAAACAAACAGTTTGATGTGAAGCTCTGTTGCTGAGCTTGTGGTGTAAGAAAGCGTACCAAAGTTCTCTCATCAGTTGGCTCTAAACCACGGTCTGATGCACCATGTCTTGGCTGAAGGCTTTGCCCTTCCCCAAGTTGTTTGAGAACATATAGATAGGCTTATCGAACACGTTTATTTGAGTGACGAGAGAAGAGACAATGAGTTCAAACGGACCCTTTGAAGATGTAGAGTGACCAGGCGGAAGAGCAGGTGCCATTGGAGTTCCAGGAACGGGAGCGACGTCGTTGGGGAGCGGAGTTCCAGCCACACGGAGATCCTCTGGAGCGTTCATCGTGACCATTGGTTTCTGTGGGAGCATTGGTTCGGCGGGATCGGTTTGAGAGCGGTTGTCTTCTTGGCTTCTTGACTTCTCGACTGAAGATTCCTCTGGAGCTTCCGGCTATTTATAGTGGCAAAGGCGAGATCGTTATCAGCATGGCACAGGTCATCGGGTCGTTCCGGTTAATTCTCTCTTCTTCCTCGTACTCAGACACACGTTTTGTATATTCCTGTGTGGAATTATTATAGTTGTGAAGACAGAGTCTCTTCTTCCACGACATGAGCCAGAAATGGAAAGGAATGGATCAATGAAAAGATAACATGATAATGGGGTCTTAGTGAATCATTGAACAATCAGACTAGAAAAAAAAATCAGGAGTAGTTGAAACACACATTTTTTATAATTCAAATGTGAAATTTTCTACCGTTTTTTTCTACCGTTAGAAACATTTCAAAACCTGGAAGTGTAAAACAGTAATTTCCCAGGCTAAGCAGGACTAATTTTGGTCATTTTCAGTGCAAGCTTTGAGCAGCTAGAAAGTTTATTCCAAGCTAGTGCATCCAGGAACACAACATGATCGTCTAAAAAATAATCTGACCGACAAGTACTCAAATTGATCCAGCTGTGTCCTGATTAACTAAAAATGATGATTACCCAGGTTGAATACTCCCGCACGTGACTAATGATCACAGATGATTCCCCTCATCTCCTCAAAATACATAATGTGGCAATATCTGATTTCTCAAACTGTTTGTTGTTTCAGGGTTTCAGGTTTGGCGAATCTTCCACTAATTAACGAATCGAAAAGTGACATCATAATTAATTCGTGAAGTATGATTTCGAAAAAAACTTTTCGGAGATATTCGTCATTAATAAGTTCAATGTTCCACAGGTGGCAAGATATGAGCTTGAAACGTTAAAAATTTGAAGTTAAAACCGAAGTTACTGTCGTGTTGAAGCGGACGCAAAATAACGGTCACGCCCACTGAACGGAATCACTCAAAATTTCTTTCATTTTGTTTTGGGGGCGTGGTGAGATTGACAAACCTCGCTGGTGCGTCCGCCTATATCCACATCACAATTCAATGTTAGAGACTCTCGATCGTAACAGTTACATTTTCACTGAAACTGTAAAAAGGTAGAAATCCTCATGAACAGTTATCTCGTGTGATTCCGTGAGGCAAAACAACAACGGTGGAGAAGCAACCCTCCGAGTTAGATTTTCTAGAGATTAGGTTATTGAATCAAGTCAAAACGGTTGCTGTTTTGATGAACCAGTAAATTGTGAACAAAATTTTGACCACTACTAACCTTTTATTAATCAAAATACCTGACGAATCAGAAGCGGTTTCGCGATCGCTTTACAACAAACTTAATCCGAGAAAATTTTTTGAAATCATCGATCCTAACTGATTGATGGTTTCGAAATTGCAGGTTCATTTAGAGCCTAAGGGAAACAGTAAAGTTTGATGAAAAGTAGTGTTCCATCAGAGCCACGCCCCTCGTTTGTCCCCGATGTCATTTTCATTATGTACCCATTTCATCATCACCAGTGGGTGTGTAGCATATCCAAACCAACACGACCTGCGCTTTGAACACTTTCAAGAGGGTCCCCACGTCTTCTGCTTTTTTTGTCTCCTCTGCACATCTTCACCCCCACACGACACTATATCACAGAAGGAGAAGAAGACACGCAACTTTTCTGTGACGTCGTCTTCGTCGTGTGGAAGACGTGGTGGACGCCACTTGAAAAGTTTCAGAAGAAGACACCAACGAGAAAAACGGAGGGAGAGAAAGAGAGCATAAGAGACGAAGAGACGCAGGGAATGAGGACACACTGGGGGAAGACCTTTTTCGGTGGAAATGTTGACTTCTATTTTTGAAAAGCGTAGTGCATTCTTTGTTATTGTCTGGAACCAAGACTTCAAAGTACTGGAATTAGACCGAAATGTGATATTTTCGAAGATTTAGGTTTCTTTGTTCAGATTTTAAGATCAGAAGGCGATTTTTGAAAATTAAAAGTTTATGAAGGGCTAGAAAGTCGAAAATATCCACTTTGCGAGGAGATTCTCATTTCCAATAAGAGTATCGACTGTTCGCGTTACTAGTCTTTAGGTTCCAAAAGTTTCAGAATTCAATAAACAGTGACTTTTTGAACCAAACATCTCTTTAATGCACCCAGTGAAACAGGAAAAGAACCCCTAAATTTTGGATATTTTGATCTACCGGAAATTTCTGGAACAGTCGTTAAAAAACAATACTTTCGAGAGGCTTCCTGACCTGTAAAGAAAAGTTATCGTAAGAACCGAAATGGAATCAATCAAACAACACAAATATGCGCAGAAAAATCAGGGTATTGAAACAGTGTTGTACGAGAAAATGACATTGGTTTTCCCCTTTTTTTTATTGGGAAACAAATCAACGAAATGACAGAAATTCGAAAAATTCAAATAGAATCCAAGTCATGGTGCTCAAACAATAATTTTTGGAGTCATGGGAAGAACGGGGTTCCGTTATTATCGTTTTTATCAATTTGAATTGAATTTTCTGAATTCTAAGATTTCCAAAAATGTTTCTATCCGCTCTTTTTTTGCTTTCAGAAGTTTTCAGAGCCAACAGGTCTAACGCCACCATTAATTTTTTTTAGCTAGACTTCCAATTTCTGGAGTTCAACAAACAGTAACGTTTTGAAATTGTCCTCGTTATGAGTCTTCAGAGCTGGCTAAATTGGAATTTTATTTTGAACCACTGAAATATCAGATTATTGAAAAAATGGTGAACGAGGGAAGGGCTTGATTGGTAGAAATATGAAACTAAGAATGAATTGAAAATTAGAACATAAGTTTAGTCATTGTGTTTAAACTGTAATATTTGAGAGCCATTAGAAGTTCGTGTGTAGATTTAAATAGAAAAAAAATGAGTTACTTTTTCAGTTTCAAAATTTCCTTTTCTTGATCAAAAATGGGTTTGCAGTAATCGTTGATTGAGCTATATGTAAGTTATCTGGATACTCCAAGATTCGAAAACTATTCGATCCGTTAATTTTCCACTTTAAGAAACTGCTAGGACCGACAGGTTTGACCGCATTGTGATTTTCATCGGGACTTCGAATATCTGAATATCAAGTCACAGTGACTTTTTCGGTTCTCCTATTATTTTGGATTTCCTTTGAAAAATTAAATGTTCCGAATTTTCAAGGTAAATGGGCACGGATCAAATCTCAGAGCCAATGTCTTCAAAATCAAATATTCACTAAATGCACCCAGTAAAACAGAAAAAAAAGCCCTATATTCGGATGTTTAGATCTACATGAAATTTTTGGAAACCGTCAAAATACAATAAAGTTGAGAGGCTTCTTGACTTGTAAGTCATTTTGAGAATTGGATTGAAATAGAAAAAAATGTCAAATTGCGCCAAAGACGGAGAAGTCCCGCGAGGTCAAAAAGTAAGAAAAAGAAGAACAGAACATTGAAAAAGGACAAAATTTCGGTAAGTTTAATGATACGTTGAAACACAATGAAATTTTGAAGTATTCGTCATAAATACACTGAAAGAGAAAATCACAATGTGCATACATAAATCGGGGTGCTGCAACAGAGTAGATAGTACTGAATAGAAGTTTAAAGTGTCTAGTCATAGTGTTTAAACAGTGATAGTTGATTGAGAGAGCCTACGCTTATGGAACTGTTTGAATAAAACAATTGAAGCTATTTTTTCCAGTTTCAAAAATTGTTTTTTTTTTGGATCAAAAATGGGTTTGACCATTCATCTATCCGTAATCTCTGAGTTTCAAAAAATGATCCTATCCGTTTATATTTTTCGCTTTTAGAAATTGGTACTACCGGCTTAACTTCATTGTGGTTTTTATCTGGACTTCAAACTTCCGGAATTCAATAAACAGTAGCTTTGCGAATTATTTCTCAGAAGTGTGTTTTCCGAAATCAACAGGAAAACTTTGGAAATTTTCAAAAAACAAATAACGATATGGCTTCTTGACCTGTACATCATTCTTGCACTGGGTGGAAATAGACAGATAAGGAAAAAGGACATAGACGGAAAAAAAAATACATGGAACAGATGAAAACATAGAACTCGATTAAAAGTATCTGCATTCTCGAAGTTGTGATTTTCATCTGGACTTCGAATTTCTGTCTATCAAGTAACAGTAACTTTTTTTAGGTTGTCCAATTTTTCCTGGATTTCAAACCATTTAGATTTGCTGTGAAAAATTTAACGTTCCAAATTTTCAGGATAATCGGTTTCTGCCATACATCGTCTTCAAAATTCATTTAGTCACTAAACGCACCCAGTAAGACAGAAAAAGAAACCCTAAATACGGATGTTTAGATCTATAGCAAATTTTTGGAAATTGTCAAAGAGAAGTAAAGTTGAGAGGCTTTTTGACTTGTAAGTCATTTTAAGTATAGAAAAATGTCAGATTGGGCCGTTGACAGAGAAGTCCCGCGAGGTCGAAAAGGAAAACGTTTCCGTAAGCTTACCGGTACGTTGAACCACAATGAGATTTTGAAAATTACCAGACAGTTAACAAAGTTATAAATGAGTACATCACCTAGTGCACAACTCGGGGTGCTGAAACATATTTGAACAAGAAAAGGGCATTGATTTTGCAAAGAATCAATAGAATTGAACAGATTGGTTTAAAGTGTCTAGTCGTTGTGCATAAACAGTAATTGTTGATTGTGACATATGCATAATATTATGGACTGGTTTGAGCAGAAAAATTGAAGCTATTTTTTCAGTTTCAAAACTTTTGTTTTTGGATCAAAAATGGGTTTGACCGTTCATCTATCCGTAATCTCAAAATTTCAAAAAATGATCCTATCCGTTTATATTTTTCGCTTTTAGAAATTGGTACTACCGGCTTAACTGCATTGTGGTTTTTATCTGAATTTCAAACTTCTGGACTTCAATAAACAGTAACTTTTCGAATCATTTCTCAGAAGTGTGGTTTTTAAGATCAACAGGAAAACTTTGGAAATTTTCAAAAAACAAAAAAAAAACGATATGGCTTCTTGACCTGTACATCATTCTCGCAGTGGATGGAAATATAAAGATTAGGAAAAAGGTCATAGCCTAGACTCATAGGCGGAGAAATTTTAGGAGACCTGAAAAAATATTATACATGTAAAAAATTTAAAAAAATAAAGAAAGAAATGCTGACCTTAAATTCCAAAGTTTTTCTACAAAATCAAACTATGAAAAAGTTACCGAAAAAACAAAGTTATCAACCAAAAAAAAGAAAATCGCATAAAGATAGGGTTGATGAAACAGAATGGAACACGAAAATGACATCGAATTTTCCTTTTTCTTCTTGGGAAATGAAATGAACCAAAATGAGAGTGAACCGAAATCTTCAATAGGATCCAAGTCATAGTGCTCAAACAGTGATTTTTTGGAGTCATGAGGAATTCATGGACTGGTTTGAATAAAACAATTTTGAGTTCCTTTTTCAGTTTCAAAACCCTTATGGATACGGCTTCTTGACTGGCACATCATCCAGTGAGTGGGTTGAAATAGAAAGATTTGGAATTAGGTCATAGTCGGAGAAGCCACAAGAGGGTAGCAAGTATGAACGTAACAATGAATTACAATACTAGAAAAAGAAACAATCATCTCAAGTTGATCAATTTCTTAGAGCAGGTTGTTATAAGAAGGTAGATTAAGAATTGATAGAAGATTTGGGAACAAATCAGGCTTTTGAAACAGATTTGGAAAAAAACGTTGATTCTAGATAGTGATTCTGGATACATAGTTTCGAACCCAAATTATCGATAAGCAAGATTAATTAAAGCTGTTTTTTAGATCATACCGTTTGAACAAAAATATTTCGGAGCAATGGAAAATTTATGGGCTCATCGTTCAAAATGGAAAAGCTGAAGCAAAACTTACTGCTTCTGAACGCACGGGGTTGCAAATGGGTACTCAAAGAAAGTGCGCTTCGTTGCGAACGACCTTGGCGACGTGCCAATAAAAATTTTGGCAACAAGAGCCAAGAAAATTTTGAATGATAATTTGAACTGTGAGTCGCTACGCAGTCTGTATCACCGACCGCGACGCGTACGCAGCGCCCCCAACAGAACTGGGGCAAATCGGAATGCATGTGCCTTGTTGCAACCCCGTGTGAACGTTTTTTTTTAAAGATTGAAACTTAAACGATGGCATTGGAGCAAGCATGTGGGAATATGAAAATAGCCAGCGAAGTATGGCTTTCTTTGGGTCCCAAATTTCAAGAATTCGATAAACAGTAAAGTGTGAGTTATTGAAGCCTGTAATTTCCAGAAATCGGATGAAATTGTAGCAAAGTTATAGACAAAGAAAAGCTTCGGTGAGTGAAGCAAATAGAAGTTCATTCAGAAATCGAGCTGCTGAAACAAAGTCGAACAAGAAAAGGATTTGATCTTAGAATCAGCGTTGAATATATCGATTCTAGAACGATTACTAAAAAAGGAAGTGTTTCCCACAAAGAAAAAAGAAAACGAAACTGCGAAAATTGAAGTTTTTACTGTTTCAGAACTTTGTTTTTTCGTACAACAATTCAGTTATTCGTTAACTTCTTTGAACAAGTTCCAACCAATAATACAACTTTACCGCATGGTTATCAATCTTCTGGGTTTACAGTGTACCAAGTGAAACTGTGCCACACAGACCACGTGACAATTCGTAAAATATGTTGAAACTGAAATCAATACCATTCTTCGCAAAGTTTATACCGTTAGTCAGTGGATGAATGAGGGGAATTTGAAACACTGAATTTCTTTTCTCTCGATTTTCAGTGCTGAGAGGTCGAGTAGTTCTCCAAGAATCGGACTTTCCATATACCAGAGCTTGAGAAAATACGTGAAACATTTTTTATCAAAGTTCGACGAACAAAAATTCCCTAGACCTATCCAACTACTATTAGATGCACCTTATGAAACGGGCATATAAAAAAACCCCCAAACACCCCAAATAGAATCGAATTGTACCCTCAATTTTTTATTGTCTCCTCACCACCCAGACTCTTCAAATTCTCAGAAAAATAAAAAGCGATGTTCCATCCCAAATACTAATTAGGGGGTCTCCCACAACTCACAGAGGGTCCCCCTTTGTTTTTCTTTTCTAGAGAAATAAAGAATTATTTCAATCGAACTAAAGTTTGCTAATAAAGAGTCTGGAACTTGAAGTTTTTGTTTGTTTGTTCTAGGATAAATTATGACCTCCCATAGACTGACTACTACTATACTACTACTATCCTCGTCATAATCATAATGAAAAGATGAAAAAAAAAACAAAGACATTTTCTTTTGGGTGGTGGGTGGAAATTTATTGAGAAAAGCAGTCCTGGGGAAAAGTATAGAGATCCTTTTTTTTGGAGGAGGGGTGTCCTTTTTTGGGACCTTTTAGGGGGGAGCCTTTTGTGGGAGTACAAACAAGATTAGGTGTCCAGGTAGGGGACCAGAAAAGAGGAACAAAAAAGGTCGAGTGGTCAGGGAAGCGGTCTCCTCCTCCACTTTTTGAATTGTTTTTGATGATCAAGGAATGTTTTTTTTTCATTCTTTCCAAGTTCTGTGTGCTTTAGCTTTTGTACTTTATGTGAAGGCAATGAGGGTTCTTTTTTTTATGAGTGCTAAGTTTAACATGTTTGGAAGGTGTAATGCCAATACTGTCCCCACCTCAGTTGCGTGTTTCGGCTTGCGAAAATCCTTTGATGAAAATGGATTATCGGAAAGTTTAATGGTAGAACTTCTGATGCTTCCGAAACACTAAATAATTTTGAAAGATCGGCATTTCAGTTTTCTGAGTTGGTAGAAGATGTTTTTAGTTGTTATGATTAGTGCGTCATATATTTTTGTAAGAATCATTAGATATTCCAAACGGTGACGGTTTCAAGAAGTTTTGAAAGACTGACAGTTTCAGCTGTAAAATGTTACAAGGATGTCTGACAAACGTCGCAATATGAGGTGAACTGAGTGATAGTTTGTGCTGGCCTAGTATCCGACAACTCGGCCATCGTGACGTCATTTTCGAACAAGAGATTTTGAGGTTCAGAATGATGAGTTCCTCTGTTATGTATTGGTTGAAATTTTGGATGTTTTGGTTTATGAGATTTTCGAAAAGGTAAAAACTTTTGAAACCTTGCAGTTTCCGTTTTCTGTGTTGAGAGACTGGCTCACTAACCGAATAACTGGAAACTTGGGTAGTCTTATTTGTGGGATTTTCGAAACATTGAAAATTTAAAAAAATCCCTGTTCCCGTCAGAAATTTTTTTTTGAAAGGTATTACAATCGTTCGACCAATTATTACGATGATTCGAGCAAAAGTCAGTGCTGGCCTAGGATCCGACCACTCGGCCAACTTTGAATTTGAAAAATCTGATTTCAAATTCATAAAAGTCCCTTTAAAGTATAAAGTACGGTACCCGCTTTTTTCGCATTCGGTGATGGCCGATTTGTGGGATCCTAGACCATGATTGACTATTTTGGCCTTATATGTAAGTGTTTCAAGAAGACAACAATTCTCAATGTGTTTCAAGAAACTCAAGAGTTTTCAAAACAGTAAAAGTTTCAAGCTTTCAAAAATACACCCTTTCAGTTATAAAGTTTCAAAGGCATCCGACTCATAACAAAGCCGAGATAAAACTCCAGATATACAAACTCAACGAAACAGTAATAATCTTCTGACCCAGACCAAATAGGGATCAAAAATGTAACCCATCTCTATCTCTCTAATCCACCTTTTTGCTTCCAAAAACTTCCCCGTTTTTTTGGACAGAAAACACGATTTTTAATCCGGTATCATTTATGAAGATCTTATCTTCAAAAGTCAGAAGGTGATCCGAACGGTTTTTGGAATGGAAACCAGAGAGCCAAAGTAGAAGTACACCTTTTTTACTTTCAGACAGCAGGGATGATCCTCTAGATTAGAAAAACAAGACCCATTTTTTCTAGTCGGAAACTCTGAAACTCTAGGAACATTTTTGGCCATTAGTCTCTGACTTCAAACACCGAGAACATTTCCTGTTTTCATCGAGAGCTTGACCAGCCAGTTTGTAGACCAAAAAGCACTCGATTCTACGATTCTTCCGGTCAGTGGAGTTTTCTGCAAATTTTAGACCAAATCTTGTTTTTTCCTTTTGATGAAAAGTGATAAAAATGTGGTCGGTCGGTGGTCGGTTTTTGAGTGTAGATTGATGATTGATTGTGGTTGACGTCTATGAAATACGTTGAACATTTGCTAAAGAAAAAATCATAAAAAGGACGGTCAATCGGCCAACGGGTGCTCTTTTGCTTGGGGTTGGAACCAAAGTTCCGAAGAAAACACACACACACACACACACACACATGGAAACACCCGTGACGCGGACCGCCCGTTCGAAAACTAAAAAACTGGGCGCACATATACCCCCATGCAGGGGAGCGGCCGACATCTCGCGGGTTCCGCGCGCCACCATGCTTTGTGTGGGCGCGCGGAGGAAAAAGAGGGTACGAGAAGGTGGATGGATGGAAAGGGGTGTAACTTGGGAGCCGGTGAAGGTAAAGAGTTGAAACTTGGAGAGAACAACCAGTAGTAGTTTTTGAGTATGTCCACAAAGTTTCAACAAAATGTGAGAACCATGAAAGGAGATACAAGCGTTTGCGTCGACTGACTTGAAAATTGCTCAGCGAAACTTTGCAGTTCCAATTTAATGAGAAATTTGTCAGTTTTTAGAGAAAACTCAATGCGATCGCTTTTCGCAACGGAATTTGAAGTTCAACAAAAACAACAACCGATTCGTTCCAGAGAAATGTTTTTTTTTCAACGAAAAAGTCTGGAAAACAAGAGACAACAAAAACAGCCAATGTACAACACTAATTGTAAGCGTTACTTTCCCACAACGTGTGTTCTGAAACAAAGCAGCACTTTCCTTTTTCTCCCTTTCTGCTTTTCAAGTACCCGCCAAAAC
This sequence comes from Caenorhabditis sp. 40 LS-2015, assembly GCA_900536305.3. NCBI lineage: Eukaryota > Metazoa > Nematoda > Chromadorea > Rhabditida > Rhabditidae > Caenorhabditis > Caenorhabditis tribulationis. The sequence goes on from LR544349.1 coordinate 12,262, forward strand.
TCAAAATCCGGAGACGAGGGTGGCGGACGGACCAGGGGCTACTATTGACGCCATTCTTTTTTTGGCGCCAAAGTGCAAAATAAGAAGTTGGTACTATTTTGGGAGTACTGGCCTAGAAGTAAAGAGGACATTTAGGTATTGAAAAAGCATGTACTGTAGTTTAAAGGAGAATGCTCGAATTTCAAACTAGCTCTCTCTTTTCGAGATTTTTTGGTTGTCAGATCACAAAGACTAGAACAGGAACTGTGCGTAACTCAGTAAGGACGATAGGACCAGTTTTTTACAAGAAATTTAGAAGATGTTAAAAACAAAACTGATTGAGAAATGATAAACGATCATACATGAATGAGTCAAGCTTCACTCATTCCAACTCGTGGTGCAAGTTTGCAAATCGAGCGGTTTCGCGATGTAAATCATGGAAAACTGGCTAGAAGAAAAAACCTAAAAGAGGCAATCGAGTAGTTTCGAAATATTCTATGACATTTGTTAGGGAGGTGAAACGGAAACAGAATGCAGTGAAAACTGAAGAGAAATCAAGCCCGGGGTAGTGACAAGAAATCCACTATTGACTCAAACAGACGCGTTTTGAGAATGACGATCATTGGGCAAATGAATACAGTCTGTATTGTATGACAAAGTTCAGCTGGGTATTATATGATTTACGATCTTGTTTTTACCGATCGATAAGTTGCTCTGTCGGTCTACGTTGGGATAAACAACAGTCCAGAATGGACAGATGAACCAGTGGACAATGGTTTCATATGCTGGACACCTCATTCATCTCTCCATCGAATCTCTCCCTTTTCTTCTTGTTATTAAACTTTTTCCAGAAAAGTGTTCCAGGCTTATACGTGTGTTGACGAGTTTTTTTTCCATTTATTAATTGCTTCTTTAGCCTTTAGTTCTTCTCCATTTCCAGATCAAATGAAACATCAAAATTTTTCAACCCTCCAATTTATTTATGTTCATTTCTACTGTAGCAATGGGTAAGGTTCCCTCTTCCTTCTTTCTTATTAGTTCTTCGGAGTATTTTTTCTTCTCCGTCTTGATTTTTGTTGCTTCCAGAATAGGAATATTCAATTCATCTCAACAGCGTTCCAATGTTTCAGTGAAAATAACAAGGTTGATTATTCATTGAACACTTCTTTCCCGAGATGTGTATTTCTGCACCGCCTGGGGCAGAAAAAGTTTTGGCTGAAGTTGACCCCTTCCTCTCAATTTTTTTGTTTCAAGAAAAACCGAAATATAATACACTTTCAGTTTGAAGTTTGATACTACATTTCACACCTTTTTTAACGACTCAAAGTGCAAACTGCACATTCATTCATTCCTCGCCCAGTGTTTGATGTTTTTTATGACTTGGACAAGAGTACAGACAAACGAGATGCGCGACTGATAAGCGAAGTGGTTTTGGAGGTGAAGGACAGTTTTATTTCTGGTATTAAAAATGAGGACATAATGGAATTTAAAAGAGGTTAAACGGGATTGGAAGTGATGAACTTTTTCTGTTTCGGGTGGTCCTCAGATTCTAGAAAACCGTCTCAGTTATTATGAAAAGTTAACACAACTCGATTAGTTTTAGCTATTCTTCTGAAACGCAATTTGATGGTAATCGAAGATTTTTCAGCAACCTATCTAATACCATCTACAAAGGGTCTGATGAAAATCTTGAGCAGACTTAAAACTCACTCTGTAAGAAAGAAAAGGTACAGAATTGCGGTATAAAAAATCGCACTTATTCAGTTGGAAAGGCAACTCTGAGTACTTGAGAATGGGACCCAACCGACCGACATTTTCGAAAATTTGTGGATGTATTAAGCAACTCAAGATCTTCATTTTTGTAGCTGATAACTTTTGAAAAGAATCACAAACAATCCAGTTACGTCGCTTATTGTCACGCGACATCAGAATCTTGAACTATTTCGGAAATCTTTAACGCGAAAAAACTAACTTGATGGTGATTTCCGGAAAGTTTTGTCAACTACAAAATTGAAGATCAAAAATCGCTTGTTACATTCACCAACTTTCAGTAATATCAAATAATTGGAGTGTAATGTTTCAACTGCTCAAACTTGACCGATTTGCACTGAAAATCGACAGTCTAACAACTTTTGTACGACACGATATCGACGTTTAATATTTTCAAAGATTTCTTTTATTTATTGCAAGATTTTGAAACATCAAATATGATAATTTGTCCATTTAGAAGGACATCGTATACCATACGCGAGTGTTCCTCATCCGATTCTACCTCTCGGATGATTCAGAAAACCGGGTAGTCGGGAGTCCGTTTCTCCTATTCGCAACGCGTACAATATTCGATTGAAAATGACCAAATTGTCTTACGGGAGATTTTACTACACAGTACCAGTGTTGAGCGGAAATCCTTCAGTTTCTTTCCGTTTTCCGTCTTCCTTCCATTTTTCTCATCCGCCTTCCGTGTTTCGTTTTCCGTTAAATTAGTTTTCTTCCGGTTTCCGTCTTCCGTTTTCCGTTAACTTTTAGGTGTTTGACAATTTTTTGATTTCATTTTCTTTCTAGCACGCAAGATTTTCTGAGACATACTTTGAGAATTTTCTTTTGAAAAAACTATTTGACATGCTGAAAACGATGAAAAACCATTTTGAGTTTCTAAAAACAGCAATTTTAAGGAATTTATTTTTTCGGAATCACTCCGGGAATATCATTCCGAGAATTATTGCAATTTTTCGAATTTTGGCAATTCCTTCCGTTTCCTTCCGTTTTCCGTCTTCCGGACATTTTTTTCTTTCGTCTTCCGTTTTCCGTGTTCCGTCTTCCGTCTTCCGCGAAGTGAAATTTCATTTCCGCTCAACACTGCACAGTACTGAATATGAAAATGAAAACTTGAACGTTTCACATGTCAAATGTATGTGCAATCAATCACGCATTTCAATCATACTTGTGAGCCGGTGCACTCGGATAGACGGAACGTTGAAAAAAGCTGCAACATAGTAAGTCGACTTAAATATCATCATCACGTAACAGCAAGTTTTCAGAGTTACTTTGAATGCGATCCACTGAAGATGTTCAACATTTCTGAAAGTTTCCAGTTTCAAAGAGTTAAGAACAATATAAGTCGAGACGGATGTTTGTTCGAATAGCTGCAAATTCATGAAAAATGTTTCACCACCATATTTTTTCATTTGTAACTTGAAAACTGCTTTCTTTCTCTCCCCCAAAGAGTCTGTGTGATTCAGAAAACTCTCCACCCGAAACTTCACATATCACATCGTTCTTCATCTATGCCTCTTCTCAATTATCAATTCTTCTGACGCCATTTTACGTTCAAGAAGTGTGTGTGCCCTCGTCTTCTCTTCAAAACCAACTGACATCATTTTGTGGAGCATTTATTGAGCTCGTTTAATGGGACTTTTAGTACCACTTCATTGGCAAAAACGGTTTTTCGCAACACCACTCTCAATTCAGTCTATTTTCTTATCTCACTAGATTGTATAAAAAGTGACGGCACGGTAACTAGATTCTGCTGCACCCCTGAAAGTTTTATCAGTGGTTTTTGCCACAGATAAGAAGAGTTGGAAGTGCCGCTTTTTGAACGATCGCTTTTTTCCTGGGGGTCACCAATTTTTTTAACCGTTTCAGATGTCACAGATCTTTTTCAAAATAATCAAAATTTTGTTCTTTTCTGCAATCCTCGACGAGTTTTGTCATAGACGCACACCCTTTGCTTTGACCGAATTAATCTCGGTTTCGTGTAGAAGATTTCAAAGGGTGGTTAACTAACAAAATGTTTCTGCCGTGATGGTTTTGCTAGTTGTCAACTTTTTGATTTCCGTTACAGGTAGCGAAATAATTTTGGTCAAAGTATCCATTGGATTCTCGGTATTCTAGCAAGTCTAAAGACGATCATGGCGGCATTTTGAAAAGCAACACATTTCGTCTCAGATTTCATATTTTTTGATCATTTTCCACGAAAATTTTCAAGTCGACTCCCAACGGTTCAACTGTTTTTTCATCCCGTTCGAAGTTGAGATCCTTATCGCATCGTCCACCACTCAAAACTTCATCCATATTTGTTTGTGGGATATGAGCAACAGTGTATTCTGGCCTATGATCCGACAACTCGGTCAACAGTCGTTTCGAAAAAAAGTGTACCGTACTTAATAGGAATGCTCAACCTCCCAGTGAATGTTTATTTTTGTCTTTTTTCAAGCTATGTTTTGCACCTATTTTGGATTCCTTTATTAAGAAAATTCGATCAAAACGACAAAAAATCAAGGGGTCGGTTTCCGGGCCAGGACTGGATTGAGTTTTTCTCTGCTTCCCCAGTTTTACTATGATAAATTTTTCGCACCTGTTCCTTCAAAAACCCCAAATTTTTCAAGAATTTGAATTTTCCCTGTTTCCAATCTTTCATGAGGGCTTTCAATGTGTTCTTTCAGAATGTTCATTAGATGCAACACTGTGAATATCTTTAAAGCAAAGCAATATGGGAATGCTGAAACTTTGAAACTTGAAAAATGAGTTTAGGGACTTTTACGAACACTGTTTGGAGAAGATTTCGGGAAGTACATGACTCGAGCAATGAAAAAAAGACCGTGTCCAGAATAATATAATCCGAACACCATTCCTCACAAGACCTAAGGAAAACAGTAATTTTTCTAAAGTTCAACGTAAAATTCGTCAATCCTTCTGTTTCTAGCTGACTATAGTTGCATGTAACTCCCCTAGAGTCATTGCTGGTGCAGGCCAAGGATATTTTGTATGGAATCTGATGCCACGGCTCGATTCACATTCTCGAATTTTGCAGCCAACGACATAGCTTGATCCTGAGTACATTATTGGCTAGAGCATAGAATACTGAGTTTGCACGAGCCCAAAATGCTACATGTAGACAGAGACTCCTCCAACTTTTACAAACACGATGACGTTCCTCCTCTCTATTTATCACAACCTCCCGAATAATCACGTAGCTCCTTCTCGCTTTCCCTTTCGCTCCTGATCTTTCCCCGACTGATAAACAGTTTCTCCACCACGTTTTGATTACTTTTTGTGGGGCAGAGACTGAATCATCATAGGTGGAAGACCGAGTTTATTGCATTTCCATTATCATCTAGACTATAAACTTTTTAGTGTCGGCGATTGAAAAGAGACAAGGAAAAATTATCATTATTGAAGTTACTCGAGGTTCTTGTTCCAGAATCAGTATGTGGATTCGTGAAGGTTGTGAAAGTTAAAATCTTTATCAAAAAATCCAAAGACACGTTTACTGTTTCGTCCGATCTCGATGATACCAAACTTGAGAAACTGAAAATCTTCCTAACACACTCGGACTTTGGCTATCGTCCTTTTTCCTTTACCTGTTCCCAAGAAAATGCCGTTTTCCAGGGGTAATGTTTCGAAACCTACTGGTGCTCGCCTGCCTGGCGGCATCTGCCCTGGCCATCCTCCCCAACCACTACCATTTCAAAGAGAAACTCAACAAAGCCGCCCGTGTATCCATTGAAAACGACAACGTGGCAGTCATCACCGGATACATGAACCAAGTGCTCGATCATTTCACTGGAAACGTATCAGGATATTTCACTCAACGATACTACTACACAGAGCAGTACAAACTGCATCAGAGAGTTGCGTTCTTGTACATCTCAGTGTCGGGAGACTTTGAGAAAAGTGTGATCACGGACGAGAGGAATCCGGTTGTGTACACGGCCAAGCAGTTTGGAGCTACAGTATTCTCGTTGGAGCACAGATACTATGGACAGTCGAAGCCGAATGTGGAGTGAGTTTGTGTGACTTACCAAACTGGATTGGCGTAACAGAGCAAATTACAAACTTTAAAACCAAATTATGTCAGATACGTGTAGCTGTAAAAGTTGTAGCACTAAAAAGCGCCCTAACATGTCTAAGAGTCCGTTGAAGAACAATAGGCCATTAAACTAGCCGTCAAATTCTTGTCTACCCATGGATCTGCAGTGCCCCGTCATCAGTTTATGGGTTGACCTGTTGTCCTCTTCTACACTGATGTTGTATTGATGGACCTTCAAGCCTTTAGAGAAGCCATTCAGCCTGCAGAGACCTACCGATGAGCTTGGGCTCTGAGAACTTTTGTATGGTGCACGAGAAGTTTTGGGTTTTGCTTAAGAAACGTGGGAAATCAGGTAGTAAACTGTGTATGTCAACTACAACATTACCCACAGCAAAAACAAAAAATATAATTTCAAAAGCATTCCCATTCCAGCAAGTTCGACTCGAACAACATGCGTTTCCTGAACTCCTTCCAAGCCATCCAAGACATCACCGCTTTCATCAAATACGCCAACGTTCAATTCAACATGGATCCCGATGTTAGATGGGTTCTCTGGGGTGCCGGATACGGAGGAGTCATTGCCGCCGAGGCCCGCAAATGGAATCCCGAACTCGTCGCTGGAGTCATCGCCAGTTCCGCTCCACTCACTCATCAATACGATTTCTGGGAGTTCAACGACCAAGTGCAGACTGCGATTTTCCAAGTGGGAGGAGAGTTGTGTTATACGAAAGTTGCTCAGGGATTCGCGGATATTGGAGCTGCGATGAGAACTGTGGAGGGAAGAAAGAACATTTCGGATTTGTTCCAGTTGAATCCGAGATTGGACCAAACTGATCTGAACTACAATGATGTTCAGATGTTCTGGCTTGCTATCATCGCGCCGTTCCAAGAGATGATCCAGTTCAACAACGATGTAAGCTCTTGACAAAGAACCACTACTACCTGAACATCTTTCAGTTCAACATCGACATCAAAGCTCTCTGTACCACCATCGACAATAGCACCTGGACCCCGATGCAAGTTGTCTGGCAAGCATATGTCTACTTCAGTTACACTGTCAACAATAACACGCTTCTACCTTTGGTCACCTCGTATCAAGCCGTTGTCAGTGATCTCGGAAATCAAAGCCCAACTTCACCAAATCGTGAGTAAAAATCTGAAACATGAAACTGATATTCAAGGAAGCGAATTTCGAAAAATTTACGGTTCTGAAAATAGGATTAAAAACAGAGAAACCTTGCAAGATGTTGCTTCGATCGTATCGAACCATCCATAATCTTTCCAATTTCCAGTCGACAACCGCATGTGGCAATACCAAATGTGTACGGAGTTCGGATGGTTCTACACCACCAACAACAACGAGCAAGGACTCTTCGGAGCAGTGGTGCCAACGAGTATCTTCCTCAACCTCTGCTATGACCTTTTCCCCGGAGCCAATCTGAACGCAATGACTATCCGTGATCTCACTATTGACTACAATAACTTCTACGGATCCTCGTTCGATTACTCAGGAACCAATGTGGTCTTCACTAATGGATGGTACGATCCTTGGAGTCGTCTTGGAAAAGAGTCCACGGGCGATTTCTCCGTGGTCGCTTACATCATTCCAGACGGATCATGGGCATCTGACATGTTCCCTGGAGACACCAACAACACTTTTATCATTCAAGCGCATAGGTTGATGGCTGAGAACATCAACATGTGGGTGAACGGACCCAAGAATCCAAAGACCTCGGTGAACACTACGAATCCATGGAAGAGACCACCATGGGGAGAGTACACTACTCTTGAGAAGAAACCAATCAAGGAAGACATCGAAGCCAAGTTCTCCCAACTCGGAGACGATGTTCCCTCCAAGAAGAAGTTCGCAGCGTCCAAATTCAATAAGAAGGTGTTCCTTGGAAGACCTCCACACGGATTCCTCCCGGAGCCAGACTACGATATGAATGCAGATATGCCACCAGGATTCGAGCAGGGAACTTTCCGCCAGAGACATGATCATTTCAACAACCAGAATCCGGATCACTTCCAACAGAAATTCTTCAAAAATGCTCAATGGGCGAAGCCAGGAGGTCCCAACTTCTTGATGATCGGAGGAGAAGGTCCAGAGGGCGCCGGTTGGGTGTTGAACGAGAATTTGAATTGGTTGACTTTGGCGAAAAAGTATGGAGCAACTGTGTATCTTTTGGAGCATCGCTTCTATGGAGACAGTCGTGTGGGGTGAGTTTTCTGAATAGTTTTGAGTAATCTCGAGTCCATTGCAAAATCGAGCACATTTGTATATGCTCGGTTTCAAAATGTAAATGAAACCGAATTATTTTTTAAAGTTTTGCTTGTTTGGTTGTTCCTGTATTTTCAGCCAAAAAACAATAGGCTACAAAAACTACAAGTAAGGTGTCTTTAGACCAACTTTGAGGATTCGCTCAATGGCACTTTTTGACATGCTGAAAACAGAAGGAAAAGTATCTGCTCTTCAGTCATCAGTATCTCGAAATTTCCTCTGAAAGTTTGATAGGTGATAATGAAGATTGAAAATCATTACAGTTTCGGCTGAATCTTTCAGACAAAATTGCGAGTTTTTGATTGACGGAGGGATCGGTTTCAACATGCCAAAAAGTACTATTCAGCAAGTTTTGAGACAATTATCTTTAAGCATGTTTAAAAAATCTTTAGTACCTATACATCATGAGACTTCCAGCCCCAACAACAACAACCTCTATCTGCTCACCTCTCTCCAAATGCTCTACGATCTCGCCGAATTCATCAATGACGTCAATCTGCGAACAGGAACCAACAATCCATGGATCACTTTCGGAGGATCTTACTCGGGAGCCATGTCCGCCTGGGTGAGAGAAGTATTCCCGGAGCTCGTCGTCGGAGCAGTCGCATCTTCTGGACCAGTGTATGCCAAGACAGATTTCTACGAGTATTTGATGGTTGTGGAGAGATCGATCCGTAGCTATGATTCCAAGTGCGCTGATAACATCAAAGCTGGCTTCGACACAATGAGAACGCTCTTCCTCACCCAGGAAGGTCGTCAGAATCTTTCCGACGCCTTCCTCCTCCAGCCAGCGTTCGATGTGAATGTCACCGACACCGACCAACACTATTTCTTCTCCAACATCTACAGTAACTTCCAAGGCGCCGTTCAATACTCGGGAGACAACGCGGGGCCATATGCCACGGGACACGGAATCCCCGACATGTGCAGAATCATGAACAACGCCTCGAACACTCCGATGCAGAACATTGTGGCGTTCAACACTTACATGACGCTGTTCTACAATGGAGCAGATACGTATGTGGGAATCGATAACAACTACCAGGACTACGTGGACTACATTCAGAATGCGCAGTTGTTCGGACCGGACGCAGGGGCAGCATTGTTGTGGACGTGGCAGACTTGTAATGAGTTCGGGTACTTCCAGTCCGCGGATTCTGGAAATGGAATTTTCGGATCGCCAACACCAGTGAAGTGAGTGTTTTTGTTGTTCATAATTCGGACATGGTATCACTGAAACCTCTATCTTCTGATTACGACAACACTATGCAACCGAGATCTTTGGTGTGAACCGGACTGATCTCACGAAAACGTTTAAACCATCGCTCATTTTGTGCTCTGTTGAGCTGCATTAACCCTATTTCACATCAGAACATTCCAGCATGTACGTTCAAATGTGCATGGACATCTTCAACGACTTCTACACCCGAGATATCATCGACTCATATATCACAAGCACCAACTACCAGTACGGAGAGCGCTTCTTCTACCGAGGATCCAATGTGGTTCTCCCCAACGGAAACGTGGATCCATGGCACGCGCTGGGTCTCTACGCATCCACCGATCCATCTGTGATATCCTACCTGATCAATGGCACCGCCCATTGTGCGGATATGTACCCAGCGAGAGACGCAGATGTCCCGGGGCTGAAGGTCGTGAGAGACCTGATCGATCAGAACATTGCCATCTGGTTGGGGCAGGCAGCGGCTCAAACTACAGTGTCCCCAGGAACCTCTGGAACTCCAGGAACTTCTGGAAGCCCCGGAACAGGATCCACTATGAACCCAAGTGCTCCAACTGTGACCGTACAGACTACCACTCAATTCGCATCTTCCTCAACTTTAATACTGTCCATTGTTGCCGTCTTTGCTAGATATCTCTTATCATACTAACGCTTGTATATACTCACATTCTTGTTATAATAATAATGTTATTATGAAGTTCGGACTCGTAAAAAAAGCGTGCCCATAAGACTCCACCCATTCGCTCTTGATCTATTTCTAGCTGATAACTCTCTCTTCTTGTTTCGACACATTGCGGTTGAAACACAAACGCGGTTTTATTGCACTCCCCTTATCAATGGGAGTGGAGGAAACTCAACTTTTAGTGGTCACAAATAGACCGACACTTTTTCATTCTTCTTTATTTTATCAAAAACGCGGTTTGGCACAGCTTACACTTGGTTTATAGTGCTTATTGGCAGAGTTTCAACAGGTTTCTTTGGCCACTGAAATTTGAAAGTTGCAGTGTAATCATTGTTTGTTCTAGGAAGTCTTTTGTAGGTCAGAGAAAACCTTGCGATTTCGATTTGGCTTCTTTCGTTGAATAGGTAGTCCATAACTTTGATTTGGCTGTTAAGATTCCATTCTCAGTCAAACTCCCTACTTGACTGATTACATTAGGTACTCAGTCGATCGCTGTGATTTGGCTGCTTACGTTAAACACTCAGACACTCATTTTGGTTTGATGAGTTGTGTTTGATTCTCAGCCAGAAAAGCAAATTTTGTGTACTGGTTTTATGATCAGAATTACGATTATTTGTGAAAGTCTTGAAACTGAAAATGTCTTGAATCCTGTGTCCTCACTTTTATAAAATTCATCTCGACTTTTGTGACAGTTACGAAAACGTTAACAATTAAAACATGTTCCTGACAAAACAAGGAACATTCTGTTGGTTGACCACTTTTTCACATCTGTTACCTGAATCGAGATAAACCTGAACAAAGCAGTTGTGTATCTAATCCTTTCGATTACGTTTCTCCACCTTTTACGCATCATTGAAAACTGAAAAAAGTCCAAAACCAAATACTACTCACTACTCCGCCAATCGCTTTGATTTGACTGCTTACGTTAGATACTCAGTCACTCATTTTGGTTTGATGAGTTGTGTTGGATACTCAGCCAGAAACTAAATTTTCAACACTCTCCACTATCTTTTTTCAGGTACTGGTTTTAAGTACAGAATTACGATTATTTGTGGAGGTCTCGAAACTGAACATGTCGTGGATCCTGTTTTCTGTTGGTTGACCACTGTTTCATATTTGTTACCTGAACCTAGATAAATCGGAGCAAAATGAAGGTCGCTTTCGGACTGCTAACTCTTTCGATTGAATTTCTCCACTTTTTATGCATTTTTGAAAACTGAAAAAATCTAAAGCAACATTTTCCAGGGGTAATGCTTCGAAACCTACTCGTGCTCGCCTGTCTGGCGGCATCCGCCCTGGCCATCCTCCCCAACCACTACCATTTCAAAGAAAAACTCAACAAAGCCGCCCGTGTGTCAGTTGGAAATGACAATGTGGCAGTTACCACCGGATACATGAACCAAGTGTTGGACCATTTCAATTTAAACGGATCCGCGACGTTCACTCAGCGGTACTACTACACAGAGCAGTACAAACTGCATCAGAAAGTGGCGTTCTTGTACATCTCCGTGTCGGGAGATTTCGAGACAAGTGTGATTACGGATGAGAGGAATCCGGTGGTGAAGACGGCCAAGCAGTTTGGAGCAACTGTGTTCTCTCTGGAACACAGATACTATGGACAGTCGAAGCCGAATGTGGAGTGAGTTTATGAACTCCTGAGCGGACATAGCAAATCGCAAACTTTAAGACCAAATTTAATCAGTTACGTGTAGCTGCAAAAGTTGTGTGAATGTAACAGTTGTTTTCCTACTGAAAGATCTATCACGCAAATTTCTTGTAGGGTGATTCTCTTCCAGTACGTATATCAGAGCAGAAAAGAACAAATGTATGTACCGCTAACAGCAATTACCAAAAGTGAAGGAAGTATTTTATGGGTTACAGGGATCTGTAAAAGTTTTGATGACTGTTTCTCAAGTAGTTTTAACCTCTCATTACAAAGTGTTCAATCTTGTTGCATCACTCTTAGAAAATATATCTGCTTCAGTAAAACTTATCTGTAAGCTCCATATTCCAGAAAGTTCGATTCCTTCAACCTCCGTTTCCTGAACTCCTTCCAAGCTATTCAAGACATCACCGCTTTCATCAAATACGCCAACAAACAATTCAACATGGACCCCGATGTTAGATGGGTTCTTTGGGGTGCCGGCTACGGAGGAATCATTGCCGCGGAGGCTCGAAAATGGAGCCCGGATCTTGTCGCTGGAGTCATCGCAAGTTCCGCTCCACTCACTCATCAATACGATTTCTGGCAGTTTAACGAGCACGTACAAATGTCGATTTCTCAAGAGGGAGGTCAACTTTGCTACAGAAAGATCATGCAAGGATTCACCGACATTCGCGCGTCGATGAGAACTGTGGAGGGCAGGAAGAACATTTCCGATCAATTCCAATTGAATCCGAGATTGGATCAAACCAACTTGAACTACAACGACGTTCAAATGTTCTACCTTGCAATCATTGCACCCTTCCAAGAGATGATCCAGTTCAACAACGATGTAAGCTCTTTAGAAACAGTCATTGTTACCTAAACTTCTTCCAGTTCAACATCGACATCGGAGCCCTCTGTACCACCATCGATAATAGCACATGGACCCCGACGCAAGTTGTCTGGCAAGCGTATGTCTACTTCAGTTACACTGTCAACAATAACACGCTTCTACCTCTGATCACCTCGTATCAGACGGTCATCAATGATCTCGGAAATCAAAGTCCGAATGCGCCATTCAGTGAGTTTGAAAGTAGCACTGTAATAGGGGCGGTATGTAAGCGGTACGTAAGCGGCAGGGGGGTATGTTATTGAAGTTTCGAGTGAGATTCTCTGATACTCTGAAAATGAAACAGAAAAAATTATCCACCTAAAGATACAAATATAGATCCCAGTCCCTCAATCCTGATCTCCTATTTCCAGTCGACAACCGCATGTGGCAATATCAAATGTGCACCGAGTTCGGATGGTTCTACACCACCAACAACAACGAGCAAGGACTCTTCGGAGCAGTCGTTCCGGCCAGTATCTTCTTGAACCAGTGCTTCGATCTCTTCCCCGGAGCTAACCTCGACGCTACCACTATCCGTGATCTCACCATCGACTACAATAACTTCTACGGATCCTCTTACGATTATTCCGGTACCAATGTGGTCTTCACGAATGGATACTATGATCCGTGGAGTCGTCTTGGCAAAGAGAACACCGCGGATTTCTCGGTGGTCGCTTATGTGATCCCATTGGCTTCTTGGGCGTCTGATATGTTCCCAGGTGACACTAACAACTCTTTCATCATTGCTGCTCACAACATCATGGCTGAGAATATCAACGTGTGGGTGAACGGACCCAAGAATCCAAAGACCTCGGTGAACACTACTAACCCATGGACCCGCCCACCATGGGGAGAGTACGCGATTCTGGAGAAAACCGCTGTCAAAGAGGACATCGAGTCTAGATTCTCACCACTTGGCGATGATGTTCCATCGAAGAAGACATTCCCAGAGCCACGATTCAAGAAGGTGTTCCTTGGAAGACCTCCACATGGATTCCTCCCGGAGCCAGACTACGATATGAATGCAGATATGCCACCAGGATTCGAGGAAGGAACCTTCAGACAGAGAAACGATCATTTCAACAATCAGAATCCGGATCACTTCCAACAGAAATTCTTCAAGAATGCCCAATGGGCGAAGCCAGGAGGTCCCAACTTCTTGATGATCGGAGGAGAAGGACCAGAAAGTGCCAGATGGGTGTTGAATGAGAATATCACCTACCTGACTTGGGCGAAGAAATATGGAGCAACTGTGTACTTGCTGGAGCACAGATTCTATGGAGACAGTCGTGTGGGGTGAGTTATTCATTGGAATTCTGATCCTCAAATCCCGAGTTTTCAGTCAAACCAACGACAACTTCAACTTGCTGACATCCCTCCAAATGCTTTACGATCTCGCCGAATTCATCAAGGCTGTCAACATCCGAACTGGAACCAACAACCCATGGATCACTTTCGGAGGATCTTACTCGGGGGCCATGTCCGCCTGGATGAGAGAAGTATTCCCGGAGCTCGTCGTCGGAGCCGTCGCATCTTCTGGACCAGTGTACGCCAAGACTGACTTCTACGAGTATTTGATGGTGGTAGAGAAGTCTATCAGAACTTACGATCCCACATGCGCGGATAGAATCCAATCCGGATTCAACACCATGAGAACTATGTTCCTCACCAAGGAAGGACGCCAGAATCTTTCCACCGTCTTCCAACTGCAACCAGCATTCGGAGACAATGTCACCGACACCGACCAGCACTATTTCTTCTCCAACATCTACAGTAACTTCCAAGGAGCCGTGCAGTATTCTGGAGACAACACTGGACCATACGCCAACGGCTATGGAATCCCTGATATGTGCAAGATTATGACTGACGACTCGAACACGCCGCTCAACAATATTGTGAAGTTCAACCAGTTTATGACCGTTTTCTATCAAGGAAACTACACCGGGACTGATAACAACTATCAGGATTTGATTACGTCGTTGGTCAATGCTCAGCAGTATGGACCTGACTCGGCCGCGGGATTGTTGTGGACGTGGCAGACTTGCAATGAATTTGGATACTTCCAGTCCGCGGACTCTGGAAATGGAATCTTTGGATCGCCGACGCCAGTGAAGTGAGTTGTTACTAAAATACATATAGTGTTGGTCTGAGTGCCTGAAACCATCCATTGATTTTTCGATTCAAAAATGAAAACCAACGCTTAAAAGAATTTCACAATATTTGCATTTCTACTTAGCCAGAAATCACTTCTTTTTATTGTCAACGATCACTTTAACCATGTTGCTTGTTTGCTCTCTGGTTATCAGTTCCCCCGTTACCAAAAAATGAAATTTTGACTCGACAATCCCTGATTTTTTAGCATGTTCGTCCAAATGTGCGAGGATGTCTTCAACAGCTACTACCAAAGAACCACCATTGATTCATACATAGCCAACACCAACCGCCAGTACGGAGAACGTTTCCACTACCGCGGAACCAACGTCGTGATGCCTAATGGAAACGTGGACCCGTGGCACGCTCTCGGCCTCTACTACCCCAACGACAAATCTGTGGTTCCTTACCTGATCAATGGCACCGCCCATTGTGCGGATATGTACCCAGCGAGAGATGCTGATGTTCCGGGACTGAAGGTCGTGAGAGACCTGATCGATCAGAACATTGCCATCTGGTTGGGACAGGCGCCGGTTCAAACTACAGTGTCTCCTGGAACCCCTGGAACAGGATCCACTGTGAACCCGAGTGCTTCAACTGTCACTCCTCCGACTACTACTCAATTCGCATCTTCCTCAACTCTGATACTGTCATTTATTGCCGTATTCGCTAGATATCTCCGTTAAAAAAAACAAACTTATGTGAATGAATAATAAAGTAGTGATAATAAAACATTTACAGTAAAAAAGATATCCCATTTAGCGATTTTAAGTGCAAAATGGCCAACTTTGAGCTGCTGAAAAATTGTTCCCAGTGTTTCGATTTCTTTGAGATTTTGTGAATTTGTTAAGCAATCCTAGATATTCATTTTTGCAGTTGCCCACTTTTTACTGGTAATCACTGACAAATCAGATAGATCGCCGAAATACGGATCACGTTAGTGTTAATTTCGAACATTTCGACGCCTCTTGGATTCATAATGATCTCACTGATTGGTCTACAGTTTTCGTGAAAAGTTGTCAACTACAAAAATGAAGATCTAGGATTGCTTAACAAACTCACAAAATTTCAAAGAGAGCGGAACGCTGGAAGCCATTTTTCAACTTCTCAAAGTTGGCCATTTTGAACTATAAAAGTCACGAAATGTTATAACTTTTTGTCCGGTACTGTATATGCATTTGTATTCTCAAAAAAACTTTCTGAAATTTCATAGTTATTCTCAACTTTCCTAGAACTTTCTCCTTTCGCTGACTCATCGGAAAAAAAATTGACAATACACAGTTTTTCATTGTGAAGAAAACAGTCTCAATACTGGAAGACCTTCCCCCTTTTTCCCTCTTCTTCGTTCGTTTTGTCACTTTTCTACCTTTTCACTCATGTAAATGCTCCATTATAACCTTCAAATTCCAGTAATTCTGAATATACCATTGAGGTTATTATGAGACTTCTGGAATATAAAAACTTGTCGAATCAGAAATTTTTCTTCAAAACTCATCATGTTTTTTCGAATCGGAGCTCTTCTCGTCCTCTTCTGCCAGTTTAAGGTGTCCGATTCCATCAACCCGAATCACTTCCACTTTTCTGAATATATAACGTCTTTCAATACTGAATTCCACTCCGAAAACCAGGATATCGCAATCACAACTGCTAATATCCTTCAACCACTAGACCAACTTTCTCAGGACTCTTCGAATTCTTCCAAACGTTTTGAACAAAGATTTCTATACACTGAGCAATTTTCGTTGAACAGAAATACCGTTTTTCTGTATGTATCTGGTGCAGAAACACTCAAGGAAAGTGTGATGCGAGATAAGAAAAGTTTCATGATGAAAGCAGCAAAGGAGCTTGGAGCGACTGTATTTGCGTTGGAGCACAGATACTATGGAGAGTCGATGCCAGAGATGGGGTAAGTCGCTAAGACGCAAAGAAACAAGCGTGCCTGGTTGTCTGCGTCTCTCTGCGATATCGATGTGGCCATGCGAGAGACGCAGACACTCTAGCTTCTCTGCGTCTCTCACCTTGAGCTGGTGCCGCTGTGCGTTGTATGTAGGGACGCAGACCAAACTCTTAAAAATTTAAACTGTTCCCAGTTTCATGAATGTATCAAGAACTGACATGATCATTTTGAACCATTCGTTTTTGACTCTTCTACATGATACCCCACTGGAACAGTTCCGCTTGCCACCATCACATCAGTCACAATCTGGAATGGTTGAAACGACAACACCTTTCAGAATTTTCGATCTTATTTTTAATCCATTAACGAAGGTTTCAACAATCATCAAACTGACTTATCACCGAGATGCAGAGTAGCTAGCGTGTTTCGTTGCCTGCGTCTCTCGTCTAGTGGAACATAGACTGTGGCAATGCAAGAGACGCAGACACTCTAGCTTCTCTGCGTCTCTCACCTTGATGACTTGTCTCTGGGTTGTCTAGACGCAGGCGACGAGAGTGTCTGCATCTTGCCTTATTGATTCATTGAGAAACAAGCTCGAACGTTACTATATGACCTATCGATTTATCAATGTCTGTACACTTTCATATTACTTTCCTGAAACCGTTGTTTTCTTCTACAGTAACAACAACTTCA
Source organism: Caenorhabditis sp. 40 LS-2015 (assembly GCA_900536305.3). NCBI lineage: Eukaryota > Metazoa > Nematoda > Chromadorea > Rhabditida > Rhabditidae > Caenorhabditis > Caenorhabditis tribulationis. The sequence continues at coordinate 29,534 of LR544349.1, forward strand.
CCAACCTCCAACACCTCAGCTCTTCCCACGCCATTCGCGACGTCATCAGTTTCATCGCATACGCCAACTCTCATTTCCACTTTGATCCAGATGCGCGATGGATTCTCTGGGGTGCTGGATATGGTGGAATGATTGCGGCGGAGGCGAGAAAAATGGACCCGGTTCTCGTTTCTGGTGTAGTTACCGTGTCGGCTCCCATGAAGAGGGAGTTTGATTTTTGGAGTAAGGAAGGCGCACAAACGATCAAAAAATCGGAAATTTTTCAGAATACAACAACAAGGTGGAACTGGAGATTTTGAGAGTGGGCGGTGAAGAGTGCCATGGAAAGATCAAGGAGGGATTTGAAGAGCTTCAAAGTATGATGCATTCTGAGAATGGCCGGAAGGAACTTTCAAAGTTATTCGGATTGGAGCCAAGTTTGAATGAGGATTTGACAGAGAGCAACATTCAAATGTTCTATCTGTCACTGATGGCTCCGTTCCAGCAGATTGTGCAGTATAATGGACAGGTATGGGAATCCCCTGATTTTGCAGTTTGTCGGAGGTTGTTCAAAATGATGAGCCCGAGAATTGATTGGGAAATCAAGTTTTTCTGATTCATATTGTATTCAACATTATATTTTGGATTAGCTTGAATTTCATTGTCGCAGTTTCCATTAATTTTCCAAATTTCGATTCACTAGAGTGCTATGATTTTGAAAGCAAGGTTGAACAGTTTCACGATTTCGATGAATAGAGTAGATCCCAAAAAGGTGGTTTATGTTTGCTTTATATTATTTGTTTTTTTCAGTAACTCTCCTGATCCGAACCCCTCGATCATTATGTTTGATTTATATTACAGTCACATAACGGTAGAAGGAATTTAAGATGGTTTGAAGACTTAAAAGAGGAATTGGCTTGATCTAGAATAAAGAGAACCCCACAGAACCTCACGGCCACGGTCGACAATTTTCCGACGCGTCTGAGTGCCATAACTTCTCACTAGGGAGTCACTCGGACATAGGTTGGAGTTACGTGATGAGACATATACCATCGGAAAGCCCATGAAATTTCCAACCCATTCATGAAATCTGTTTTTGCGAAACAATGCGCGTTTTCGAGAAATTCGGGTCGAAACTAGTAAATTTGCACTGAAAATCACGCATAAATTCATTTTAAAAAGAATCATCTGAATTTCAGTGCAAATTTACTACTTTTTAGTACTTGCAACCCAAATTTCTCAAAGACGCGCATTGTTTCGCAAAAACAGATTACATGAATGGGTTGGAAATTTCATGGGCTTTCCGATGGTATATGTCTCATCACGTAACATAATTAATTGTCACCCTGTACTTTCTGGCCTCTGATCCGAAAACCGGTCATCTTAAACTCCGCCCATTTGGATATTGAGTATAACCACACTCCGCCCGTTTTCCCATCTCAAACACTAACTTTCTTCGGATTTAAAAGGGACGAGGCTATAGAATTCTTTGTGATGGCAGAGTTGTGGATACCTGTCGATTTTACGTTCAAACATCCAAATGTGTTTTGAAGATATTCTCTGTGTTCTTCAAAACTATGAAAATTTCAAAAAATCACGGTTTCAGTTATGGAATTTTCAGTTGAACTAGCTTTTGAATTAGTTGAAGTGCTACTTTTCAATTTTCAGTTCAGCCTATCCATACTTTCAATGTGCGATGATGTAGTTTTGAAAACCGAACGGGCAGTGGAGAGGATCCATCAAGTGTACGCCTACTTGAGCAAGACACTCACTGGAGAGTATACCCCAATGCAGTCGAATTATCAGAGATACGTTGAGAAATTGGGTTATAGGAAGAAAACGGATGGGGAGGAAGGAACGATTGGTGAGTTTCTGGGAAGAGGTTATAAATGAAATCGCGGAGAAGGAGCAGCCAGTCTACTGATCGAAAAAAATGTTTACAGATGATGTGGCGTTGCTGAAACGGAGATTTCTCTTTTTTTATTGGGTTTTCATCAAATTATATTTCTGAACAAAAAAAAAACACCACAGATGTAGTCAATAATCATGGAAATGAAAGATTCAAAACTTTTCTGTAATTGATGAAACGGCACATCTTGCAGTTAGTAATTTTCGCTATAGAGAAAAGAGCAGAAGTGATTATCCTACGAGTTGATTTCTGGCTATTAGCTTGGGACTTGTCACCATCGTTTCGAAAGTTACTGTTTTGGAGAGTGTGCTTTCATAAACATGTAGCTGATCAATTGTTTTCCAGTTTGTTTATTGAAGTCCCCATTATCCTCTATCTAAATTCCAAGTGAAGCTATTGAGTCCGATTAACCCTATTTTGAAAATCTTGTCATTCTAGATTATCAAGTTTTGGATTGAGACCTAAAACGAATCGACACAGAAACATCACATCTAAATTGAGCGCATTATGAATCAGAGATTTTTCGAATGTTGCTCGAACTCATATTTTAGTCATTAGGCACCATCTTTAGAATTTGCTAATTACTCTTCACAAAAAGTAATGATACTAGACCATTCAATCGTACACAAATTTTCAGCCAAGCCCATAAATATTGAACATTTCGGAAGATTTTTTGGATATTTACAAAAAACTTAGGGTTTCGAAGAAATCATATTTTACAAGCCTAACTCGAATGATATTTTATTCCTTGTTCACCATATTTTAAAATAAAAAGATCGGCAAGAAATAGAAAAATAAACACAGAAAAATGTGCTGAAGATGGCTTCATCTTCATCAAGTTTCCCTAAACATTGCTGATTCAAAAAGTTGACATTTCATATGTCATGAAACTCTGAATGTTACAACTTTTAAGGGTGATATCCACCAGTTCACATTCCTCCCCATATTCAGACACAATTGGGATTATACCCTTTCAAGTTTTTCAGACTCCCAATCCCGCCGCTTCTGGCAGTACCAAACGTGCACTGAATTTGGCTGGTTCTACACCACCAACGACAACGAGAACGGACTCTTTGGCTCGATAGTCCCAACGAGTCTCTTCCTCAATCAATGCTTCGACATCTTCCCGAGCCTCTACCGAAACTCGTCGGTTTTGAAAATCCGAGACGATGTTGAGTCTGCTAGGAAGAGCTTCGGAGCCTATAACTCGACGAATGCAGTGTTTATCAATGGAGCGAGGGATCCATGGGCGATGCTGGGGAATACTGTATCGGATAAGTATTCTGTGGTGGTGTGGAATGTTTCAAAGGCTTCTCACTTTTTCGATTTCTCAAAGCTGCCCAAGGATGTTGAAGAGTCTGTGATGGAAAATGTGAAAGGATGGGTTCAAGGACCAAAGGAGGCGTTGACAGTGGAAGATGTGAACGAGCCGTGGAAGATTCCAAATGAGAAGGTTACAGTGAGAAGAAAGTTTTCAAAGCTAGAGAACGACGCTAGATTCTCAAAGTTTGAAGAGCATCATCGAGTTTCGAAAAAAGTTCTGGATCAAAAGACCACATTGAAAAAACGATTCCAAATGATGCGACCCATTATAAACCCAGACACCAGAATCCCTGCCAAAAAATATTTCTCGTCCGAACACTTTGAGACATCCCGATTCCGACAACGAGTAGATCACTTCGACAACAAGAATCCACGGTTTTTCCAACAAAAGTTTTATAAAAATTCGAAATTCGCGAAGCCAGACGGCCCCAATTTCTTGTACATTGGAGGAGAAGGACCGGAAAATGGATATGCTGCAATAGGTGAAAAAACGGAATCGATGAGGAGAGCCAAGAAGTTCGGAGGAACGATGTATGTGTTGGAGCATCGGTACTATGGAGACAGTCTCGTGGAGTGAGTTGTTTTAATTTTTTGGCGGTTCTAGAGAAACGGTACATCGAAAGTTGGATAGGTTAAGTTTGAGGTTAATTTGATCTACTAGTACTTGGGGGGGGGGGGGGGGGGGGGGGGG
>LR544349.1:33481-67928 GCA_900536305.3 Caenorhabditis sp. 40 LS-2015
GGGGGGGGGGGGGGGGGGGACGAAGACTGAAATGAAGTTCACTACTGGTAGATTTCAAGGCTCAAACAAAAGGATTTTTGATCTACCAGGCGTAAAAAAGCGCGCGAAAAACGGTTGTGCTGGAGATTTAGATAAAGGACTTTGAGCGTTAGAAAAAAGTGATTAAAAGTTTAGTAAAATGTACATAAATGCTTTCGATTAATTGACTGGAGACTGAAGTTTAAATTTTTTCCGAGATGGGAGAAACCGTAAATAATGATCGGGCCATTATAACTGAGTGAATCCTCACGCAATCCCAGTGAGTTGGCGTGGCCTGGCGACTTGAGTTCACTTGAAATTCTTGAGAAAACAATTAGATCACTTTTTACGGTTTCTTGAAACCGTTAGATAATTTTTTCTTGGACCGAGAAACTGATCAGACCGAGTTCAGAAATTCAACACCGACATTTCCTGTTTCACGAACTCAGATTATTTTGACTTTTGGAAACCCTTCAATATATGCATTGTTTCAGCAATAACACCGACCTCACGCACCTCCACTCACTGCAAGCCCTCTACGACATTGCCAAGTTCATCCGAGCCATCGACTATCGAACGGGAACCTCGAATCCGTGGATCACCACCGGCGGGTCTTACCCGGGAATGCTGTCCGCGTGGATGCGACAACTCTTCCCGGAGCTTGTGGTCGGAGCATACGCTTCGTCGGCTCCGGTTCAATCCAAGACGGATTTCTACGAGTTTATGATGGTGGTGGAGAATGCTTACTTGAGATATGATCCTTCTTGTTACAATCAGATCAATGAGACTTTCACGAAATTGAATGAGCTGATCTACACTGAAAGTGGAAGGGACTACCTGACCCAGAAATTCAACATAACCCCGCCCCTCAATCAAAACTTCACCTCCCAACACATCGGCGTCTTCTTCTCCATCCTCACCGGCAAATTCACCGCTCCGGTACAGTACGCCGGCTTTGGGGAGGGAGCGTTCACAAATCAATCGTGGATTGCTTTGCAGTGCCGACAGATGATGAATAGAACTGGAACTGGAGTAGACAATCTGGCAGCAATTGTAGGGTCGATTGATTTAGAAGTCGGTGATGAAGAGGAGCTGTGGGATGCGGACAGCATGAAGTTGTGGACTTGGCAAACTTGCACGGAGTTTGGCTTCTATCAGACGACGGATTTGGGGAAGAGTATATTTGGAGCTGTTAGTTCAGTGAGGTACGGTAACTTCAAAAACGTATAACTCGAGAACCAGAACTGTTATCAAAAAGTTGGTAACTATAAAATTTTTGAGCTCGAGTTTTCAAACAACTTTGGAGTTGAAACTTTTTTGATTGCTCCGCCCATTCTAGAGATATGGGTCTCAGAGAATCTCGCTTCTCTGCGTGTTCAAGGTATTCAACGATTCTCATTCCTTGGACACGCTGAGAAATGATGAGATAGGGATTATTAAGATTACCATAGGAATCATTTTCAGCCTTGCCATTCAAGATTGTATGGATATGTTTGGGCAGCAGTACTCTCGGTTTAAAGTTGATGAAGCTGTGGAGAAGTCAAACTTGAGATATGGTGGCGCGGATGGTTTCAGGGTGAGCCTTATAAGAGATGATTTTTAAAAAATGAGAACGTAATGAGCTACATTTCAAGGCAGCCTATTAATGAAGATGATGAAACAGTGCATCCCAAGCCAGGAAATTTTTAGACAAGTTATTAGTGAATCAAAATTTTCTTTCGATCTGTGCAATTTTCAAATGTCTAGGCCTACTGGAGAATGCTCTTGCAGGCTGCGTCTCTCATACAAACTTTCGAAACTCAACTTCTAGTTGGCCTCGAAATTTGAAAATTGAACAGATCGAAAGAAAAGTTTGAGACGGTTCTAAATGGCTTCATTTTCATGGAGCTATTCTTAATGCACCAATCGGTACTCCAGCAGGAAATAGGTTCTATTCAAGAGATATCAAGTTTTTGAAGCAGAAAACTTTTAAACTTCGAATCGCCATTCTAAAAATTTCAGGGCACCAACGTGATCTTCACCAATGGAGACGTTGACCCCTGGCACCCCCTTGGTGTCCTTCACAACTCCACTGACCCTACAGTAATCTCGATTCTAATCCGCAACACTTCTCACTGTGCTGATTTGGCTAGTGTGCAAAAAATCGATCTACCACAAATCAGGGAAACCAGGGACACTGTGGATAGGCACATGGAGCAATGGCTGAAGGAGGCGGGGGAGAAGAAGAAGAAGAAGAAGAACGGAAAGAAGGATACGAATTCGGCTGGATCAAAATTAGGAAACATGGTTTTGGTGTTTTATATGATCAGTAGTCTTTTAATTTGATGGCTAACTTTCATTTTTCAATAAACGAGTTTCTCCATGAATTTTTCAAAATCTATCAAAAAATATCGGATACATGATGGGCATATAAAAAGCTGGAGGAATGATTGTCTTTGATAACAAATGTCTCAACATTAAGTTTTGATCTACCATAGAAGACCAGATTTAAGTTTTTGATCTACCAGAACAACGGCGAAAAATTCTTTTTCTCGTCTGATTAATGATTTTTTCTCAATTCTCAGCGATTTTTTGCCCGATTTTTATCAAACTTTTCCCCGTAACTCCCGCTATTATGACGATTCGCATATGGTCTGGAACTCGACAACTAGGTCCCCATCTGAAAGAACTTCTTCCAATTTCGAGTCACTTTTTCGGTTTCTGTCAGATCGACGCCCGAGCTTACTTTTGACCCTCGTAATTTCGAATTTTAAGTTTTTGATCTGCTGAAAGTGCCAACAGTTCTCCGACGCTTCCAAACTTGCATCTCACAATCATCTCTGACTTCCTCTTTCTTATTATCTCGCGACCACCTTTTCACAATTCTGACTTTGACTATGAGATACATACATATGTGTATAGACTAAACTAGAATTCGAGAGTACGGCTTTTCCAAATGTGATTTTGATCTACCTTTCAGACACAAATGGAAAAGCTATGATCTTCTGAAAGTGCGGCCTCAGATTATAATTTGACCCGCCGGTTTTTCTATTTTTTCTGATGCATTGAAATTTGAAAATTAAAAAAATCTCAATCTACTGAAAGTGGTGCCAACTTTTCAATATTTCCTCATTCTCATTCTTGTCGCTTCTGACTGTATCTTATCATTTTCAAACCAAAACTTCCAGACAAAATGACCGATTCTGGCACTTCATCCACCGGAATCAAAGTCGATTGGACATCCGAGGATGACTGGAAAGCAATGAAACCAGAGCCATATATTGTGCTGGACGGAGCATCGGACGATCTGAAATTCGAGTACGATATCACTGGTCTAGAGGAATTGAAGAAATATACGGTCGAGTTGGTCTTCAAGCCGGATTTGAATTATAAGTAAGTAGAATTGTATTTTTTATCATTTGAAATGTTGTATTCAGATACATTAGACAGTATATCGGCAACGAATTCAGATTCAAAGGAACAAAAGGATTGAGTATGGATTATAATAAAGAAACGCACTCTTTCACGCACCAGGACGGATGGACAACGGGAGAGAAATGGATGAGTGAGCGTGTCAATTTCAATCATGTCATATTCAAGAAGTTGCCCATGCGGGAGGGAGCAACACGCCAACAACGAAAGCCAAAAGAAAATGAGTTGCATCTGGCAACCGGATGGAAGTATCAAGTTGCGGTCAAGATCACGAAGGAAGGTGAGCAGGAGATCGTTTACGAGAAAGATGTACCTGGACAATTTTTCATCGGTGTGCGTGAAATGGTTAGTTGGATTCGTAATCCAGACTTTCACGATGAGATGCATACCTATTCAGGGCAGAGAACGAGAAACGAGGGAGTCGGGAGGCGAACAGTCGGGAGGCCCAGAACCCAGCACAAGCCAAGTGACACCAGGAGACAGCCAGGAGGGAAGTCAGCCATCTGTGCCAGTCTCCGAAATCGAAGTCAAATGGGTATCGAAGGAAGGCTGGGGAGCCGAAGATGCACATATTGTATTGAATGGACCATCCGAAATTCTGAAATTCCAATACGACATCAAGGGTCTAGAGAAATCGGCAGAATATAAGGTCGAGTTGGTCTTCATGCCGGATTCGAGTGAGAGGTGATTTCTAAAATTCCATTGTGACTAAGATGTGAGCTCACAGTATACTGACGCCTTATGTATCGTACTCCACAGAGAGGACTCTAGGCAGGCAAATCAGGACACGTCCGAAATTTGACCTCTCTTCACTCAAAGTCATACAACTTATGGAATCCCTGTTTTCAGATACCAGAGAAGAAAAATCCCCGGACAAAACGCGTACCGTCTTCCTAAAGTAAATACTTCGAGTTCCGGAATCAATAAAGACTCGCACGCTGTCATGCATAACTACGGTTGGATAACGGGAGAAAGATGGATGAGTGAACGTGTCGATTTCAAGCGAATCTTCTTCAAAAAATTTCCGAGTAAACCGGGAGGAGAACCCCTTCCAAAAAGACGGAATGCAGATGAGTTGTGCCTGGCAGCCGGATGGAAGTATCAAGTTGCGGTCAGGATCACGAAGCAAGATGTGGGGATTGTCTACGAGAAAGAGGTACCTGATCAGGCCTTCGTTTCTTGTGGACCTGCGGTGAGTGGGATTCCTGATGCTGTTTGAAATGAAATACCTTCGTTCAGGCCCCAGTTGGGAAGAGTTCCGAAGCAAAGAGGGAATCGGGAGGCGAAAGGAGACAAGAGCTTGAAGGAGATCCAGAATCCAGCCAAGCGAGTACAAGTCAAGCGACACCTGTCTATCCAGAAGTCCACACGGATAGTCCTAGCCAGCAGGCCTCACCATATTCAGCAGAAACTGGTTCACCGGGTTCTAGCCGTCGCGAGGATTCTCCGCCGAGCGGATCTTCTTCACACTCTGCATTCACACCATACCGAAAAGTGAGTGGGATTCATGATGCTTTTTGAAATGGAACACCTTCGTTCAGGTCCCAGTTCGGAAGAGTTCCGAAGCAAAGAGGGAATCGGGAGGTGAAGTAGAAAGGAGACAAGAGCTTGAAGGAGATCCAGAGTCCAGCCAAGCGAGTACAAGCCAACCGACACTTCTCTATCCAGAAGTCAACACGGCTAGTTCTAGCCAGCAGGCCTCACCATATTCAGCAGAAACTCGTTCACCGGGTTCTAGCCTTCGCGAGGATTCTCCGTCGAGCGGATCTTCTTCACACTCCGCATTCAGACCATACCGAAGACCACCGTAATTCTGTAACTTATTCGATCATTCGAACTCTGTAATAATATTTGTTGATCTAAATCTGTTCTTATTGTTCTTTGAACTGTACTTTGAATTGTATCAATGAGTTTTATTGGTTTTTATTTTCAGTTTTTTATGTTTAATCTATTTATCTTTACTAATAAAATTTGAAAACTTCCGTATGTTTGTCTGTGCGTGCCACTCTGCAACTCAGCTCCTACTGAACCGATTTCTATGAATCTTGCACCAGAAGACTTATGTGGCTAACTCGATGCCCGTGTGTTTAAATTTTTGATATCCTAATAACGGATAAAGTTACTAAAGCTGAATGCTTGAACAAACGGTCTGATATGAAAGAATAGCTGAAAGCGAAGTCCAAAGAATTATTCATTTCGAGGAAAAATAAAGGAATGTTGAATACAATGGAGATACAGGTTATAGTAATACAAACGGAGCCATTTCAGAAATCAGAAGAAGTAGTGGGTTTTATTGGAAGTTGTTTGATCCGTTTGAACGATTTGATAACTGCTTTCTTGGCCCTTTGGATTCCCTTCTTGGCTCGTTGAACATTGCACTTCAACGAGTCCCACGCATCCTCGAAGAACCATTCTATTTCGTCCTGGAAGAAACAGAACTCGCCGCTTCTAAAACGGGATTCGTAACTGTTTATCACGTTATTCAAATCCCTCATTTGATTCTTGGAGAATTCCTCCAATTGCTCGATGGAATACGTTTCCAAACGTCTTCCCATGACATTACAGGGTATTCTGTTATTAAAGGTTCCAGGGGGCATTCTCAAAATCTCTTCCATCTCTTCGCATCGCCAACTGTAGAATCCGTATCTCATGCAGCATCTCTTGAACATTTCATCGTGATACTTCTTCTGAAAATTCATTCGTTAATTCGACAACCATGCTTTCTCATTGTCTTCTCTTTTCGAGCAGAAAAAGATGCAAATTTTAGTTACTTGGAACTTTTTTTTTCTTCAGTTTCAGCTCCTTCCACTTTTTCTAAACTCCAACTGAAAAGGTTCTCATTTTGTAGGCGCCTGCTAAAACTAATTTTTAAAAACTCACCAACTCTTCCGGCGTCATTTTTGCTGTCCTTTTCTTCATCTTCGCTATCTCCTCGAATGATCGTACCGGAAACACAATAAGAGTCTGAAATGAGAAGCGAAATTTGAAGCAATCAATGTCTTTGACCAACGGAATAAGAGGGCAATGGAAGAATGACATGTACTCCTTGGGAGAGCCGTCATCTGAACTGAGAGATACGAGAGACACAGATAATTAGAATACACAGAAACGAGGGGTTATTCGAGGTCAAATGCTCTCTGGGTGACAGTGGGGTACTATGAAGAAGACCACGGCAGATGGTCTCAGTAGACGTCATTGTTTCTTATCGCGATAGAGATTGGAGACGGAGATGTTTCAGCAGAAGAAGAAAGAAAAGGTATCGGTTTTGGTTTGACTTCAAGGATGCATCTTTTATGTGAGGTTTCCTTTAAAAAAGTGTTTATTCATCTTTCAAGTTCACAAATCAGTTCAGAACCGGGGTCCGATCATGAATGAGCTCGCCATCATGGATGTGAAGAGTTCGGAATTCCGAAAATTTCAACAAAAAAGGAAATTCAAAACACATAGTTTATTTAACACTCAAAGACAAGATTACTTCGCTTATGGTTCTTCGGAAACAACATTCGATTGCTGATGTTGTTGGTAGACCTATTTTTGATGGAATGATATATACAATGGAGGTGCAGGTTACAATAATACAAACGAAGCCATTTTAGGAATTAGAAGAAGTAATAGGTTTCATTGGAAGTTGTTTGATCCGTTTCAACGATTTGATAATTGCATTCTTGGCCCTTTGGACGTTGCACTTTAAAGAGTCCCACACATCCTCGAAGAACCATTCTATTTCGTCCGGGGAAACATCGAACTCGCCCGGTCGATAACAGGATTCGTAATCGGCTAACACACAGTTCAAATCCCTCATTTTCTTCTTCGAGAATTCCTCCAACTGCTCGATGGAATACGTTTCCAAACGTCTTCCCATGACATTATAGGGTATTCTGTTATTAAGAGTTCCATGAGGTATTCTCAAAATCTCTTCCATATCTTCACACCGAGAACTGTAGTTCGCGTATCTTATGCAGCATCTTTTGAACATTTCATCGTGATACTTTTCCTGAAAATTCCTTCGTTAATTCTATAACCATGCTTTCTTATTGTCTTCTCTTTTCGAGCACAAAAAAGACGAAAATTTTAGTTACTTGGAACATCCTTTTTTCTTCAGTTTCATCTCCTTCCACTTTTTCTAAACTTCAGCTGCAAATCTTTTCATTTTGTAGGAGCCTGCTAAATCTGATTTTTTTAAAACTCACCAACTCTTCCGGTGTCATTTTTGCCGTCCTTTTCTTCATCTTCGCTATCTCCTCGAAAGATCGTTCCAGAAAAACAATAATAGTCTGAAATGAGAAGCGAAATTTGAAACAATCGATGTTTTTGACCAACGGAATAAGAGGGCAATGGAAGAATGACATGTGCTCCTTGTGAGAGACGTCATCTGGACTGAGAGATAAGAGAGACACAGGCAATTAGAGTACACAGAAACGGGGTTATTTGGGGTCAGAGGCTCTCTGGGTGACAGAGGGGGTACTATGAAGAGGACGGAAAACCATAGCAGATGGTATCTGTAGACGTCTTTGTTTCTTATCGCGTTATAGAGATTGGAGACGGAGACGTTTCAGAAAAAGAAGAGGTATCGAACTTGAATTGATTTCAAGGATGTATCTTTTATGTAAAGTTTCATTTCAAAAGTTTCTATTCATCTTCCAAGTTCACAAATCAGTTCTGAACTAGTTTCCCCTCATGAACGAGTTCTCCACTGAGCTCCGTGACATCTTCAGTCAAGTAATACTGATAATATTTGCCATCGGGAAGTTTTCCAATCTCGAATAGTGGACGGAGGTGCATAGTGACTTCTGTTTCCTTCTTTTCTTTGTTGCAAGTGTGATAGAGGACTGCTTTCACGTCGAAGTACTGAAAAACTGTTGTACTTTTTGTTATCAATAGAGCGCACGTACATCCGACCAAATCTCGTCTCCAGACATCACACCTGTAACTTTGAAGTCTGCATTTGGAACCGGCGAGTGATCAATGTAAGGTTGAGTGATCTCATCGGGACCGTTGGGCCTGAAAAGTGACAACTTTTCGATGTAGCTCGCTTACAACTGACCACACTACATCCTTATCGAAAAACTGCACACTGTATCCGAAGGAGTCAAGATTTGGAGCTCGACAACTGAGATGGACGTAGAAGGAGAAATGGAAAGTCTTGGATTCGACGAGAACGAAGATGTTGATAAGGAAGAGAAGAGAGAAGATGGTAAACCCACGCATTGTTTGAGAAGGGAGAAATGAAAAATGTTGAAGAGACAACTAGGGCGAGCTGCGAACGTATACATTTCAGAGGGCGAAGGGGTTTGGCCAGGTGTATCAATTACAACAAGGTAAAAGGTGTTCAAGTACTTCAATCTGAGAGATGTGCTCTACCACACTCACAGAGTTTTTCAATATCGGTCAAACAGTGGCTGAAGAAGCGCTAACCACTCAATGGCGGCCTATGGCTCACAGAAACAACAAGTGGATCATTGGCGGCTGAAAAGGCGAGGCTTCTTCCATTATTCATTGACAAAAGATGTTACGGAGCTCTGTAGAGAGCAGGCAAATTAGGAAATCGGTTAAAAACCAAACGGAACCAATGCTACAACAATGCGTATTAAACTTCAAAATCAATCCAAGTCCAGTTCCTTCTCTTTGTTCTCCTCGCTTCCCATGAACAACTGAAGAACACTTCCAGCCACATTCACATACTTCTCCACTTCTTTCGGTATCTTCATCGTCCTTCTAACATCTTTGGTGACACGTGGGAGCTCGCGAGCAACTTTCGAATAAGCAGACGGATCGTTGAGTATTCCAGATTCATAAAATTTGATCGCTTCAAGAACAGTTGACTTCCAATCGAAACTCGTGTCTTGTGAGAAACAGTTTTCACGATGATTCTCCAACTTCTCCACTATCTTTTTCCATTCGTCTCTTTCCTTCTTGCTGTTCGCCTTCATCATTAGCTCTTTTGATTCTTTGATTTCATCTAACAGCACCCCCTTTACTAGCGATTTCGTTCCCAGCAAGCAATTATGGACAATTTTGAGTAGCGAAACCGAACCGACTGCTAACGAGCTTTCGTCCTCATACTCGTCCGCGAGCATGAGCAATCCCTCGTTATACTTTAAGATTTCCGCAAGACTCGAACATACTGTCACCATTTCAGCCATCTGTTTACAGTCCTTCGCCTCTTCTTCAACTTTTCGAGAAGTTAACGTGACTGCGGACAGAACATCAAGAACTTGCACAACATCCTTCATGTTTTTGATATCGGTAGCAAAAACCAGTTGGTGTCCTTGGTGCTTCTTTCCGTCTAGAGCGCAGTCGGCACACACGGCGACGCTTTGAATTTGAAGGATCTTGGTCTCCAGAAGTTCATTGGCAGTTTCAGTAGATAATCGAAGGCATCCGTCTTTGTCCCGAGACAGAAGACCGGATTGTGTGGTACAATCGGAACAGACTCGAAGTCGCTTACTGTGTGATCGGCATTCCGAGCATGCACCTTCTCCAATGTTCTGGAAACAGTTTTTGAACATGAATCTAAATTTAAAAACTTACTCTTTATTCGATTCCCCTAAATTTGTCGTCTATAGAGAATGACTTTATGAACTCGCTAAGCATTTCCTGAGCTTGATAGTTGATATTTTTCACTTCGAAAGCATCCGCAGTCTCGCAAGTTGGACAAGAGCTCGATAATTTCTTGTCGAAACATGACTCACAAATTGAATGATTGCACTTTCCGGTGCACATCTTTCGCGAATTCAGGTCTGGAAGAGAGGTACGATTTCACCTACAGGTGTCAAGAAAATTCAAAGTAGTTCACTTACCGAACATCTTCACACATTTCAGACAGAACGCAGAACTCAACATTGACATTTTCGGAGGTGATGGAAACTGTGAAAACGAATGAATAGGGAAGAAATAGATAAGGATGGTAGAAGGAGAGACGGAGAGAATCATAGAAAGTGAGGCAATAAGAATGAGGAAGACACACAATTTCTTGTGTAGGAATGATTGCTTTAATCCGAATCTTGTTAATTTTTCCGTAGTTTTGTTCTCTGGGGAAGACTTGAGCAGCTTCTAGACAGACTTTGCCCAAGGCTGTAATATCAATCCAACTTTGGATACCAGGCTGCCGTTTTCCGATATGGATCATCCACAACTCGTGTAAGAGAGAAAAGAAGAAGAGAGAAGTGACTATGTACTTTCTTTCACTACTCGGGATCGGAAAACTTCTCGATGGCAAATATTATCAGTTGTACTTTACTAAAGACACCAGTGAAGAACTGACTCTTAATGGGACACAGGTGCAGAACTGATTTATGTGATAAAAAGAATAAGCACTGGAAAAAAAACATTACATACAAAATGAAAATTCAGCTTTGAATTCAATCAAATTCCAGTTCCTCCTCTTTCTTCTCCTCGTTTCCCAAGAAAAACTGAAGAATACTTCCAGCCACATTCACATACTTCTCATATTCTTTGGGCAGCTTCATCGTCCTTCTCACATCTTTGGTGATGTCGGAAGCCTCGTTGATAACTCTGTGATCAGTTACCATCTCCATCATCTTTCCCAATGTTCCAGATTCGTAAAATTTGATTGCTTCAAGAGCATTTAATTTCCAATCGAAACTCGTTTCTTTCGAGTAGAATTGTTCATAACTCTCCAACTTCTTAATTATAGTTTCCCATTCTTTCTTTTCTTTCTCGTTTTCAGCTTTTTTCATGAATTTCTTCGCTTTTGGGATTCCATCATTCAAAACCAGTCGCGCTAGTGGCTGAGCTCCTCCAGCTATGCAGTTACGGATAATTCTGACAAATGAATTAGCACCAGCGGTAATCGAGTCGTTGTTTCCGTTCTCTTCCGTGCACTCCACCAAGAATTCGTAGAGCTTCATGAATTCCGCAATGAACGAACATGCTGTAACCGCATCCTTCATCTGTTTACAGTCTTTCGCTTATTCTTCCACTTTTTGAGAAAGAAACGTGATTGTAGAAAATAAATCAAGGGATTGCACCGTATGCTTCATGTTTTTGATATCGGTAGCAAAAACCAGTTTGTGTCCTTGGTGCTTTTCTCCGTCCAGAGCGCAGTCACGGCGACGCTTTGAATTTGAAGGATCTTTGTCTCCAGAAGTTCATCGGCGGTTTCAATAGACAACCGAAGACAACCGTATTTGTCACGAATCAGAAGACCGGATCGAGTGGTGCAATCGGAACAGACTCGTAGTCGCTTACTGGGTAATCGACATTCTGAGCATGCACCTTCTCCAATGTTCTGAAAACAATTTTTGAACATGAGTCTAATTTTGAGAACTTACTTTCGAACGGATTCCCTTCAAATGATCGTCTATCGAAAATTTCATCACTTCGCTGAGCATTTCCTGAGCTTGATAGTTGATATTTTTTACCTCGAAAGCATCCACAGTCTCGCAAGTTGGACAAGAATTTGATATTTTCTTGTCGAAACAAGACTCGCAAATCGAATGATTGCACTTTCCGGTGCACATCTTCCGCGAATTCATGTCTGGAGAAAAGGTACGATCTCACCTACAGGTCTCAAGAATATTCGAAATGTTTCACTTACCGAACATCTTCACACATTTTAGGCAGAACGCAGAACTCAACATTGACATTTTTGGAGGTTGTTGGAAAAAAGGAGAACTAAAGCGAGTTGGCGGAAAGGTGAACAAATTCGGGAAAAATAGATAAGGAGAGAAAAAAGACAGAGAGAATAATAGAAGGTGAGGCAATAAGAATGAGGAAGAGACTCCATTTTCTGTGTAGGGAACGACTGTTTTCGATGAAAGCTGAAAATGCATCAATTCCGAATCGTGTTCATTGTCCGTCGTTTTGTTCTCTGGGGAAGACTTGAGCAGCTCCTAAACAGACTTTGTCCAAGGCTGTAAAATCAATCTAACTTTGGATACCAGGCTGCCGTTTTGCGATATGGATTCTCCACGACACGTGTAACAGAGAAAAGAAGAAGAGAGAAGCAACTATGCATCTTTTCCAATTATTCGAGATTGGAAAACTTCTTGATGGAAAATAAATACTAGTAAATACTTCACTAAAGATATCAGTGGTGAACTGACTCATAATGGGACACAGGTGTAGAACTGATTTATGTGATGAAATGAATGAGCACATTTAAGAAAAAAAGGGTTTAAAATGTATACACAGCTTTGAAATCAATCCAAGTCCAGTTCCTCCTCCTTCTTCTCCTCGCTGCCCAAGAAAAATTGGAGAACACTTCCAGCCGCATTCACATATTTCTCCGCTTCTTTGGGCAGCTTTATCGTTCTTCTCACATCTTTGGTGACGTATGAAACCTCGCGGATAACTCTGTGATCAGTTACCATCTCCATCATCTTTCCCAATGTTCCAGATTCATAAAATTTGATCGCTTCAAGAGCATTTGACTTCCAATCGAAACTCGTGTCTTCCGAGAAGAATTGTTCATAACTCTCCAACTTCTGGATTATGGTTTCCCATTCCTTCTTTTCTTTTTCGTTTTTCGCTTTTTTCAGGAATTTCTTTGCCTTTGGGATTCCATCATTCAAAACCTGTTTCGCTACCGGCTGACCTCCTCCAGCTATGCAGTTACGAACAATTCTGAATAGTGAATTTAAGCCAGTTCTCATCGAGTCGTTGTTTCCGTTCTCTTCCGTTAACTCCAAAAAGGATTCGTAGAGCTTCAGGGCTTCCGCAGTAACCGAACATATTATCACCACATCCTTCATCTGCTTGCAGTCCTTTGCTTCTTCTTCCACTTTTTGAGAAAGAAACGTGAATGTAGAAAACAAATCAAGGGATTGCACAGTAAACTTCATGTCTTTGATATCGGTAGCAAAGACGAGTTTGTGTCCTTGATGCTTCTTTCCGTCCAGAGCGCAGTCAGCACACACGGCGACGCTTTGAATTTGAAGGATTTTGGTCTCCAGAAGTTCATTGGCAGTTTCAGTAGATAATCGAAGAGACTCGTCTTCTTCGAGAATCAGAAGACCGGATCTAGTGGTGCAATCGGAGCAGACTCGGAGTCGCTTACTGGGTAATCGACATTCCGAGCATGCACCTTCTCCAATTTTCTGAAAATTCAATTGATTCTATAGAATCACAGTGAAGTTTTTGAACACATCTAGTTTTTTAAAACTTACTCTCGATTCCATTCCCTTCAAATGATCGTCTATCGAGAACGACTTCATGAATTCGCTGAGCATTTCCTGAGCTTGATAGTTGATATTTTTTACCTCGAAAGCATCCACAGTCTCGCAAGTTGAACAAGAATTCGATAGTTTCTTGTCGAAACAAGACTCGCAAATCGAATGATTGCACTTTCCGGTGCACATCTTCCGCGAACTCAGGTCTGAAAAAGGTTACGGTTTGAGATGCGACTCCACAAATGATTCAAAGTAGTTCACTTACCGAACATCTTCACACATTTCAGGCAGAACGCAGAACTTAACGTTGACATTTTTGGAGGTTGATGGAAACTAGGGGGAACTCAAGCGAGTGTCCGAAAAAAGAATGAATAGGGAAGAAATAGATAAGGAGAGAAAATAGGCAGAGAGAATCATAAAAAGTGAGGCAATAAGAATGAGGCACGATTTCCGGTGTAGGAATTATTTTTTTCGTTGAAATCTGAAAATTCATCAATTCCAAATCTTGTTAATTTTTCCGTAGCTTTGTTCTCTGGTGGAAACTTGAGCAGCTTCTAGATAGTCTTTGTCCAAGGCTGTAATATCAAGCCCACTCTGGATATCAGGCTGCCATTTGGGATACGGATCCACAACACGTGTAACAGAGAGAAGAACAAGAAGAAGAAAGAAGTGACTATGTACTTTCTTTCACTACTCGGGATCGGAAAACTTCTCGCTGGAAAATACTATTAATAGTACTTGACTGAAGATATCAGTGGTGAACTGACTCATAATGGGACGCAGGTGTAGAACTGATTTATGTGAAAAAATGAATAAGCACATTTAAGAAAAAAAATGTTTAGAAAAAGGTATACACAGCTTTGAAATCAATCCAAGTCCAGTTCCTCCTCTTTCTTCTCCTCGTTTCCCAAGAAAAACTGAAGAACACTTCCAGCCACATTCACATATTTCTCCACTTCTTTGGGCAGCTTCATCGTCCTTCTCACATCTTTGGTGACACGTGGGAGCTCGCGATCAGTTACCAGGTTCATAAGCTCTTTCAATGCTCCAGATTCGTATAATTTAATTGCTTCAAGAGCATTTAACTTCCAATCGAAACTCGTGTCTTTCGAAAATAATTGTTCATAATACTCCAACTTCTGGATTATGGTTTCCCATTCTTTCTTTTCTTTCTCGTTTTCCGTTTTTTTCGTTATATTCTTTGCTTCTTGAATTTCATCATACAAAGCCTGTTTCACTAGTGGCTGAGCTACTCCAGCTATGCAGTTACGGCAAACTCTGACTAGTGAATTAAAACCAGTGAGAATCGAGTCGTTGTTTCTGCTCTCTCCCGTAAACTCAAAAAAGGATTCGGAGAACTTCATGGTTTCCGCCATAAGCGAACATAGTGTCACCACATCCTTCATCTGCTTGCAGTCCTTCGCTTCTTCTTTGATCTTTTGAGAAATAAACGTAACTGCAGAAAATAAATCAAGAGCTGCCACGATATTCTCCATGTTTTCGATATCGGTAGCAATGACCAGTTTGTGTCCTTGGTGCTTCTTTCCGTCCAGAGCGCAATCAGCACAAATGGCAACGCTTCGAATTTTTAAGATCTTTGTCTCCAGAAGTTCATTGGCCGTTTCAGTAGATAATCGAAGGTGTCCGTCTCTGTCCCGAGACAGAAGACCGGATCGAGTGGTGCAATCGGAGCAGACTCGGAGTCGCTCACTTGGTTTTCGACATTCCGAGCATGCACCTTCTCCAATGTTCTAAAAATTCAATTGGTTTATTGAATCACAGTGAAATTTTTGAACACATATAGTTTTTTAGAACTTACTCTCGATTCGATTCCCTTCAATTTATCGTCTATCGAGAACGACTTCATGAATTCGCTGAGCATTTCCTGAGCTTGATAGTTGATATTTTTCACCTCGAAAGCATCTGCAGTCTCGCAAGTTGGACAAGAATTCGATAGTTTCTTATCGAAACATGACTCACAAATCGAGTGCATGCACTTTCCCGTGCACATCTTTCGCGAATTCAGGTCTGGAAAAGAGGTACGATCTCACCTACAGGTCTCGAAAAAATTCCAAATGTTTCACTTACCGAACATCTTCACACATTTTAGGCAGAACGCAGAACTCAACATTGACATTTTTGGAGGTTGTTGGAAAAAAGGAGGCGAGTTGGCTGAAAGGTAAATGAATTCGGAAAAAATAGATAAGAACGGTAGGAAGAGAGATGGAGAGAGCGAGGGAAGCAGGACAAAAAGAGTGAGGAAGGTACGTGTTTTCCTGCAAGTAATCATTGCTTTCGTTTGAATCAGAACGGTCATCAGTTTCTAGGCAACGATTGGAGTATCAAGCCAACTTCGGAGAAAGACAAACAAGAAACAAGAAAGAGGAAGAAACAATATTCATGTAATTATTAGGTGCCATAAA
The DNA here is from genome assembly GCA_900536305.3 of Caenorhabditis sp. 40 LS-2015. NCBI lineage: Eukaryota > Metazoa > Nematoda > Chromadorea > Rhabditida > Rhabditidae > Caenorhabditis > Caenorhabditis tribulationis. The sequence goes on from LR544349.1 coordinate 49,467, forward strand.
AATAGAATCAGCATTAATTAGTTTGTATTATTTAAATAAACATTTACAGAAACTCTCCGCCAAGTCGGCGTACTTCTCATACGCGAGCGGTATTTTGAAAGGAATCGTGTTTTTGAAGTCCTTGGAAATATTCACCACATCCTGCATCATTGAACTCTGACTTTCATTTCCTGGATCCGATTTGAACTCATCGAAAATTGACTCAATTGTTCCGGGCTTCAAGAGATCGGATAGAAATTGGAAGTCTTCTCCGTTCAGCTTCCCAGCTTTCTCCAGAGATTCACTGTGCTCTTGAAACTTCAAAATCTGCTCTTTCGTCATCTGGAGCTCCACGCGTTCTTCACTACTTTCAGCCTCTTCCAGTTTCTCATCTAACTTTTGGAGAGCTTTTTCAAAGAAACTAGACTTTCCATAATGACCTGCCATGTTGGCCATGACCTTGGTGATAATGACCAGTCCATTCTCACAAGGGGTATTCCCTTTTATATCTTTTAGAGCATTCCAACTCGCCTCCATACACTGGTTTGATGTATGCATAAGTCTCATTGGAGTCCGGTACTTGTCGAAATCCTCAGTCATCTTTTTGATGTTGTTGAGTGAGAGAGAAACCACAGACATCGCGTTCAGAATCTCCGTCGTGTCTGCTAGATTCTTGATGTCCTTCACAAACATCGTGGAGTGCCCTTCGTGAAGTTTCTCGTTAATCAAACAGTCGGCACAAAACGCGGAGCTTCTGATTCTCAGAATCTTTGCCTCCAGGAGCTCTCCAGAAGTGTTCGTGGTCACTTTGACGACTCCATCTTCGGATTTGACGAGGAGACCGGAGGCCACGGAGCAGTCCACACAGAGTCGGAGTTTGTTGCAATGTTCATCACAGACAGAGCAGCGACCTTTGGCCAGAGACTGAAAAATGAATATTGGATATTTCAATAAACTTCTGAATCTCAGATGACTATGGTTGATGATTCTTGGTAATGTCAAAATCCTTACCTCTTTATTGAAACCTTTATACGCGATCCTCTTCATCGACATACTCTCGTGCAACTCTTCCAATATTTTCATCGCGTCATAGTTGATGTTTTTGACGAGAAACGCATTCTCCCGGTCACAGATCGAGCACGTTGAGGTTCGTTTCTGGTCGTAACAGATTTCACATATCGAATGGGAGCACGTCCCGGTGCACATTTTACGAGTTGAGCTGTCTGGAAAACTGTGAAATTTAAAAATGCAATCGAAATCCTTATCTCATACTGAAATGGGCATCAAAAAAAAAAATGAACAACTGTCGACGGAAATATACAGGGTGGCTCATAAGTATAGGACGTTTTTTCGGGGGCTTGCTGGAACAGTGTCAAATGATATTTTTCAAAAATTTCAAACTTTTTCGAAAGCCTGAAGCATATATCAGCAGCAAAAATGACATTTGCACCTATTCTTCCCTCTGATTATAACTATGAGAGCTTCTCCATACGCAACCACCATTGGGAGCCTCCCCAAGAAAAGGGCAAGAGCTATCGATGCTTTTAAACAGCTGGTAATCAATTCATCGTTTGTCCGGAATGTGTCTATCGTATTCATAAAAGAATGAGGTATCTAATAGAAGCAAAAACTACACCAAAATTCATTGTGAACAGCCGTTAGATTCGTCAAATGATCGAGTGTCGAAAAAACGAAATTTTTGTTTTAGTCTGAAAAACATCGTTGCTGAGCTCGACCAATGAATCGAAAAGTGGTGAAAATGTACGTTCATATCTGGTGTATCTAGATATCTTATGGAAAATTCCCCACTGATTCATCCAAGCCCACCCGATTCGAGGAATGCAAAAAACTTCTGCGCTTCTTTCACGTGCGGCGTTTGTCAGACGTTATCTGGGTTGTCTAGACGTTTTTCATCATTGAACCTTTTCCAAATCATCAAGGTCAGGGGCAATTATTCACAACAAGTGACAACAAGCCCCTCAAACATATTTTCATGTCGAACTGACCTTTTTCTAGAATCTTCGTGATTGGAGCTGAGGATTAAAGCTACCGGTAAACTTCCTTAGTTTTCAATGGAAAAAGTGTCAGAATCGACCTTGAGGTATTCCAAACGACGGTTATAATGGTTAATGTATTGCTCTGTGCCACAAGGTACATTGATAGTCGGTTTCTTGTCCGTTGGAAAAGTGGGGGCCGTCCTATGGCTCAAAATCTACTAAAGCTGTGTTTTTGCTCATTTTCCAGTTCTCCAACGCAATGACATCTAGCTTGCTATCTTGCAGGGTCTTAATCCAATAGTATTTCGGGTAACTGAACTTTTGTAGAACAAGATCTCAGCTATCTTTTACATCTCTCCGGACATTCTGAAAGTAGTCCTTCAAGAGATATGAAACGATAAAGATGCAGATGACTGCCGCCGCACAGTCATTTTCTCCGACCGACGTTTGAGGGCCTGTGTCAAAGCCGGGGGTTCTGGTTCAGGATTTTTTTAACGGAACTAAAATTTTGGCGTGCAGTCATCGTATTGATAAAGTTATTTTGACAGAAAAACTGTTTTTCGGAAAATGAGAAGCAAATAAAAACGTCCTATACTTATGAGCCACCCTGTATGAACTCGTTGAAATACAAATAATTTGGTGATCTGAATGGAAGTCAGAGCTTTCCTAACTAGGGAGTAACCTGAGTAGGGGTTGGAGTTACGTGATGCGACATATATCATTCGAAAGCTAAAAATATTCCCAAGCGATTTGAAAAATTTGCTTCCGCGGAATACTCCGCTGTTTCGAGAAATTTCGGTCTGAAATTTTAGCACTAAACGTAACTCCAACCACTACTCAGGTTGCTTCCTAGTAAGATCGGACGAATTGGTTACCACAGGGTGCAGTTTTTGTGGTGAAATATCGTGTCGGCATTTAGGCTAGGATTAAACTCTATTCAGATAACCTCTATGTTTTAGTACCTGCTTCTATTTTAGCTAGATCAGAATTTGACTGTTACCCAACCAATTCGTTGGAAAGTTATACAGTTCGATAGGAAACATTTCCGGGCAGAGCATTTTGTCAGAAATCACTTTAAGAACCTACCATAGATATACTTGCACTCCAAACACAACGCAGAGCTGAGTGTTGACATTTCGAAAGTTTTCGAAACAAATGAATGAGTTCTCGTAAACTGAATAACGTAGCTTGTATGTGGTCTTTCTCGGAGAAGGAGTGCTGACAAATATGACTGATAAGGAAAAGAAAATGTCAAGCGGAAGAAAATGCTCAGTCGGCGATAAAGAGAACAAAGTTTATGAAGGTTTCGAATGTTTACTAAAACCACCAAATTTTTCAAAGCAAATGTTCGTTGTTTATAAGACATTCACAAAGGCAGAATCGTTCATTGTGTTGAATCCAAAGTCACTCTCAAAAAAAATAGTTAAACTACGAAAATCTGGAAAACTGTCCAAAGCTCGGCACACTTGAGCTCTCCTCCTCCTCTTCGTCCTCAACGAAGAATGCCTCGTTTCGATCGTAAGATGTTCGACAGAACGGGCAGTGCCCTTTTCGGAGACACGCCATCTCGAAGTCGTCCAGGTCGAATACCTGGAAGTTTGGGATTATAACAGTCTGTCAACTTCAAAAATGAAGATTTAGAGAGGATTGATACACTCAGAAACGTTGAAAATTTGAGTGATTGAAATCAGCTTTTTCAAGTTTTAACAGTTTTTTTTTCCGTTTTCAACTTTTCATAAAACAAGAAAGCTTCTGTACTTTCCAATGAATCTGTTTGATCGTACTGAGCAATCGCAATAGTCGGCAAATGGGGCAGAACTGATTTATGGGAAAAAATGAATAAGCACTTTTAAGAAAAAAAAAGTTAAAAACAAAATGCATACACATCTTTGAATTCAATCCAAGGCCAGTTCCACCTCCTTCTTCTCTTCGCTGCCTAAGAAAAATTGAAGAACACTTCCAGCAACATTCACATACTTCTCATATTCTTTCGGTATCTTCACAGTTCTTCTCACATCTTTTGTAATGTCGGAAGCCTTGCGGATGGCTCTGTGATTAGGTTTCAACTTCCTCATCTCTCCCAATGTTCCAGATTCATAAAGTTTAATCGCTTCAAGAACAGTTGACTTCCAATCGAAACTCGTGTCTTTAGAGTCGAAGTACTCATAATAATTCTCCAACTTCTGGATTATGGTTTCCCATTCTTTCCTTTCTTTCTCGTTTTTCGCTTTTTTCATGAGATTCTTTGCTTTTGGGATATCATCATTCAAAAACTGTTTCACTAGTGGCTGACCTCCTCCAGTTAAACAGTTATGGATAATTCTATGTAATGAATTCAAACCAGTGGTAATCGAGTCGTTGTTTCCGTTCTCTTCCGTAATCTTCAACAAGGATTCGTAGAGCTTCATGACTTTCGCAAAAGCCGAACATACTGTCACCGCATCCGTCATCTGCTTACAGTCCTTCGCTTCTTCTTCCACTTTTTGAGAAATAAGCGTAATTGTAGAAAGAGCGTCAAGGGCTTTCACCGTCTCTTTCATGTTTTTGATATCGGTAGCAAAGACGAGTTTGTGTCCTTGGTGCTTTTTTCCGTCCAGAGCGCAATCAGCACACACGGCGACGCTTCGAATTTTTAAGATTTTCGTCTCCAGAAGTTCATTGGCAGTTTCAGTAGATAATCGAAGGCATCCGTCTTTATCCCGAATCAGAAGACCGGATCGAGTGGTGCAATCGGAACAGACTCGTAGTCGCTCACTGGGTAAGGGACATTCTGAGCATGCACCTTCTCCAATGTTCTGAAAAAAAGTAATAGATCTTATTGAATCACAGTAAAGTTTTTTAACATATCTAGTTTTTTAGAACTCACTCTCGATCCGATTCCCTTCAAATGATTGTCTATCGAAAATGACTTCATCACTTTGCTGAGCAGTTCCTGAGCTTCATAGTTGACTGTCTTTATCTCGAAAGAATCCACAGTCTCGCAAGTTGGACAAGAATTCGATATTTTCTTGTCGAAACATGACTCACAAATAGAATGTTTGCACTTTCCGATGCACATCTTTCGCGAATCTAGGTCTGGAAAAGAGGTACGATTTCACCTACAGGTCTCAAGAATATTCGAAATGTTTCACTCACCGAACATCTTCACACATTTTAGACAGAACGCAGTACTCAACATTGACATTTTTGGAGATTGTTGGAAAAAAAGGAGAACTAAAAAAAGCGAGTTGCCGAAAGGCGAACAACCTTGGAAAAAAAAGATAAGAACGGTAGGAAGAGAGATGGAGAGAACGAGAGAATTAGGGCAACAAGAGTGAGGAAGATACGTGTTTTCCTGCAAGTAGTCATTGCTTTCGTTTGAATCAGAACGGTATACATCTTCTAGGTAAAGATTGGAGTATCAAGCCAACTTCGGAGAGAGAAAAACAGAAAGTAAGAATGAGGAAGAAACAATATTCATGTAATTATTAGGTGCCATGATAATATAATCAGCATTAATTAGTTCGTATTAGCCAAAGAAACATTTATAGCAACTCTCCGCCAAGTCGGCGTACTTCTGATACGCGGGCGGTATTTTGAAAGGAATCGTGTTTTTGAAATCCTTCGAAAGATTCATCACATCTTGCATCGTCGAATTCTGACTTTCATTTCCTGGATCCGATTTGAACTCATTGAAAATTGACTGAATTGTTCCGGGCTTCAAGAGATCGGATAGAAATTGGAAGTCTTCTCCATTCAACTTCCCGAATTTCTCCATAGATTCACAGTGCTCTTGAAACTTTAACATCTGCTCTTTTGCCATCTGGAGCTCCACACGTTCTTCACTACTTTGAGTCTCTTCCAGTTTCAGGTCTAATTTTTGGAGCACTTTTTCCATGATACTAGACTTTCCATAATGAGCTGCCAGGGTGGCCAATATCTTGTTGATAAGAATCAGTCCATTATCACCAGGGGTATCCCCTTTCATATCTTTCTGCAGATTCAAACCCATCTCGATAAGCTGGTTTCCAGTATGTAGAATTCTCATTGGAGTCCGGAGCTTGTTGAAATCCTCCGTCATGTTTTTGATGTTGTTGAGAGAGAGGGAAACCACAGACATCATGTTCAGAATCTCCGTAGTGTCTGCTAGATTCTTGATATCCTTCACAAACATCGTGGAGTGTCCTTCGTGAAGTTTCTTCTCAATGAAGCAGTCAGCACAAAACGCAGAGCTTCTGATTCTCAGAACTTTCGCCTCCAGGAGCTCTCCAGAAGTGTTCGTGGTCACTTTGACGACTCCATCTTCGGATTTGACGAGGAGACCGGAGGACACGGAGCAGTCCACACAGAGTCGGAGTTTGTTGCAATGTTCATCACAAGCAGAGCAGACACCTTTGGCCAGAGACTGAAAAAAGAGCACGTTTAAATGTTTTTCTGGCTATAACTTCTAGAATATTGGATGACTATGGTTGATGACTCTTAAAAATGTCAAAAACCTCACCTCCTTATTGAAACCTTCATTCACGACCCTCTTCATCGACATACTCTCGTGCAACTCTTCCAGAATCTTCATCGCGTCATAGTTGATATTTTTGAGGAGAAACGCATTCTCCCGGTCACAAATCGAGCACGTTGAGGTTCGTTTCTTGTCGAAACAGATTTCACATATGGAATGGGAGCACGTCCCGGTGCACATTTTACGCGTTGAGCTGTCTGGAAAATTGTGAAATTCAAAAATGCAACCGATATTCTTCTCTCGTACTGAAATGGGCATCAGTCGACTGAAATTCATGAACTCGTTGAAAAACGAATCATTTGGTGATCTGAATGAAAGTCAGAGCTTGTCTAAGACCTGACGAATCCAGATCACCACCGTCATATTTTTTGTACCTGTTTCTATCTTAGCCAGTTGATAACTCGACTATCAGTAAACCAATTCGTCGGAAAGTTATACAGATCGATAGGAAATATTTCCGGCCTGGATACTTGATCAAAAATCACTTTAAGAACCTACCATAGATATACTTGCACTCCAAACACAACGCAGAGCTGAGAGTTGACATTTCCTACGTTTTCGAAAGAAATGAGTGAGTTCTCGTAAACTGAAATTGTTGTTTGTTTGTGCTCACTCTTGATGAAGGAGGAAGTAGTGATAAGGAAAATAAAATGTCAAGCGCAGAAGAAAATTTTGCCTATTACTCAGTCGACGATAAAGAGAACAAAGTTTGGCTCTTTATGATTTAACGGGGGTTTTAAGAATTAACGGGGGTTTTCAGAATAGACGGGGGTTTTGAGAATTAACGGGGGTTTTGAGAATTGGCAGGGGTTTGAATCAAATTTTATCAGCCTCAAGTGTGGAGTGCTCACTGTGGCCAGAAAAGCTCCCAATATCCCAATTTTTCATGATTCTTCATATTTTTTAACTTTTCAAAAAAACTATTTTTTTTCTTCAATTCGCCAGTTCATACATGGGGAAAACATTCTTATTTTCTCCATATGTCTTTTGTACTTGTATTGCTTACTATTTATTTGCCTTCCTCTTCTCACTCACCTGTGCTATGATGATGATGTGGTTCACTTAAGTTCATTCAGTTGTTCTAAGTTCGAGGGATCCTAGAGAGGCATCATAGGTGTGATGGACGGTTTCATAGGGAACGGGTTGTGAAAAAAAGTCAAGCAAAAAGTCAAGCAAAAAAAGTCAACCGTATAGCCCCGACTTTGCACCCTCTGACTACCACCTATTCAGCCATCTTCAACGCTATCTTGGTTTAAAAAATTCGGCTCTTTATGACTTTTACGGTCTCATCATATCCGCAAAGTTTATCATGGGACCGCAATTTTTTGATGGGACCGTAGAAGTCATAAAGAGCCATAAATCCACTTCAAGACACGTGATCAAAAATTGGTTAACTTCATTTTTCAAGTCACAGCCACCGGAGTTCTGAAAGAAAAGCATCAATTTGGTGGGATGAAAGTCATTGGTGAGAATAGTTATTACCTTTAATTTATCCGACCTCGCTCTGACATTTTTTACAACAAACTTCAGGGACGCTAAAAATGACTGGAACTTTCTGAGCAGTCTAATGCTTTGACCTGTTGACTTTCTTTCACAACCCGTTCCCTATGAAACCGTCCATCACACCTATGATGCCTCTCTAGGATCCCTCGAACTTAGAACAACTGAATGAACTTAAGTGAACCACATCATCATCATAGCACAGGTGAGTGAGAAGAGGAAGGCAAATAAATAGTAAGCAATACAAGTACAAAAGACATATGGAGAAAATAAGAATGTTTTCCCCATGTATGAACTGGCGAATTGAAGAAAAAAAATAGTTTTTTTGAAAAGTTAAAAAATATGAAGAATCATGAAAAATTGGGATATTGGGAGCTTTTCTGGCCACAGTGAGCACTCCACACTTGAGGCTGATAAAATTTGATTCAAACCCCTGCCAATTCTCAAAACCCCCGTTAATTCTCAAAACCCCCGTCTATTCTGAAAACCCCCGTTAATTCTTAAAACCCCCGTTAAATCATAAAGAGCCCAAAGTTTATGAAGGTTTCGAATGTTTATGAAGGTTTCGAATGTTTACTAAAACCACCAAATTTTTCAAAGCAAATATTCGTTGTTTATAAGACATTCACAAAGGCAGAATCGTTCATTGTGTTGAAGCCAAAGTCACCAAAAGAAAAAAATAGTTAAACTATGAAAATCTGGAAAACTGTCCGAAGCTCGGCACACTCGAGCTCTCCTCCTCCTCTTCGTCCTCAACGAAGAACGCCTCGTTTCGATCGTAAGATGTTCGACAGAACGGACAGTGCCCTTTTCGGAGACACGCCATCTCGAAGTCGTCCAGGTCGAATACCTGGAAATTTGGGATTATAATAGCCTGTCAACTACACAAATGAAGATCTAGACACTCAGAAAATTCATAATTCGAGACAAGTTTTTCAAGTCCTAACAGTGTTTTCCCGTTTCCCACTGCTCATAATAATATAAAGCGGATGTACTTTACAATAACCCCACCAACCTTGCTACACCCCTTGCACTGAGCAATGGCAATAGTCGGCATCACATTGAACAAAAACTTCGGAGCCAATGGAGGTTGGAACGTTTGAATGATGACATGCCCTCTCTCCAGTCTCGCCAGAGAATCCTTCCCCAACACTATCTCCTTGACACCCTTCTTCACGGATTTCAACGGATTATAATCGTCTTCGGTGAGTGGAGGTTCACTCTCGATCAGTTCCTTGGCTTCATCGAACGTGATATCGGGGTCGATTTTGATTTCGATCAGCGGGAGGACGTCGAATGAGACGAAGGAGATGATGAAGGGCGTGTCGCAATGGATGCAGGACATTCCGCCGAGGAACGGGTTGTTCAGGCCGCATCTGAAATATTGGATGGATACAGTTAGTGTATAAATCGGTTCTGGGAGAAGTGTATGGGGGTTCAACGTGATACTGAAACAGAAAAAAAACAGTTTCAGAAGAAGGGCTCGTTGGATGGGAAATCTTTGCCATACTGCGGGCAATTTTTTGTCATCTGCATTGTACTCGAAAAATAACAAACTCTGCACGTTCCGGAACGACCAATAATGAGTGGAAACGAAATTATCGATATTCAGAAACCGAAAAATGTACTTTTTTCGCAGAAAACTATAGCGCAAATCGTATTCTCTCTCACCTATAACACATCGGTTGCATGGTCTCCAAATCCGTGAACGGCTTGGCTCGAATGTTCAACGTCATCGTCTCTATCGCCCCATCCAAGTCGAAATTCGGTCGAACCCTCAACCTCGTCAACTGATCCAGAGCGGTTCTGGCAGACTTGTAAGCGCCCATTTCACTGGCATATTTGGCGATGGTGAAGTAGACAAAGCTGAAGAAGAGAGAGAATACATCAGAAAATTTTGAAAAAGGAGCTCACACTTTGGAGATGTTGTCAATGTAGGGGGTGAATGAAAGATACCGGGCCATGTTGAGTATGTGCTCCTTGGCTTCGTTGGTGAAGGGTTGGCTCTGGAAACGGGTTTCGAATAATTGACAGGGCCCATGGAGTGAAAAAAACTGTGTTTCTTTATAGTTACTAAAGCTGAGGACGCTATCTGTTTCTTGTTTAACGACCGAGGTACGTCTTTTTAGGATGTCTTTACAAGAACAACATTTTGAAACTTGGTTACTTTAACATTCATCTCAGATTACCTATTCCAAGTCTCCAGTGTAGAGTTCAATAATGACATCATTAATCAACATTGTGGAACAGTCATAAATCTAGATGAACTTCTTAGACAGGCTTCAGATTCTACCTGGGCGCTTGTCGAGAAATCTCGGCATCTCGAGTCTCGAGACCATCGAGAACTCTAATTCACCGATTTCATTGACAATCAACTCCTCATTGCACATCCAAAACGTCATCAATCACTTCTTTCTGTTTCAGGTTGTTTTCATACTTCTCAATCACTTTTTCGCTCCACTATTCTACGTTCACTAGGAATGCTACTCACACAAGAAATGAAGACCGGGTAGTATGCGTAATAGGCGTCCGCGAACTGCGCGGCCTCCTTCGCCTTCGCCAATAAAGACATGTTCTCCTCGGTTTGGCTCCGATCCAGATATTGTTGGCTGAGCAGCCAATAGTAGAAGCTGTAAACCGCATTATGTTGTTTTATGGTTGTGGATAAGCGCAAAGAAAGTAGAGAGATTTTCGAAACTTAACAGTTAGCATGGTTGTGAGTCGGTTTTTTTTTTTTTTTTTGAGCTGGAGAACGATGAAGTATTGTCTTCATTTCTGGAGCTCAACATATTTGTTGGACGTTCCGATGGTTTCGATGACTAAATTTGAGAGAATCAGGCTCAGTCCCCAAGTTTCACATCGAACAAAAGCATAAACTTGAGCTGGAGCTTACATTTCGTCAGAGTAAGCAACTATACGGTTTCGTCCACTTTTTATATATGACCCAATTTTTAGCATTTTCAATCAAACAGACGCTGTATGTGGCTATGTCACTTTCTTACCCCGCATCGGCAAATCGATTCTCGTTAACCGCATTCGAGGTTAGCTGCTCCAGCACGTGCATCGCCTCTTTCTCTTTTCCAGCTCGGTGGAACGCCTTCTGCGCCTCTTCGAATCGATCTCTCTCCGCCAAGAATCTGGCATACGGTAGGTAGACGTCTTCTACGTACTTTGGATGGCGGTCGGCGATGGCGAAGGCCTGAAAAGCTGCTGTTTCAATATGATGTTATTTTGTTGGGGATTGGTTTGAGGGATTGATGTACAAGTCAGACATTGAACCAGAATTTTTGTTTTCCACAATTTTTCTTTTATTCTTGTTGAAAATTTTGAGCAAAATTGTTCTGTTTCCAAGATGTGATTCAAAAAGTGAGATTGTTTCAGCACTGGTATAAGTACTAGATGTAAATGATGCTCTCTGCATATTTTTTTTTCAATATCCTGTTTGAAATTTTCTCTCAAACTCACATCAGTCCAATGTCCCGCATTAACATGCATGTCCACAATGGATTTCATATCGTTTATCGTCTGGAAGATTCTCGACGCCAAGCCGAATTCGTGTTTCCGAATGAAGTATGCCGACAACTTCTTCATCGTCTCCAAATCACTCTTATCGATTTTGTGCGAGATTTCGATGGCTCTGGAAAATAGGATACGAATACAAAATAAGTTCAAATTGAAACATTTATGGAATCGTCGGAACGGCATTTTTATGAGCATCGAATTTGGGTTCAAAATTTTGAGGTTGGCCGAGTTGTCGGTGCCTATGCCATGATCGATTTTTGTTCAGATTATTAATTTTACTTGTTTTATTCCTGGTATAATCGGAAAACCAAAACGACCCCCGCTATAATAACTGTCTGAAACCTCAAACTTCGTAAGTCAATGACTCGATTTCTGAAGATCCAATACTGTTGAAAATCTTAGTTCACACACTTCAAAACTTGCCCTTTCTAATGATAAGCATCACATTCTAAGGCTTCACCTAGTTAGCATCATTCCACCTTTCTTTCAAACCCCAGGGGCTCCTCCCACACTCACAATTCCAACCAGTCATTCTCAATGATGAGCACAGTCGCCTTATCCAAATCGCCAGATGAAATGAGCATCTCGGCTGCAATTTTGGGCTGATTCGCGTCTCGCGCCCAACTCGCTCTTTTTCTCATCAACATCTTCTTGGTTTCTCCAGATGCCGTGGTCATGACTTCCTGGAAACTTGTATCATTGTTTCAGTGGCCAATGAAACTGAATGGGAATGTAGTCAATTTTTAACAATCCAGAAAATCTGAGAATGTTCCTTTAATCGGTTCAGTATTTCGACACTTTTACAGTCCCACCGCCTCCTTATTATCCATTTACATTTTCGAAATCATTATTTCATACACGATTTTAGCCAACCTGAACATCATCAAACATCCTCATATCTGTGAACAACTCCATCGCCTTGTTTTCAAATCCGTTCTCCTTGTAAGTTCTCGACGCCTCCTTGAACTTTTTCATGTAGGCGGCGATGGTGGCTCGGAGGATTGTGTCTGGCTCGCCAGCGGCTTTCAGTTTCTGAAAAATCTAAGTAAAATCGAAGGTCATAACATCATGAAGACATCGGCAGAATTTATGAAAACATCTTGAAACGAGAATTTTCAGAGAAAACTTTTCTCATTTTCATGTGCAAAATCTTGAAGAGGCAGAAACTCAGACTGCTAAAGAATCCAAGAGATACCCCTTACCTGTAATTCCCAAATCACTCTCAACATTTTTCGATTCCTCAACTTTTTGTACGCTTTTCGAGAAACATCGAGTTCGAGAGCATGCAGAGCTTTCTCGGCCAAGTATTTGGTGTCGTTTTTGATAACTCCGAGATTGTTGATACGGAGAGCTTCTCTGGAAACGAAAAACTGGTTTGAAAACTGTGACGAATTCAGGGATTTCAGTTTTACAAATTCAACCATTTTAAGATCAACTCGAAATGTTTTCTCATCTCTATGAAAACTTCACGAAACCGAAAACTCACTTAAAGTCCCCCTTCTCTATACACTGATACAAGTGCATCGTGTACGGCACATCCAGCGGAATCAGATTGTAATGCACCAAACAGAACGTCTTATTCTTCACAAATCCCAGCACATAACCCACTCCCCGAGTCACATGTCCAGGCGCTTCGAGGGTTCTCACGTGCAGAGTGTTTGTTGTTGTGTACGCGAACAGATTCTCGTTGACGGTGTGGAAGATGACACTGTAGACGCCGGGCTCTTGTAGCAGGGTCTCTCCTGTTTTGAGGCTAGACCATTTGCAGACGTGGTTCTCTTCGATGGAGGCAAGGACGGTGCGATTGGCATTGATGTCGACGCCTTTGATGGAGGTTTTTCGGTTGTCCAGGAGGATGGGGTAGTCGTTGTCGACAAAGGCTTTGAGGACACTTCCGTCAGTGGTTCCGAAGAGAACCGTTTCCCGATGGGAAGGCCCTCCGATGACCTGGAAAATATGATATTGACTTTTATGATAGGGCATGCTTTGCGCCAGTCAACCGTATGAAAACTCGGCGCCGTTCTGCAAAGAATACCACTCAAAAATTCAGATGCGACTGAAAAAAGCGCTAATGACAAACAGCATCCAAGATTTTTCATTTGTCAAAAGCTTTTATGTCAAGGATTCTCGTTCATTTTATTTTATTACTGCAGTAATGTTTTGCTGACAACATTTAAAAACCCGGTGAAACCGAAAGAAAGTATTCTCACCTTCATGTATCTAACCGGCGATTTCATATTCCACGATCTCTTCTTCTGTCCCTTGAAATCATAACAGTCCACTTTCTCGTCGGTGCAAACCACCAGATGGCCATGGGACACTACCTGAAACTTATATTCTCTTAACGGATCTCGAAAGTTCTCAATGGTCTACCATCAACGAGAACGTCAAATCCCGCTTGATAGTGTCCTGAAGAGAATACTTCAGGTACTTCTTACGATCGTGCTTGGCGAGACCCGACGTCTGTTTGTAGATCTGAATACGATCGGAGAGTTGAATGGCGAGCTTGGTGTCGTAGAGAGCCATTCCTTTGACGAGGTCTTGGCACTTGATCACCGAGTTTGTGCGGTATTCGTGGTTTTGAACGAACACGTCGGTCATGGATCTTCTGTAAGTGTAGAGGGTCGACAGGCTCTTTCAAAAGGGTTCAAGGATTGATGGGGCTCTCCGAAGGGAGGAGATTTGCCTACAACGTCTTGTGGGTAAATGGAAGGTGGATCTCAAGGGAACGAGTAATTAGAGGCCTCGAAAGTTGATACAACTCATGGGCATTTTGAAACTGTTAAATTTTTTATCAGAAGTACCATTCAAGTAATTGAGCTAGCTGACTTACCTCACCGCATATCTGGCATGATCCACACAGTGCACTGTACCGAAGACGATAGTATAACACGAGAGTGTTCCATCCGTACATCCCATGGCAAGAACCGGCGATCCAGCACGAACACACACCGACCAGATCCAGTGGTCCATTTGCGCGACGACGCCAAGTTGGACACCTGGGAATCGGAAAATTAAGTTCTGGTTGTTCAATATTCAGGGTTTTTTCGCTGGTGAAAATGCTGTAATCGCGGCGAGACCTTTTTCATGGAGCATACATGCTTATCCTCTTTTAAAGTTTTCAAGGGGTCATGCTTTCAAAAGCACAGGTCTCGCCACTATAACAGAATTTTCACCAGGAAAATAGCTTGAATTTTCTCCTCACTTCTCTACCTTGTGAATCAAAATGAAAAAGAAACAATAATTTTTAGCTACACACTTCAGTAACTACGGTGCATCAATCAACTAACTCAGAATCGTATTCTCTTTCCGTTTATCATGAATCCGCGAATTTCTCAAAAAATCAAAGGAAACCACGTACAGAAGAGTCTTGTATTTATGGTGTGAAGTCTTGTCTTGTACTTTCTCCTAATCATTCACTTTTCCATCAGCAGAAAGATTGTTATTATTTCGTCTCCTCAACTCATTACAAAGAGTGAATTAGTTTTTTCTCTCGCTGGACTATATAAAAAGAGCTCCCGCCAGAAAGAAAAGAATGTGTATATGTCCCATGTAGGTCGACGAAGAAACTATTTTAGATTAGACATGATGTGGTCACGAATTAGCAAACTTTCAACGCCCACAACTTGTCTTCCGAAGGCCTAGTGCAAGTTTTAAGAATTCCATCGAAAGTAGATCTAATTAAAATTGCTATCATAACTTTCTCATGTCTCTGAAACCGCATATGCCGTATTTCCCTTAATAAACCGAGATCTTGTTCCCATCACTTTGACAATAGTTATCTCGGTTCTTGTGACAGTTATGAAAAAGTAATCAACTAACAAAATGTTTCTCTGTTTATCATTCACATTTTGTTAGCTGACCGCTTTTTGAAATCTGTCACAGGAACTGAGATAAATTTGGTCAAAGTGATGGGAACGGAGTGCCGGCTTATTAAGGAAAATACCGTAATCCTCCTCTCTCTGATGCTACACAATGCCAAAGGGGGGATTATCAGAAGCAAGAAACTGTTTCACAGTCTTTTAATACCAACTTCGATCTTTAAGTTTGCTAATTCGAGTCTTTTATTTTCTATTCCCCAACTCACCAGTCCTCGTATACATGGTCAGCATCTTATTGGAGCCTCCCACCAACAAGTACTCTCCGTTCAGACAATAACTAAGACACGACGGCTCATAATCCAACTGGACCGTTCCCTTCGGCTCTCCATCTAGCGAGTAGAACGACAACTGCTTGTTCCAATCGATCAACGCCATCACCTCATCGATGCCCGTCGGGTTTCCTTGAGTGTCGCGTGGGGCGAATGTGCGATTCGAGGAGAACGAGATGCCCCAGACGGGTTCATTGTGGCCCAATGTGATGATGACGTGCGGTTCTTCCGTCTGGAAAACGGACCCAATTTGCAACTCAATTTGTCTCCATTCAGGTAACAGATATCGAAAAGTGGTCAACTGATAAAATGTTCATGGCATTGTGTATGGCATTTCGTTAGTTAGAAACTCTCCGATGTCTGCTAAAAGAGCCGAGATAAAATCGGTGACAGTAAGTGTGCTTCTGTTATGGAATACAGTCACTTGGAGAAAATATTTGATAAACAGAAAATCGTCGGGATACTGGGGAAAAATTAGGAAAAAACCGGTTTCGCCTACACTTGAATATCTCTGCGACGGTAACAAATTCATGAATGTTTCAGAAGTTATCAACATATTCAAATCGAATAGATGACTCAGTAAGTTTGAGAAAGTGAATTTACTTTTTCAAACACTTCACATATTCGTTCGTGATTCTCGTATTTTGATACGTTGAAGCCTTTCATTTGAAAAATTCTAGTCTAAAAATTGTTTGATCCATTGACCGGTTCAAATCATTTTTTGCTGTTTTTTTTTTCATCTCATGAATTGTGAAGAAATTTGAGAGTTTCATTGAGTTCACCATCTAACGATAATTTATTTTCTGCTCACAAGGCCATAGTATTTCAAAAAACGTGATTCTGGACTGACTGGTTTTTCTGAAAAATAAATTTCTATGACCTTATTTTTATTTATGTTTCTTCACCCCAACAATCATGTTGGTTTCTTTGAAAGCAATTCTTAATCTATCCCTCTTACCACACTAGTCCCCTTCCTCAACGTGACCGTTCCATCGCCATGTCCAATCGCATAAATCGAACCATCTGTATTCCATGCACAACTGCAACACCTCACGTTGCTCCGCTGCTTGATCACATTCTTGTTCGTTGTCGACCACAGTCCGAACTCGTTTTGAGCGCAAGTCAGGAGAATTTGATTGAACGGGTTGAACATCATGCATTGGATAATGTCGGTGTGGCTGAAACTCTCTTAACGATTGGACTTTCCTTTAGGTGAATTGAGGAATGAGTGAAACTTTATAAATTGGTCCATACCTGTATCTCAGTGTTCCTTCATGCTTCTCGTTCCACAGAATCACCAGTTTATCAGCACCTCCGGAAGCGAACATTTCGCCGTCATGAGACCAAGCGACTGTGTAGACCAGGTCTTTGTGGCCTGAAGAAAAGAGAATTTCAAGGCTAAAAGTGTCTAGTTTCTAGTGGAACTTTGAAATTGTTGTCACTGTCCGATTAGATTATTCACTAATAGTTACATCTAGATTTATAAACTTTCTGAAACTGAGAGAAGAGGTGAAAAAATCTTGTGTTTCAAAAACTCTGCAAAAAAGATGCAAATAGCGGTTTGAATATGACCGAAAAGTATGAAAGACTGGTTCATGAGCTTCACAACCGACGTCCAAACCGAAATCCACGGTGATTCCTGACTATGACAACATGTGTAAAAAGTCTCAGACATAGGACTGAAGATCAGTCTGTCAGGTCAGGGATGCCCGCGTGTGGCAGGCGCTGCCACTCAAAAGTGCGATGATTTTGACAGCTAGAATCCTCGCACGCCCAAGGCGCGTGAAGCAATGCTCGTACGAGGTTGTAACGATTTTACTGATGAGTATTGGATTGTAGGAGCTGGATTATCGTGTGCTGGGAAGCTCACCGAGGGGCGTTTCGCGGCTGCAAAATCGTTGCAGCAAATTTGCGAGGATTCCAACGCCGCAAACTGCCTCACGGCGGGCATCCCTGTGTCAGGTGATTCTCGAGTTCTTTATCTAAGTGCTTTTCACCCTGGCTAGAGTTGCACGGAATTCCGACTTCCGTTCTCAAAGTTTTCACTTCCGCGCAATTTGTTCCGGCAATTCGCCATCGATGCACTGTCCTCATCATCTACATCCTACATTATTCACCATTCGAAACAGTGGACAGCGTATTAGGCAAATGGACAAAATGCGGCCGCGCTCTACTGAACTAGAAACTTTTTTTGGCTTGTGTCCTTTGCATTCGCTCGAAAAATTTATTTCGCACAAATTTTCCAAAAAGGTGGGACAGCTTTGACAGGAAAGGGTTTCAAATCGGCTAGTTCGGTGGAGCGCGGGCGAATTCTTTCCCATTTGCCGAATACCAAAAATTCCTGTTTTCCATCATCCGTATTAAACTTTGGAATCAAACCCAACTGATTTTTTTAATCGAAAGAACCGCATTAAACTTTGGCATCTAACCCAGCTGTTCTTATCTAGTACTAAGTATTAAAACCTCATCTCACCTTTCAGCGTCTGCATCTGCCCACCTTCATTGACATCGAAAAGGAACACTTTGTTGTCGGCAGCCAAGATAAGCTCAGATCCATCCGGTTTGAATGCCAAGTCATAGATTGTTGCGCTGAAAATGGCGTGCATGTTTGGAACTTCGGACTATATGAAATCTGTCATTAACTGAACCTTGTGAAACAGGATTTCCAAAAATATCTTGTTGTCCGTGTTCATTGACAATTGTCTGAAAATCCCTCTATCTGAAATAGCACCAGCTCCCTCCAAATTTAGACCCCTACCCCCTCAAAAAAACGATCTACATAGACTTGTCATCATCCCCCCCCCCCCCCCCTTCACCGA